>CM052082.1:21184178-21207144 GCA_028453745.1 Agapostemon virescens
ATGAAACGGTATCGTTGGCACGATCGCAAGCCAGCCTCCTCCTAACGTATCGCGAGCAGGACGCTACGTTTCCCGACAAATAATCCGTTCGCGTAGCAAAAATTCTCGAGATTCCGATAAAGTCGCGAGAGCATCGTTAGAACCGTAGGGAAAGCAAAGTCGAATGTTCGATCGAAATGGAATAATTGATTAGTTTTCGCGAAGATTCCTGCAACGAACAATGGAACTTGGCTACGATCGCATCGTGGACTCGCACCGTCGATATCGGTGAAAAACGATTATATATTTACAGTGGACTCTCGATAGAGACGGTAAAGACGGTAAAGACGACGAAAACGGTATATACAAGTTCGAAGGGATTTCAGAAATTTCGCGTACGCTCGTGCTGTTAGACCTTGCTAGTCCGTAAGCGTTTCCGTATTGCGCGATCGGCGACATTGGTTCAGCCTACGCGATTCTTCTTTATTGTCTAATCGGCATTACATCTGACGCTTTGCGTATTATTTTCGAAATATTATTCCGACCTTGGACAATCTCGGACCCCGCAAGGAATAAAAACACGAAACAATGGGATTGCGGCGCAACACGGTAGAAAAGGTTCGAGAATACGGAACAGGTAGAAAGCACGAATTTCCCTACGAGGCGCTGCGTCCGATATACGATAAGTACGAGTTCAACGTTTCTGTACCTGGTAGCAGTAAAACGTATTCGCGCGCGATTGTCTCTCGTTTTTCGATGCGACCATTCAATTATCAGCACGCGTTTAGGGTCGATCGTGTCGCGAAAGTCGACCAAAGAAATCCTTCGAACAGAGGACAGCGCACGTGGTCGATATAAGTACGAATATTTTTTCTCTCACTGTACGCACCGTACGCGTTGCGTATATTATATTATATTATACGTAAATATCCACATACACGTGTACGTATTCTTTTGTACAAGTTTCTTGAACAACTAACCGTTACCAATACGAAGGAGCACCGTTGAACAATGTCAATTTTATACCTATAATTCGATTATAGCCATCGATTTCTGGTTAACGAACCTGGATTCTTTAATTTTTCCTCGTCTCGCCGTATATTCGTTCCGTGCTCGTTCGCGTTCGCGTTCGTTCGAATAGTTTCATGCGAGATTCGTCGCAGAAGACCTCAGACCTCCTGGGAGGCGAAAGTCGAGGGCTTCCCGCCGGATAGGCGAGATCGCGATAGCGGTAAGGAACCACGCGACGGTACAGGGAGTTGGTATCGCGAATTCAGAGCAGAAGGGAGCCCATCGAAAACCGATGCCAAAGGCAAATCCAGCCAAGATGTCACGGTAAGCGAGGAGACTGGAAGGGTGCAAGAGGGCGCAAAGAGGGCTTCGCAGACTGCACGTGCCGTCGCGTCGCAGAGACGGCGGATGCCACCTGCAACGCCTCGAACGAGGAGCCGTCGCGTTACGTTCAGCCCAAAATGTAGAACGGCGGGCTAGACAGGTTACAGCCAGGCTGGTTTTTACGCGCGAGGTTTGAGCAATTCAAGATGCGTATCGCCCAAACGAAGCGGATAGCGTTCCCGCTCGAACCGGAGAACTCGAGGCGTTATCGGGATACCGGGATACCGGGATACCGGGTATCGAGCTACCTACGCAACGCGTCGAGCAAGTTTCGAGCTCGTAGCGTTACAAGTTACAAGTAGAAAATCTAACGACCGTTCAGCGACGGTAGCGATAGAATCGATTTCGATAAGGTGTTCGATTCGACCAGGTATATCCGATTCAACGGCTGCCGGCCAACGGGCGAAGAAAATGAACCAACGAAGCACGGAAACGGTACCGCGAGTCTCGAGAACGAAACCGTTGCTCGTTTCTTTCGATGCTACCCAAAGAACTTGGTGTAAATATCATTTCGATTCGTTGTTTCAATTTCAAACGATTGGGAAATCGATGGCGGACAAACTTTCGCATCAACGCGAACAAACTTTGTCCACGATTACTTTCCTAGGACGAATGCGAGCATTCGAGGAAAACTCCGACGGGTACTTTGTCGCGAAAACGCGCAGCCCGCGGAAATCTCGAAAGTTCATAATCATTACCGTGCGCGCCGTCGTCTTTCTTCGCAACAGTCTTAAATACTTCGGTTACGTTTTCGCCTTACGCTTTGAGCTAACTATACGCACAGTTTTATACATTTAGGCATTGGTTTCTTCGTTCGTATTATTCGTTCGTGCGCTAGAGATCGACGATCAGCCTTCGGCTTCACGTTCAACGAATAATAATGTTATTACTTTTTTTACGGTAGTGCAGTTTAGTTTAGAGAACTCGGTGAATTTCACGAGATCATCCTCCGTTTCCGAAGGGTCGATATCGTTCCGCGGTCCATTTGTTTTCTTATCTAATTATTTATTCTCGTCTATCCGTTGTATCGTAAATACTACAACACGGATTTGGCGTCGTTTCGCTGGGAACGTATCCGCGTGATATGGTTCGCTTTCGTATGGTCCGTAGAATTCCGTGTTCGACGCAATAGGTAGTGCGCGATAAGGCCCTAAAAAAGCAGGGCGTAAAACAAAGCGTTTGTCGTTGTTTCGAAAATTCGGGGTCCGAGTTTGATCTCGCGCGTGTCGCCGCGCTGCGACGAACCTTCGACGCAGAATTTCAGGACAAACGCGTTCGTTTACGCTCCGCGCGTCAAAATATTCGTAAAAACGTGTTCGGCAGTAGTGAGACGATGGACGCGCGCGAACGATCGAGACGCGTTCGTTGCGGCGAACTTAAGTACCGGTAGCGTACCGTGCGTCTCGCAATCGACTCGAGACCGCGGCGCGCCGAATCGATATTACAATAGAATTCGAAGGAAATTCTGATGTTGTTTCGTCCCGTTTCGTTTGCTGTAATATCCAGTCTAATAAGAATAACGTTGCGCACTAGAATCTGATATTTCTCGTAGTCCTCGCGCGAGATACGACCGCCCAAACGACTCTTACCTCTATATATCGTATCCTATCGTCGGTTGTATATGTACAAAATTAATTTCACGCGGTACACCCTGCCGGGTCGGGTACCGTCGTGGAACACTTCGGCGAATACCCCCTGCGCCGACGAATCCGACGAGTGGAACGAGGACGAACCTACCGGAGGACAAAACGAAGTCGAAACGAGTCGACAAACTTTGCCGTTCGCTCCGAATGGTTCGACCAACGCAAATACTATTCGCACGTCACTTTGACGAACGGTCAGTGCGAAACTATTTACATCGAAACTCGCGGATCAAGACTCTCTCTCTCTCTATTCATCCATCCATCCATCCATCCGTCTATCGAATAATTTCTCTACGCGTATCTGCTAGAGCGAAATTGTACCCGAAGCCAGTACGATTGTGTCGAACGAATCGCAGACTCGTACAAAATTGTAAAGTACACCATCTAGAAAATGGAAGGAACTCGAATACTGCTCCAGAGCGAAGTTCAACTTCGCCCGAACGGAACGGAACGAAACGAAAGCCAACGGTCGATCGTCGATAAAAGACGTTGGTAAAAAATTGAAATGCAACATCGAAAATGTTGTATAGATAGAGTCGCGATTCTTCGCAAACGTCGTAACGAGGACAACGCGAGTTCCATTTTCGTTTCGGTTCACAGAGATCACCGATAATGCGTTGCGAATAGGCGCAAACAACCAACGATTTCGACGAACGATCATCGATACCGTTTTAAGGTCGAATTCGCGAATAGATCGCGAGCCGAAACAAATGAAAAATCAGCTACTCGTACGCTTGTACGTTCGCGAACGATACACCGTCTACGGATACCGAGAATACCGGCTGGTTGATCGCCGTTCGATCGCGTACAATGCCTACGCAAAGACGGTAGCTGCTCTCGTGTACGCGGAAATTAATGCGCAAGCTATCGTACGCCTAACAACAATATCGTCCTAACAAAATCGTACGGCTAACAATTTCAAATTAGAGTAGAGTCTAACGATAACGTCCGCTATAGAGTTACGGTGTTGGTTTTAGTGAAATTTTTTCGAGTATTCGAAAGCGGTATCGTATCGTATCGTATCGTATCGAAGTAAACGTTTTACACTTAATATCGTCTACCGCGCTTCAATAAATAACCGATAAAACTGTATACTGTATACGTGCGCGAGAATGGCAAAATTGAAAATATTTTGTACAAGTTCAATATTCTGTAAAATTGATAAAAACATCGAATCGTTTTGTACACACGAATCTAGCAAGTATTCAAACGGGGCAAACTCATTGTAATGTACAACATCTGAATACCCGAATTAATTGTATCGCTATCGAGTGTAACAGATCTCGCGTCTGTATATACACGTTTATAATATCTGCGTACACGTATATACAATTTGCCAAGCATACTGGAAGCAAATGCAATCAGGCTATTCGCGTTGCGAAGAAATAATACATGTATACGCGAATCTGTTAAAACGGAAATAAAAATATTTAAACTAGAATTTGTCGAAGACTTGGAGAAAAGCAAATTGTTATCTTCGAGAACGAGTTCACCGCGATAAAACCCATAAGCTTGGTTCTCGCGCGCAGCACCGTTTTCTTCTTCGAATTTCTCTTTGCAACGAGATCGAGCATAGAAACAACAAAGTAGAAAATAGAAAGCGTCTTTCGCGGTGCGCGAGACGACGTTGAACCATCGATCGAAATCAAAAATATTATAGATTACGTATCGTCGCGCCCTTGTACTTTGTTTCTATTCGACTATGCGGCCCGTGTTTCGGTGATCACCGTAACGATGCACAGTAATTTTTGTTAGCGCCGAACAACTAAACGTGCTTTAGCCAGAGAGTCGCGCGCGGAATCAACGTCGGTAGTGAACCGATACGCGCGGAGCCCTACGCGTTTCTATCCCCACCATCTACCAGCGACTCGGTCGTGCTCGCCTTCCATTCAAGGGGAGTAAAACCGCCGAAGAAAGGGGGGAAAGAGAGGACCAAGCGAGAAGAAGAAGAAGAGGAAGAAGAGGAATTTTCTGTATACCTAAGCACGAGGTTTCATCTTTCATCCTCGTAACTCGTTACGTTGTCTCGTAACTTGCGACACAAGCGATCACGACCGAGTCGGGAACGTTCGCGAAAAAAACTAAACGATGCGCGTGTCGATTACTTTTTGTTAGCAGTCGATGATTCAGCACATGGTTTCCGAAGCTGGAGCAGGTACGGTACTCAGATTCTTATCGTTGGGGTCGGTGTTTTCGGATTCGCGGATCGGAGGTCGAGACAGCGTTTGTTCGATCTCTCTGGTAACGCTGATCGTAGGCGGTGGCCTGCGAGAATCTTCGTCGATGGCGGACGCCCTGCGTAGCTGGTGCCTGTGCTCGTTCGACACGAAAAACGGGCCGCCGCTCGCCTCGTCGGAGGTGTGCAATGTTTCGTCGTCGTCGCCGATGTACCTTCTCTGGATCAAATCCTCCATTTGATGGTAATCGCACTCCTCGGCGTCGCGCAGATGCTCGTTCTCGATCTGCCAGGCCATCTCCGCGTTCGACATTTCGGAGTGATGTCTGGCTCTGGAGGGCGGCGGAGAGATGGGAGGTGTTCTGGGCGGACTGAGTAGACCACAGTAGCTCTCCAATTCGTCCGTTATGCTGGTATACTCGGCCCGCATGGACAACAAAATGGATCTCTGCGTGCTGCTGCTCGAAGACACGGACGGGATCATCGCGATCCGCGGTTCCGCCCAAGTGACGCCCCTGGAGACACCGGAAGGAAGAATTATCGCGTCGTCCGATTCCGAGCGCGTCCTGCTGTTTTGCCTGGTAGGACGTTCGATCGAGTCTTGCCGAACCGGCTCCGATGCCGGAGCTTCGCTGCTCGCTTCTCTGCTCGGTTCTTTGCTGGTGGCGTCCTTGCTGGTCTCTCTGCTCAGTTCTCGGCTCGTTTGCCTGCTCGGATCCGAGCTCGGTTCCCGGCTGCTGATATCTCTGCTCTGATCCCTGCTCTGTTCCCCGCTGGCCTCCCTGCTGTCGGACTGCGATTGCGATTGCGATTGCGACTGCGACTGCGAATTGTCTTTCTTCAAACCGTCCCCTCCGCTGTCTCCTTTGCTGACTTCGGTCTCCAGGCTCGTGGTGGTCTTAACATCGTCTTGAGCCGTGTTGCCGTCACCGCTCACGGATGAATCGTTTCTACTGAGATTCTCGCGAGACGCGGCCATCTCAGAGTGCTTGAGCAGCTCGTCGTCGATCGGTGGACCGATATTGAGAAAAGTTCCGTCGGTCAGCGAGCGCATCAGCCTCTTGCGTTTCGCGGTTATAGTGGGCAGCTGCGTGTGGGAATCAGTCTCCGAGAGCACCTCCGATCGCTCCGACACTCTGCGCTGACGACCTTCCGAATCGAAGCTGTTTATCGTTTCGATGTTGGGCATGTGCGTTGCCATGAACCGATGGATCACTCCGAGATGCGCCAGAGTCTGCTCGTTCAGCTCCTCGAGCTTACGGATACGGAACTCTACGGTCTGCGCGCGGCGAAACAAACGAGAAAACAAGCGAATATAGCCGAATCGTCCGAGGCCGGTGTTCGAACAGGTTGCATTATCTTATTGGTTATTCAAAGTAAATCGATTCGTTACCTGAAGCGACGCGTTCTGAGTATGCTCTTTCTTATCGATGTCCTCTATCTTCTGATGCATGTTCTCCACTCTCTCGGTCGTTATCTTGACCCGTTCCTCCGTCGACATTTGCAACTTGAGCTCTTGCTCGCGAAAGTATCCCTCGACGCAGTCCTCTTCGAAATCGTAAAGACGTTGCATGTCGTCGGCTTCTAGGAACAACTTAAGCCCGTTGTCGTACGTTTCACCCGTACTCGCTTTCCCGTGTGTCACATATCGCAGCAAATATTTCACCAGCAGATATATGTGAGAAACTACAATGAGCGGAGGAGGTAAAACTGGTTTCTGTTCGTACTCCATGACAACAGTAAAACGTTGGAACATCCACACTTGGTGCGCCACCGCGTTTACCTCATTGAAAATATTATTAAAGACCGCGATCAGTAGGTTTATCATCAATATGTTTGCGATTAAGAGATAAATTGACATTACAGCAGGCGTGATCCACCGGCCTGGAAGACACGGTATCATTCCCGGCTCGTCTCCGCAGTCTGGATCGATGTTGTCCGCGTATACTTCTCCGTACAACATAAAGTATGGCTCCATAAATATCTGTCCGATAAGACAGGTCGGTCGTTAGCGAATAATCAAATTTTAATTTTTCATAGGCAACGATAATAGGCAAATATATATATATACGTACATCTCGAATGATCTTTAATTTTGGCTCGGCGTTTGGGTTTAAAATGGCTTGTCGCGTTACTCCGAAACTCATCAACACAACCAACAATAGCACCACGAAGTATATCATGTTTTTCACCATCTTCCCCATCATGGTGACCAAAGGACCTGCACAAGAAACGGTCAAAACATATATTTCTGGTTTATCTTTGGTACGTTTCCTTGAGAGGGCACACACAGCCTACCGAAATACTTGTTCACGCCAAGAATGTTCAGTATCCGCAAGTACCAATAAATACAGTCGACGCAATAGATGACACGGCCGACGTCGAGAGTGGAATGCCTCAAGCGCAAGGTCAAGCCAATTTGAAAGAATATGATGGCAGCGGCGTCGCAAGGGTTCCACATGTTCCACGCCCACACGCTGAATTTATGCGAGAGCGTAGCTGGTTCCGACGTTGCGATTTCGCGTACTTTCTCGCAACCTAATGTACAAATGTAGGCGATCGCATAAATCTCTGCCAACGACGGACGATTCTCCATGTGTATGAGGATCGAGTAGGAGAATAGCACCAGAAAAATAATGTACGCTATCTGCGGCAACAAGAGAGTACACGTTCGATGGTCGACAACGTACGTTCGAATTTCATCGGTAGAATCGAATCGTAAATACTCACAGCATTCGCCCAAAATTTCGTTATGGGGGCAGTATAAAATTCGTACAGCTTCTTTCTTAGTCGCAACGGCCTGCTGTTCTTAATGTCGTAATAATCGGAATGAATGCCGTAAGCACGATGAATTACATCGTCGTTGTCGGTCAACACTTTCCCGTTTTCTTGGACGATCGTTTCCTTCACCACCGTCGTTGTGTGCTCGTTGCTGATCAAAGCCTAAACGAAGAAAGACAACAGCTTCAATAAATGCTGCACAGGCAAATCTTGCGCTAGTCGTACGGGACATTTAAACATAGATAACGGAAAATTTACAAGTATCGAAGAGGTATTAATAATTATCTTGACTAATTCTTGGCCATTCTCGAAAACCAATTACACCAAGGACTTTGCCAACAAAAGGAGACCGAGTAAAAGGGACAGCAGTTTGGTAGTAGTCATGGTAATACATAATACGCAAGAAGCAAACAGTGAAAGTAAAATTCGTCTAGAACGCGTCTCGGAACCGTAGACAGAGGCGGGAATAGAGAATTACGGATACGCTTTGCTTTCCATATTAGAATTATACGAGTAAAAAGCTATTGGGGTGGGGGAAGAGACAGACAGAGAGAGAGAGAAAAGAAAGAAAGATGATGTAATTCCCAAAAGGTCATGAATTTACGAGGTGCTATCAGAAAGAAAAAGCGATGGATTCTCCGTGGCCCAGATTACATATGTATGTGCAGCAGCCTGTCAAGAGCGATCGAGCTGCGAATATCCGTGAACGAACATGGACTCGGATCTAGCGGTTGGACAGAGGCCGTGACTCGGTTGTTTCTGCAATTTGTCAATGAACCTGAAACTTGAACTGTAAAAATTTGTCGAAAGGACACTTGAAATTCTTTTTGATAACGCCTCGTGTATATATACATACATATGTGTACAGTTTACCAGCAAAGAACGTAGCAATTCCGATATCTAAACTGATAGCTGGAATCACGACGAAACCGCTAAACAAATCTAAGGAATAGGTAGCAATCAAAATAGAAAGCGATGAACAAGGTGCAATTCGTGTTAAGAATCATGGCTGCGCAGAATATACGTATAATACATGATTAGTGCATTTTAGTAAGTGAGGAGACCGATAGGTTCTAAGGGACAGACTTAATTTCCCCTTCGTTTCGTCCTGGACTGAAATTTCAGAAACGATTCAAAAGCAATTGTACTTGAATCGCGATGGAAAACGTCAGCACGTCGTGGCACATACACAAGAATATACGAATAAGAGGTAATGTTACACACGGTACAAGCAATTAGTATATGTATCTGTGTATGTACGTACGTTTATGTATGTATGCATGTACGTATATATGTATTTATGTATGTATGTATAAATTTACATGTTAATCGGATCGTATACAGTATACGTTAACTGGGTGTAATAATACCGATGTTCGACATACGATATTAAGTGTATATAATATTGCGATATTATATAACATTAATATAATACGCAGCGTACAATAGCGGTATCTCATCGACACGGAACGTTTTCAAGTTATTTTATAATATAGAGCACGATACGCGTTTACGATAATAACATTAGGTATCATCCTCACCGGTACGGATTCCGATACTGAATAAACAGAAGATTTCCTTGCCGATAACTAATAACAAAAGAGAGATAGTTGAAAAGTGCACCGGAAAGTGTGAACTTGTCGGTCATAGAGAGTCATTGTGTTTCAGGCCATTATAGATTATACCTTAGCGCCGTGTTGGCTGCTGGATTTGTTGCGTACGCTCAGGCTCCTGCGCTGACGTTTCTAAAAAACAATTCATACGCATACCCACATAGTCTATGAATCACAAAACACATATCAATACCTCTAACATTGATCGATACTCGATACACGCTATACCATTGAATACTGGCCGACCAATAAGCATGTGTAACATCTTTCTTGAACAAACGTATTCGTTGAAATATGAACTGCAATGTTTTTTTACGCGCATACGAAACACGCGGAACAAAAGTCAAACAATTGAATCGAGAACACTCTATTCTATCGTAACATCGACTGTCCGGCGACGTTCGAAAATCTCGGTATTACGGATAAAACCTACATGCGTATACGTTTTAGTGTACCGTCATAGACACATTACACAGTTCAAAACCAGCAACCATATGTACTTTTTACTGGCAAATAAAACATTCTATCCTACCGAACTTCTATCAACGGTTGAAGGTAGTACAAGTACTTTCCACTTTGCGTTGTAGCTATTTCGAAGCTATTACTAAAAAGAAAAATTAAAGCAATGGTAGTAGTCGGTACGCCTCCAAAATAAATTAATAACTGCAGCATGAAATGAGTAATGAATTATCATAAAAGCAATGGCAGGTTGTATTAATTAATATTAATTACTGTAAATATATTCTAAGCAGTGTTATGACAATTTGTTTGCAAATCAAAAACTCTGAATAGTATTTTCTTTCAACTATTTCTAGAATCGTTTAAGATCTTGAGATCTGTTGATTAGAATCGGTTAGAGATTGTTACCTCGACGTCCGGACCAGTTGGCACACCGTGCTCGGAATCACTGTCCTCTTTCTCATCCTCGAGAGCGATCAAATGTTCCTCTTGTGTCTGTGGCATCAGTTGCAGCTCCTCGCGACTTTTAAATTCCAGCCGAGTAATGTACAAGGGACACACGAGACTCAGAACAACCTGATTTCCGATTAAAACGATCAGTCGACGAAAAATCAAATACCACACCCAGTGCCTGTGCTCGCGTACAGACAATATCGTGATCCGTTATACCTTCAGATTTGTATTTTTTCTTGTTCGAAGACCGCCCATCCAGAGATCGGCTAAAATTATTTGACTGCACGGATGCGCCAAGAGCGGTCGATGATTCGCCGTAACAGCAAGCGAAAGACAAGTCTGACCGGACCAGTTTTGCAACTCGGAAGTCAACAACTGTTGCGTCTGATCGTCGTCTTGACGGTAACAATAGTCCAGCAATTCCAACGCTGTGAATAGAAACTTAAGTTTCATACGTGGTTGGTTTTTATCCTATAAAATAATGATTAATACCTCGGTCGTCCCGTGAACTTCTACCAGACATCGTTCTTACCGATATTATCGAATTCCTTTCCGCAGCTCCGCAACTCGTCGTAAATCTCCGTCTCGAGGTCATCTTCGGCAGCTTCGTGCGCCATCGCTTTGTACAGTTTCAGGGCTACCAACGCTTTTGCCAGTGCCTCTTCTCCGTGTTGCCACATCAGCAACGCCATTTGTTGACGTTTTGTCAGGACCGCCCAAATCAACAACTCGTTGAAAGGATAATCGAACAGGGGAGTGTCCCGATTCGCCGGTAATGTCTCTGCCAACAAACTTATCGTCGAGCTCTCCTGCTTGTTACCCGAATAGTAACGAGTAGCGCCTCCCCAGGCGCAACTGTTCCGATGCATATGCTGCTGATGAGCTCCCGACCTTTTCATCACTTTCGTGTAGATCACCCGGAATCGTCTGCGAGTGTACTGAGAACGATATGCACCACCCATCAATTTGTTGATCACCAAGCCGATGTCGTGGAGAGTGTACATGTAACCGCGGGGAATGTTTGGTCTCACGTCGCGCAGTATATAGCCCAAAGTGTTCGTGGGACCTTCTTTCTAAACGGCAAAAATCGTCCTGCTAACTAACGACACTGTAGAAAACTTGCGTACATACGATATATTCGGATGATTTTCAAACTTACAGTATTGTACAGTTCTTCGAGACGAGGTATCGACAAAAATTTCCGCATAGAAACGCCGTTCTCCAGAAGAAGTTTCACAAAATCAATTCGGTCGTGCTGCAAAGCTTGCATCATTGCTTGTTCCAATGCACCCGGCGGCCATTTCTGCCCGTAAACGAAAATTTCGCTGCGCGCTATGTCTACCCTGTTCCATATCAACGATAAAGACAATTGTTCCGCCGAGGACAGCTGCTTCGACTTGAACAAGGCTGTTAAAATTGTTTGGTCGAGTTCCTGAGGTCGATCCTGCGTTATCCTAAACACTGTTATCTGCAAATGGATCATGCGTTGAACCAAAGTGAAAATCACATATCGATTATCGTATCGAGTGGGTCGTTTAATACTTACCAAGTGTTTCTTACGCGTACACTGCAAAAGTTCGTTATACAGTTGACCTGCTTGTTCGGAGGAGACTTTAAATGTGCGCTCGATCGTGCCCAAAACTTGCTTCCTTATACTCTCGAATAGGCCCTCGCTCTCTCCGCCTTCCGCGTCACCCTCGGAGGCGTACCTGTTCGTTTCGTTGTATAGAATTCGTCGGGTTTAGACTCTACACGGGCTAATTATGAGTAAACGAAATATTACTTGTGCATAAAAGCGATAAGGTCCGCTGCACGGCCCGAGCCGTCGCAAACTACTACAGGAACTGGAGGATCGTCCGTGACATACTCTAACACTGAGCGTATCGTGTTTGTTCCGCCTTCGATGACCAACGCCACGACGGGAATACTGCTGTGCGTATCTGCGACAAAACAAACGTTTCTTGATCCGTTGATCGAGGTAAATCGAACATATTCACACTCACATGGTTGTAGCTTCAAATTTGAAATATATTTCTCGAGTTTTCTGCGTAATACGATTTCTGCACCATACCGACCCCCAGTACCGTTGTCCACCAATAAAAAGTATGCGTGTCGATTGTTCAGAACCGCGTATTTCGACCTGAAACAATCGTTTCGAGTCAATGTAATGAAACGAAAAATTAAAAATACTACAGCATTCATTTTAAATTTATTCTCACCACGGAGATGGAAGACAATCGTATGTGACTTCGCCTCCACGGCTTACGAGTTCGTGGCTTTTCTCTAAAATTCCCCATGGTGCTATACCAATGCTCACAACTCGACCTTGTCTTTGGGACTTTTCTAAAAGAAGCGCATCGCCTACTTGTCTTGTAACTCCTGTGAAATTTTCGTTTGAATTCCAATTAGGTATTCGTACCGTGTTACCAAAATAACAAGTAGACTTTTTCAACCAACCTGTGTTAGTTCCACCGGTAAATATCCATGCACCGGTTGTCTTTGCAGCCTTTAATAAGCCTTTCCGCAAGACTTTCTTCAAACTAGATTGAAGCTCGAAGTTGGAACGACCCCCGTGTACGGTGATGAGTAACTTGGGAAGTCCCAAGTTCCACTCTCTGCACAGTAGCTGTACTATCGGCTCTGGTCTTGTATCGTGAGCCAATCTAACGTACTATAAGATTCGTATCGGTTAAAGACGCCTCTCTATACCACTAAATCAAAAATCAACAAATGACTATCAATTTACCTGTGCTTTTGTTGGATGTGGCCCACCTTGAAATTCGATTGTGCCATATGCGTCGGTTTGAACCGGTCGCGTGTTTTTCCCAGGAGACCACTGTTCCCGATCTTTCTCTTTGGTGTTGCTAGCGGTGAAGCTTTTGACATCTGCGCCAGTTCCACAATGATGCGTATAAGAATGGCCGCAACAACACCTAGAACGATCGTATTAACCAAGCGTCAGCAGTACTTTTGGTACACCGTAAAACCATACAGCAACTAGTCATTCAAATATAACATTTTCTGCATGCAATTGCACCTTATTGCAACTGATTTTTTCTTAACACAATAAGATGGCTGTACAGTAAATATTTATTACTTTCTTGTCACACGGAGGAATCATTGAACGTACTATAGCTCGGGAAAAATAATGTTGACTACTACGCAGGCAAAACTCGAAGTACATTACCTACGGACATTGTTAAACCGATTGAAATAATTTATTCGATGTTGTAAAATATGTTACTACTACTACTACCACGATGTTTTCTTCTACCCTTACGTGTGTATGTATATATGTATATATATGTGGGATTTTACCAAACCCTCTATACATTTTGACTCAACGCGTTGGGAAGACAGATAGCGTCACGCAACACACCACGCGATTGTACTATTAACGGATCCACACAGGATCGCGCTCGCATAGAATGCAACAAGTACACCACACAGTACAAACACACAGGGACAAGCAACAAATGAAAGCCAAATGAGCAACGAATCGAATGAGAACGAGGCATCCTCGAGACCTCCTTATATCCTAAATCGCATACACACCACCACACATTTCCAATCACGCCGGTGGCTTAAAACGCACCGCAGATTTAAAACAACGCGTTTCTCACATCCTACATATATAAATATATACGTAAATATGTACATTGTACGTATCTGTACGAATCAATGTATTGCATCACATGATCGAAAACAAGATGAATATGATCTCTAAGTGAAGAAAAGAATAAGCGTTTTGTACAAAGCAATAAAAAAAATTCGACATAAAAGAATATTTTAAAAGCAAAATTATGTAAATGAAACACTTGAAACCTTCTAGATTTCTTCTTAACTATAGGATTTAGGCACGTGTTTTGCACATCTGTTAAAGTATGTAACAATCTATTTGAACATAGAAAAATGCATACCACACTCTTCCATAGATATGATATATTTGCAGAAGCAATATCAATTATTCTCGTTTGTAACGTCTGGTTTAAGAAGAAAAAAAGGAAAAAAGAAACGAGAAGAAACAGAATTATAATCGCGGCAGAACGCATAACGAACTCTCACCTGGAAGTAGTGATCACATCATATTCTGCAATCTTATCTCCCTGTACTTGCAAAAACCTATAAATGGAACGAAAGAAAGAAAAGTAAATGAAAAGGAAATGAACACAAGAATATGTGTTAATGGTGACCTGAAACAATGTATAAATAAACAAACACGACGAAACTTGTTAACCTAGCATTAAACTATTCGTCTAACTTTGCAACTGTTCTTGTATTGCCTCTGCAAAAATATTGTCTTTTCCGAGAGAAAGAAAAGCTTCTGTAAATTGTTCACTTAACAGAAGAGTAAATAAACAAATACAAATGTTGAACAATGGAACAATGTTATTTTGGGCCAAACAAAATGTAAAATCGATATGTGGTAATTGAAATGGATCATAAGTTTCTGTAGCTAGGATTCAAAGTTTTAACCGTAGACAGAGTCGATGTCTCGATACCGAACGAGTAAATAAAAGTGGACTGTACCTGTGCTCGTCCTTAGCACTCGGTATAAACTTTGAGCATTCTCTTTTCTGAAAGGTTGCTTCTATCCAACTACGTTCAGTTGCCTGTAACAAGCGTAAATACTTAATATAGGCAGTGTATGCAACTAAATTTCAACGCACGCATTGAATGATTAGAAAAAATGGCTATACATAATATTTTTTGCATTGAACACAATGAAAATGAAATGCAATGTACCTTTGCCTTTTTTCTCTTCAATTTGGGAGTATTGGCTCCACAGATAATACTTCCAAATGCCATTTCTAAATGTATTCACCTTAACATTAACCAACACACTAACTAAAAAAAGAACATTGAACAAAATAAAATAAAAATCAATAAAAAAAAATGTAACAAAGTATCGCATCGCTCGACTGATAATAATATATTGTAATTTGAATGGTGCAATTAATCATAGAAAAGAATTTACCTCGAGTAAAATGTGTTCCGAACAGAACAAAACTTTCAACACAAAGAAGGTCAGAAAAACTTGTATGCAACAGAGATAAGATAATTGACTCAGATAAGGGAAATACACTTTGATAGTTTTCATTCATTTCTGTGCACGATTATTAGATAACAGTGTCTTTGTGTTTATAAAAGTTTATTTGTTCGATGTAACATTAACATGGTAACATTTTTGGAATACTGTGTATTTTCTATAATTTTTGGAAAAAGGCAAAAAGCATAGTATTTAAATAATTTCTATGTAAAATAATATTCTTGTTGTACTTACCCCTCGGCAACTTTTACTTTTGTCTATCATATCTACATAGAACTGCATGAATAATGTTGGTTATGTATTTTGTGCTTGATCGAATAACTAACAAGTGTCCCAAATCAGTTTCCGATAAACTCTACCATGAAATGCAAGTATCGGTAGAAACGCATGAAACTTATCTGAAAAAGATTAACAAAAATCGGACATAGTTGGCTATTAATCTATAGAAGTCTATAATTTGATTGTTAATTATAGCGTGTGCGAATTAATTGTAGATCCCAGACCACAGATTAAAAACGTGGAAAAAGAAAACAAAAACGAAAAAGAAAAAGAAAAAGTAAGAACCATCAACAAATGGACAAAACGTCGAATTGGATTAAGCTCTAATCAAAGTTCTAAGATTTTTGATAAACGATTCGTGTCTACCTTGAACCAATAGATTAGTTCACATTCACGTCTGAGAAATCAACTGGAACAAGCGATCGCATCGCTATGTGAACTATTATCTTGTCGTTGAATAGTTTTTGAAACCTTTTTTAGGGCCGATGATATTCAAATTCAAATTTACAACTGGCGAAAAATTCACGATTATGCAATGTTTCGATGAACGTCGCGATCCTGACGTTTCGAAAATCGGCGGGAAAAATGATGATCTGTCATGTGCTTGCGAGTTAACCTGGAAAAGTAATGTCCTCGACGTTCAATGAAAAATGTTAAACGTTTCGAATGGAAATATGAAACGATGCAGAATCAGGCAAATTAAATATTGAAATCGCTTAGAACGGACACGAAATGCTAACACGCCGATAAAGCGGACATACGTACCTTGAGAAGTACGCGAGGAGAACTTTGGAGATTTAAGCGATCGTATTTGTTGCGTTTGAAATATAACACGCACACGGAAAAGAAGCACGCTCGTGTCCGTTTGTGATAATCGACGTCTCCTACAACGTGTCATAGAATCGTTGGTTGCGTCGTGCAATTAACGTTACAGGATATTTACACATGACGATTGCATCTTTGCTTAGCTGGATGTCGCGCCGTTTAATCCGTGTCAGATCGACGAACATGTAACAGTTTCGACGGAACAAGATCAGAACTGGATAAAAAAAACGTATGCAGAACCGCCTCGCGCCGACAATTTGTTTCATTATCCGCGTATCATCCCTTGGAAATATCGAGCTTGCTCCCCTGCATCGTTACCGACAAACTAGGCCAAGAACAAGGTTAACTTCGGCATTGACTCGAACATATCGGCACAGTAGTGTCAACTGCGATGTCCAAATCGTCAATTCGAAAACATTGAAGGTCCCATAAAAATCGATTTCAATGAATATTATTCGACGAGAATATTCGCTTAATCAAGTGCGACCGGATATATCGCACAATTCGACTCCACTTTTTTTTAAATATTCGATAAAGATAGAAATATTTTTTTCGCTTAAATATCATGCGAGTTTTGCATCTTTGAACGTTCAACGTTCAGATCGTAACGCTTGTTTCGGAATCGGGTACGATTGTTCGAAAAACTTCCTAGAAAGTACTGTAACATGCTCTAGTAAAAACATATATCGCCCAAGTTTCTTAACATTTTTGTCTTCTGTATTTATACATCCAACCACCTGTCTGCACTCGCATGACTCGTGTACGGGTTTTAGTTACGCTTTTGTTCACCGTGACCCCGGAAGTTCAAAAATTCCGCAAAAATTTGAAAACAAGGCGAGCCTTATTTTTCTACAACCGGTAATTCTGTTTGTTCTTTTGATATCGGTCAACTATTCTCGAGCCGAACAAAAGCAAGATTCTTTCTAGACACGAAAGAGATGCAGCAAAAGTAGCAAGCGGAAAAGAAATCTAGATTCCGCGAACGTATTCAGATTTCTTAAAGTAAAGTAAAGTAACGCAGAGTAAAGTAAACTGCTTGGTTTACGGCTGACGACAAATTTATATCTAAGGCGTGTGATTATAATAAATCATGTGATACAGAAATAAAATTAGATCTTTTTATTCGGATTTTTCGGGGCCCGATACTTTGGGTTTGTTGGACGATTCCGTTTCTGGTTTGCTGGCTCTGTTCGATCTGAGTACCGCGCCTGGACTAGGATACGGCCTCATCTGATAAAGCGGCCCCGAAGCTGTTGTATCGGCTCCGGTTTTGGCTTCGTTGTGCCTCGCCAAACCATCCGACCACTTGCCCCTGAAAAATTATTGAAAATTCCACGTGAACCCTTCTTCCGCCGAAGAGTACGCGTATACTTCTACGAAATTTTGTAATAGAATTCTATTCGATACCGTGGAATATCGCTGTAAGATGCCGGATCCATGGGGTCCAGAGTGCGGTCCTTTTTATCCTTGCCGTCGGTTCTCTCCAACCTTTGATTTCTTTTGTTATCGCCTGGTTTGTATTTCGATCTGTTCTCCAGTTTTCTCTCCTTTTTAGTCTCTGGTTCGTCCAACTAGAATCGATCGAGCGTAGCGGACAAACGTCGTCGGATTCTTATTAACGGCTAGAAAAACGATTTACCAACCTCTGCTTGTTCCTGATCGCTGCCGCTATCGTCGCTGGACAAATTATCGTCCTGTTCGGCCGCCTTAAGATGCAGTTCCTCCCTCAACTGAGAAGCGGGCTGCGATATTTGACATTTCGGATGACCCGGCGGCAACCACGCTACCAAGTCCGACGACCAATCCCAGTAATAGTGTTGGCCGCTGTTAACGAGACGTGAACGTTAACGCAACGAGGGGCGAGAGCAAAGGTGTCGGTGCGCGTACAGATCGATAATAACCAGCCAGGATCGTAAACGGCTTTCCAAGTCTCCGGCAGAGGATATTTTTGCACGAGTCTGGTCTGTTTCTTGGAGTATTTATCGGAGGGTTGCACGTGTCCGAGTCCCCATAATTCCTTACACTTTTTCGTGCAGTCGTGATAAATGTTGTACTTGTTGGGACAACCGCTATACCCCTGGAATCAAAATCGCGAGGTTAGGATCGGCAGTTGAAAGTTTATCGGGTCAACGATGCCACAACTTGCCATGAATTTGTGGGAAATGTCGATTTGACCGATGTCATCTTTCGCGCTGTCGTAATCTTCGGCGATCACTTCTTCGTGAACTCGTTTCTTCGCTTCTTTTTTCGACAATTCTGAAAAGGAACGCCGCCACGATCGAGGTTATGTAAACCTTTGCGCGTTGTCGTAAACAAACACAGAGAGAAGTTTCGTTTGAAATCGATCGAAGAAACCAACGAGAATTCTGTACGTACCGTGTTTCTCCGATCCAGAAATGAGGCCTCTTTTTGCGAGTCGCGCGGCCAAAGCGGCTGGAAGCGGCATCTTGCTCCTCGTCGAGGTCGATACGAGATACAGAGCGATCGACGCGTCGCGCGTCGTCTTTTCCTTGAACGTAACCGCGCAAACGCTTTCAGGAAACGATCAGAAAATCATTCGAAAATAACGCAAATAAGAATAAACGCACCGTTTACGGGTGAACTCGAATCTTTCGTTCATCGTCGAAAATGGCGGCAAACGTTGATCGAATTCGAATCGATATTTGAAATTTGAAGACCAGGATACTCGATGTTCGATACTCGACGTTCCGATAAACTTGGCGCGGCTCGTCGCCGAGCTTCGACTTCGAGTTGGACTCGACGCGGTTCTCGCGCGAAAAGCAGAACGGTTCGTATCGTCGATCGTACAAACGATTCCTCGTAAATCAATGGTATCGGGGCAACGATCGCGACCCGCGTTTTCGTAAGAACGAATCCTCGTCCTTGAAAATTTCATTTTCAACGTCTCGACGATGGAAAGATCGAAATTCGACGCATCGACGATGTACGGGAACGGAGGGAGGAACGCGCAGGGTGACCGACGATCGTCGAGTCGATCGCGAGAGATCCTGGCGTTTGACAGAGGACACCCGGTGACAGTAATCGTTCAGAATATATTTACAAGAGCAGTACAAAGAATAACGCGATATTACACGTACATATTTCGTTACGTACACTAACAAGTAATTGGTAAGCAGGTGAACAGTTTAATCGTTAATCGAGGCACGTGACAATAAGGCATTTCTACAGAGGACAGATACGATCGTACACGCGTAAGATGCGAATCCTTCGACACCGTACTTTCCTGCTCGTATTTCATTCTCGGGTCGAGAATCAAATACGAAAATAAACCTCGAAAATAGATCTCGACATTTTCTGCCGTTTATCGACGAGTTCGTTGAACGGTGTATACGCGCGCGTGCAGCACACCGTTGTCCCGTGTCCCGTTCGTCGCTGTAACAATCGTGAAAACGGTTATAAAACGGCACGTTCTTTTCTGCTCGAATCTTGTACACCGTGTGCAGAGCGTGGAGAACGATCGAACGGGACACGGTCGGTAGAAAAGAATGTTCGAATGTTCGAATCGTCGACGATCGATCGCCAAGAATTTTTGCTACCTCTTTCGATCTTACACGTTTACGATCGTATGAATTACACTTTAGTGGACGTCACAATGAAATTTGTGTTGGTACACGGTGCAAACATGTGTGTACCGTTTTTCTGTGCGTGTTCCATTACACCGATTACAGTATGTCGCTATTCTTTGTCTTGTTCGATATGCGTATGCGTGTCTATTTTTGTGTCTGTGCGTCTGTGTCTGTGTCTGTGTCTGCGTCTGCGACTGTGTCGATGTCGGTGTTCGTATCTGTGCCTGCGTGCGCGTGCATGGACAACGCGTGATAAAAGTTGCGCGACAGAACCCGCGATTTTTCCTATTCGTCGTAGCGGAAATAATACCGATTCTCCGACGAACGTGGTCTCCGAAAACGCGCGCGAAACGGGTTCTGTCGCGCGTCTTCGGGTAATTGTACAAGCTCGAACAGTTCGGACAGTGTTTGGACAGTTTGGACAGTTTCGACAGTTTCAACAGTTTGGATAGTTCGAATAGTTTGGGGGGACGCGATGGATAGTACGCGTGGTATCGTTTCTCGCTTTTCTCGCTTTTCTCGCTTTTCTCGAGAAAGAATGTGCGTGCGCGTGTGCGTGTGCGTGTGCGTGCGCGTGCACCGGTGCACAAACGCGTGTTCGTTTCACTGCGAAACAAACGATAGAACGTGAAAGATGTGCTTCGTGAATAAGAAACGAACGCGCACCGATACAAAACCCGTTCCAACGATGGACATCGACCTTTGTTACACGACGAAATGCAATATTTTTCAGCTCCGACGAGCAGTTTTTTAACCCTTTGCACTCGAAGCAATTCTACTCCAAAATCGAAAGAATATTTTTCTCTATAATAGCTTCATTGTAGATAGTTCATTTCCTTTCGTTCATATAAAATTAATTACTACGACTCGTACTTAGAACATTAACATTCTTATTGATTTCTCAACTGCAAACCTAGCTATGTAAGAATTGTTTAAATAATAGTATGGCAAGTTTTAGTGTCGCCTTAGAGGCGCCATTCGAGTGCAAAGGGTTAATATGTATAGAAATTTTTTAAAAGATCATCGCGATCCCAGGAAAAAGAAAGAAAGAGAGAGAGAGAGAGAGAGAAAAGTTAACGATAAAAAAATATTGATACGCGTAGCGACGAAGGGATGGTAGAAGATCGTTTATTGGTTTCCCGGTTTGCGGTCTACCCGGCCACGCGTCGTCGGAAATTCGATTCTGACCGAACGGCGAACGCGTCTGTTCGTCGGCGTGGAAATCTGGAGGATTTGCATAAACATCCGTGGTCCGATTAAGTACAAGAGGTTTCACAGGTAGACTGGAAATGTTTATGCAAAATACACCGTTGCGAGATAAGAGTTCGAAGACGCTGGATCGCAACACCGACGATACGAGATCGTTTCGTCGACGCGCGAACGGACGCTGCAACGTTCTCGCGTCGACGAACACAACCAGCGATACGAGTACAACGGATACAACGGATACAACGAATACAACGAATACAACGAATACAACGGGAAACGGTTGGTATCGTGCAGGCGTTAGCGTTAGAGGAAACGAGGTATCGTTTCCGGTGGCGCGCATACCTTTGAACATCGTTTCCGACACCGAGAGGAATCGTCGACGACGTTCTACGTCCGAGCGAGATTCGCTCGAAAAAGTATTCAACGTTCGAAGAGACTCGGAACGTTTTCTTTCCATTCTCGTTTCTCTCTTCGACCTGTACAAAGTGGAAAGAACGTTCGAACAAAGTACGATGACACGGGGGTTGGGGCGAGGGAGCGAGGGCGAGGGGGTTGATCGCGAGAGACCGCGTATCGTTTGCACCGCTATCTCGCGCGTTACGCGAACCAATTATCCTTGTCGGATAACAGGCCGTACGCGATCGTTTATTCTCGAACGATCTCTGTTCTCCGTACTCCGTTCTCCTCTACCCGCTGCGACAACGTAAATAAAATACTGCCAAATATAAAAACCAAGTAAAATGTATTCTATGGGAAACATCATATCGTTACGCTGATATACACTGAAATATAACCGCAATGCATGTTTTACAATGTTTCACGCTTGTGCGCGATTTCTTTCTCTGAATGTGTGTGTGTTTGTGTGTGTGTGTTCGCGCGCGCGCGTGTGTTGTGTGCCCGTGCGTTGTGTCCGTGCATCGTGCGTGCGTGCGCGCGCGCGCGTGTTGCGTACGCGTATACGCGGGACTCTATACAGATGCGTACGTGCTTGATTTTCGTCGGGAAACGATCATCGTTTACCGCTAAAACTTTGACGATCGAGTTGCACCGATCGAATCGATAGGCGGTAAAAAGGGGCGCGTACGCTCGTCGTGATCGGCGATCGTAACGATTAAACTGCGGATCTTTATGCAAAATAAAAATCGTCCATATCGATTTCAGAAAGATCCAAGTTGAGTGGAAATTTACTTTTTCCTTTAATCCCCTTAAAAAGTCCCCTAAACCCGTTTCATGACTTTTTATTTCTGTATTTGGTCTTGTCGAGTTTCGTCGCAAATGCACAAAATCCGGAGTCTAATAACAATCGTTGCTACGGAAACAGAAACGATGGAATAAAGAGAGAAAAAGAGGAATCATAATAATAGTAACATTGGATGGCGATAATCATCAGAAGTAATGGTCGATAGTTTCGATAGTAGTATTAACAGTAAAAATAGCAGCAATAGTTGTAGTAGTAGTAGTAGTAGTAGTAGTAGTAGTAGAAGTAGTAGTAGCAGTAGTAGTGGTAGTAATAGTAG
>CM052082.1:21207244-21226360 GCA_028453745.1 Agapostemon virescens
AGTAGTAGTAGAAGTAGTAGTAGCAGTAGTAGTGGTAGTAATAGTAGTAGTAGTAGTAGCAGTAGTAGTGGTAGTAATAGTAGTAGTAGTAGTAGCAGTAGTAGTAGTAGCAGTAGTAGTAGTAGTAGTAGTAGTAGTAGTAGTAGTAGTAGTAGTAGCAGTAGTAGTAGTAGTAGCAGTAGCAGTAGTAGTAGTAGTAGTAAGTAGTAGTAGTAGTAGTAGTAGTAGTAGTAATAGCAGCAGCAGTAGTAGTAGTAGTAATAGTAGTAGGAATAGTAGTAGCAGTAGTAATAATGCTAAATGATCACGATGACGATGACGTTGAGGTACGACGATCATACGTCGATGATTATAGCGTTATCGATAATAGTATAGTATTCATTAACAACGATCAGATATGTCGAGCACCAAAGAAATATGTATCTAACGAGACGCTTCGAATCGGCCGATCGCGAGTGCTTTCAACGATAAATTGCGCACACCACTGGCAAAATCAACATGGAAAATCGCGTTGGATCGAGAACGAACCAAACGATCGAATGGATCGATTTCGAAAAACGAGTCAGGAATCGAGATAGCAGCGGGAAAACAAAGGATTCGCGATCGCTTGAAAAATATGCGAAAAACGAAAAGAATCTCGTTTCTTCGTTGAAAGAATCGAACGTTTCTAACGATCGGAGCGAGTCGGAAAAGTGCTTGCAAACGGCGGATACCTCGCGCAACTTGCAACTTGCAACTTGCAAGTTGCAACGAGACGCGGTTGTACGCGGTCCCGGCGACCGGCGTTTCCTCGCATCGATCGCAACGACGTCGCGAGGACAAAAATTTCAAAAAATTTACGAATTCTCGATACCGAAAATCTATGAAACAAGAGATAAAGAAAGAACGGAGTTCAGATAACGAAGGAGAAAGAGAGAAATGAAAAAAAAAGATAAGATTAAACGTAAAAGTCGGTTCGTCTTAATTGATAATTCACGATGGCACTATACAAATACGAAAATTACTTCCTTCTTCCCCCCCTCTCTCTCTCTCTCTCTCTCTCTCTCTCTCTCACTCTCGGACACGCTCATGCACTTGCACAGGTTTTTGTTTATCTTCTATTTCAACAACGCACAACTATAATATGCCATAATATTCGAATAATCTAGTATGTTACGCGATTAGAGTCTACCCTCTTCTTTTTCTCATCACTTTTGGTGTATTCACGCGCAGCGCTCTCCCTCTCTCTCATACATACATACACACACGAACGCGCGCATGCACTCACGCACGCACACTGTCGCTCTATCTCTTGGAACATTCCGTTTCCTCGTTCTTCCCTAATTTTCACTTTGTTTTCGTAAAACCGCGTATCGTGTCCGCTCTTTTTTATAACAAGTACAACGTAAACGTTTTATATATCGTACAAACAACAATATCGCTACGGAGTTATGGTTTCCACCGTGTTCGTCGATTTCACTTCGAAAAATGGTTGCGTCGAATGACCACGGGTGCGCCGGTTGCATTTCGCGATACCGCGTAATTCTAGACAATTGTTTCAAAGTTAGCGGTGCAGTGAGATACCGTGCGAGGGCTCTCTCTCTCTCTCTCTCTCTCTCTCTCTCTCTCTCTCTGTCTCTCTCTCAACGAGGCTTCAACGACATTTTATTCCGAAACTATTTTAGCCGAATCGATGAGAATTTGTCGAGTCGGGTCGCGACCCTTCGATACTAGCGAGCACGACGCACGGTACGTTCTATTTACATTTACAGAAAAGAAAGAAGGATTCCGCACCGGTGGTCATTTTCCAACGATTCGAATGGTTGGATCTAGAACGCTTCTGCGTCGAGATGGCATAATATTCCGGAACACGATGCGGATCGCGACGAGACGAGGAACGTCGAGCGTCGAGCGTCGCGAAAGTCTCCCTTACGATCCTCGCGTAACATCGAATATAATATGTATATCGGAACGATTTGTACAGAAAATAAGCTTCTATCCGACGTCGAGCGTCGAAGATTCGCCGTTCGAAAGAATGCGAACGACGCGGAAACGTCCGAGCAGTTCGCTTTTCCTCCCCCGATAAAAAGATGCGATGCTACGTGGCTTTACAGAGATATGTTCGGTATTTAAACATACTTTAACATATATACATATTACACACACACATATATATATGTATATGTAAACGTATGTATGTATGTATGTATGTATGTATGTACATCGTATATAACTGATCTTGTTTATTCTGCGCGATGACAAACACAGTTGTGGCTGGTAATACGCTCGACTGTTTCGCATTTCATTAACGTTACGTTCGTGTCCGCGTGTCTGCGGCGTCTGCAGCGTCTGCAACGTCCGTGTGTTTTAATTTCTTTTACATTACTTTACTGTATTTTACTTTAACTTTTTAGTTTACTTTACGTTTTATTTTACTTTAGTTTAGTTTAGTTTAGTTTAGTTTAATATTACTTTAGTTTAGTTTACATTAGGATCGTTCGTATGGATCCGGCTGGATACACACCGTTTGTCGGTGATCCGATACTCGCGCCGTGCGCTTGCGACTCGATTCGCTGTGTACGCGTACAAACGAATAGGAGCATACGCGAACGCACGCGTTTATACGCGCGCATAGGTAGTCGATTCGTCTAAACGAAACGTATCGATTTGAAAAAATATTACGACCGTCGAATCACGTTACCGACGACACGATGATCGATTACACGGCCGGGACACGTTTCGTTCCGGTTCCCATGAAACGAACGAGGCGACGTCAACGTTACGAATCCAAGTCCCGAACGTTACGCGTCCGTTAAAATATAATATATAAATTACGATGGTTCGCGCGAACATCTTACTCCCTAATCGTCGAGATCATCGGATCGATAAATATTTGAAACACAAGGACTGGTCGAGAGTGATTGGTTCCCGAGAGTTCGCAACAATTCGCTCGAAAGGCACAAAAGGTCAATGAACCGCGCGCGATTATCGTTAACTAAATCGTTAACATATTATTTACAATTCTCTCTTCTCTTCTCTTCTCTTCTCTTCTCTCACTCTCTCTCTCTCTCCTTCCCATCGTTCGATCTATCTACCTATCTATCTATCTATCCAGCTATCTATCTACCTGCCTACCTACCTATCTACCTGTCTACCTACCTACCTACCTACCTACCTACCTATCTATCTACCTACCTACCTACCTATCTACCTACCTCCGCCTATAATTCCCTGCGTATCGAAATTTTGAAAATTTGTCTTTCCCCGCGACCGGAGCATGCGCTTGCAGTCGATAGAAAAAAGTATTCGCACACTTGTCTGTTGGACATTAAGATTGCACTACCCCTTAGAAATACAGATGTTTGTTTGTTTTACATACGAAATCCATCGATACCCGTGATAGCTACGCTACGTTCTTTCGGTACGGTCTTACGATCGTTCTATCCCGCGTAATCCGAATGGTTCAACGAACAGCACGGTTATTTTATAAAAAAATAGACGCGGCGATTGCCACGTTTGGTCGTAGAATTTCAGGGAACGAACGCGCTCTCGCGAATTCCAATGTAAAATTTGAGAAACTTTCTAATCCGGAGAAAGAAAGAAGAACGTTTCACCTTGGCGGAAAACGGATGGCGGTACTTTTCCTCCCAACCTGTTCGATCGTTTCTCGAATTTGTACGCTCTTGTACGTCGCAGAATCAGGAACAACAACGTCTCCGTACGAACCGATCGATTGCGCGAATCAATCGTATCTTCGAAGAAGCGTGCGAATGCTTTTGTTCGGTAGCCGAGGTGGCTTCGCGTATAGTTTTTCGAAAATTAGAGAACCGCGAGCCCTCGAGCAAACGAATACCGCGCGGAGACGAGTAAGCGAGTCCTCGGAGCGGTTTC
This sequence comes from Agapostemon virescens, assembly GCA_028453745.1. Lineage (NCBI taxonomy): Eukaryota > Metazoa > Arthropoda > Insecta > Hymenoptera > Halictidae > Agapostemon > Agapostemon virescens. Next base: position 21,211,115 of record CM052082.1, read on the forward strand.
GCCTGGAAAAAAATTGACTTCGAGCTCGATCTTCGATTGCGACGAGAATACGTATCCGGCAAACAATCTCTGTGTACTCGGTCGATGATCGTTCTCGGGCTCGACGAAGAGGGGCGCGAACAGCTCGAATCTAAACCGAGCTACGCGTTCGCGAGCTACAGCTCCAAGAAAAATATCCGATCGACGGCTTTTCGAGTCAAACGACTTTGCTCCCGATTAAAAAAGCTCTGCTCTTTCTACGTACTCGTTATCCGATACGTGTTCCGCGATTCTTTTTACCCTACGCAAGTACGAGAACGTGTTTCTAACGACGATGGTCCGTTTCGATTTCACAGCGTTTCGCAATAACTTCAAATAGTCTCTCAGTTCTCAACTACACGATATAAATCGCCTTTTGCCTGTTCGATATATATGTATGTTTGTACATATATGTATATATATATAAGTACGTACACGTAAGCACGCCGTACGACGAAATAGTTTCGAATTGTTCTTCGACATTATGCGTAGTAACTCGAAAGCAGGAATTTTCAAAACATCGATTCCCAGAGCGATTCGAAAGTTTCGCGATACGGCGCGTATACACAGAATGTTCGACAACCGATGCAAGCGTAAACGGGAGAAAAGAGACGCGCGAATAAACGCGGGCAACAAAAGTAACGTTCGTCGAGTTCCTTCTCGAGAATAATACGACCAATATATTTAGAATTTTGCATTTTCAGATAATCTTGTAGCTTTAACCTCGTCGCTCTGTGACCCGTTACGAGACAGCCTGCGCATCGTACGGCCGAAGAAACGTATTCGCGCGTCGTTGTCTCTCGCTTTCGCTTGAAACGAGAGTCGAAGGTGCACGGTATACGGTATACGGTATACGGTATACGGTATTCAGAATACACGGTACACGGTGTACAAAATTTCTATCGTTTAACGTACGTTGCTCGAGAGAGAGGTCTCGCTCCGGCACAAGTTCGACCGCGGCCTCGGTTGACGTTCAGGAGCAACTTGCGGTTCGCGTCGACTCGACGACTCGACGACTCGACGACGCTTTGAAACTCGAATAGTAGAACCATAGGCGTGTCGGATAGAATTATCAAGATCCAAAAATGTATCAACCATCGATAAAAAAACGTCTGACCGGTATTACATATTCGTCGGATCGATAACAAGTGGACATTGTCGGAGTCGCACGATGCGTAATATATGTATATATATGTATATCTTTTTCTTTTTATATAGATACATACATGTGTATGTATGTATAACAATGACTCTGTGCAGAGGTGCATAGATTAGTAGACGCAATTATCAGGAAACTATAGTAAAAACAACTATGGTCGCACGCAGATATTTTTTCTTTCTTATACCGTTGAGTGCACGAACGAACGTTGATCACAATCGATTAAAAAGAGATAGAATTCCGCAAAGTGTTCGTTCGTACACCCAATCTTTTATTTTGTACAATGTATTTATAATCTCAAACATCAGAAATATACGTACACACGTGTGTAGAAAAAAAGAAACAGTTTTATTTCTCGTATTGGTTTTTCATAGTTCGTATCTAATCGTTTGAACACCTCTGTGTCGAAAAACAAGGTAAAAAACGGCAGCCGTTTCTGTTTTAAGTATTCCCGGGGTTAGTGGACACGGTTGTGCCCAGCAACATGAGACCCGCGATCAAAAGTTTCTCTCTCTCTCTCTCTCTTTCTCTCTCTCTCTCCCTCTTCATCCCCCTCCGCGTCGCTCGTACGTATGTCCGTGTAACGCGTGTGTACGTGTTAGTTTTTCTCTATGTACCTTACATGTATTTCATATTAAAAATATACATTAAAATGTATGTACAATGTATCGTTAACGTACACCATTCAACAAGTTCCCTAGCTTTAGAGATATCGCTACGTATATGTTTGTTTCTTTCCTCCCACATATATGCGCGCGTGTGTGTGTGCCTGTGAGCGCGCGTACGTGTTTCTGTCCGAGCGTGTTTCACTGCAAAATAGAGCGAATAGGTGAGCGAACGTAATCCTTGCCTGTGCTTTCTGCGTCTCGAATGTTATTCGATTCGCGAGACCGATTGTCGGTGGATCGAGGATTAACAACATCGTCGTCTCTCAGGAAGTTTCTAATATCGAACGTCGCACCGCTCTGTCGTTGGACCGCGGATTCGTCGTGCTGGCCCGCCTTCGAAAGGAATAGAGCAACACCGTTTCTCGCTCGCGACAACAAATTTTCCATCCGTCGAGTCGATCGACGAATGGAAGAAACGAACGCGCGACAAACGTCGCCGATCTATTCGCGATCTATCCGCGAGACCGTGCAAACAAGAACGGTCGATGCATCGTAGCATCGCAGCATCGCATTCTGGATTTTGTGCATCGACTCTAGAGGTACAAGGATGTACGCGCGCTTTGCGTCGCGAGGCACGAGATCGACTCGGCTCGTGTTAGTCCTACCAGAGGTACGACCAACGCGTACAAGCGATCGTTGGACCCTGCCTTCGAATTCGTTTTCACGCTAAACCCACCGGACTACACCCCTCTGTCCTACGTCAAAGAATCCAACGCGCTCTCGATAATCGTCCGGTAATCGTCCGGTAATCGTACCGCCAAAGACTCGACAAATCTCAACGATATCTGCAGCCTAACGATCGTCTCGTACTTCGAAACAAGTCTACGTACTCATATTTTTGTGAAAAAATAGAACTTTCGAGGCGTGCAAGGAACTGTTCTATCATCGAGTTTGTACGAAATCGTAGGGACGTCGATCTCGCGTCGCAACGCTCGATACGGTCGATACGGTCGATCGTTCGTGCCGGAGGATTCTGCTCGCGAAACATGCGGCGAGCGTATTTGGTTATCGTCGTCGGAGAAAATGCAAAAGTTTGTGCAAAACTGTAGCAGCTATCGAAAACGGTCGGACGAAGCGCGTAACGGTAACGGAGAAACTCTTCTGAGAAACGCTCTTATAATATTAGATAATTAATAATATAATTAACAGTAATTATGTCATTACACGATCCACCTGTCGCGGCTAAGAAGTATCTGGAACTAATACAAAGTGTCGCAGATTATCTTTCATGTATTTAATTCAGGCATGTACACTAAAATTCAAAGTTATATATAAATATATACATATATATACACATATGTATATATATTTATATATATATATATATATATACACACTTTCTCTCTCTCTCTCTCTCGCACGCACGCACGTACGTACGCTCAAACATGCACCCACAAACGCACACACTCACACACCCATGTACACACATGTAATATCAGTTCAAATACAATAAATTTTGCATCAATAGGAAAATGTTTAATAACTAGTGGAGACATATTTATATACATATATATATATATATACATATACATATATATACATATACATATACATATATATATATATATATATATATATATATACATATACATATATTTATACACACTTTTTTTAATACATTAAATCTTAGTTTTTTTCGTTATGAAAAATAACAATTTCTTTATACTTTTTCTCCTTTGATAAAAAAGTGTGTTGGCTAAGAGATTGCACTTTGTGATCATCTTAAAAATTTGTGATTAATTATATTAGTGACTATACACAATTGTGTCTTATGTTTCTCGCACACCGATTGTTCGTACAGTCATCAGATACGTTTCTATTATACGTTAGTAAAGAACAAAGTTTATTCGTCGAACGTACGTCTCTCGACGCACGTTTACACGTGTATAATCTTCGGTCAGGATAAAATAAGGACCGACTTGCCGGTGTTGTCGGCCCAGTCGGAGAGACCATTGTCAAAAGCTATTTCTGACGAAATTTCCATTATTTTGCTACATTTCCAGCGAGAACAGCCAATTATTACTCGGTTGCATTTTCATTCTTTCTATTTGCACGCACGTGTAGTAATACGCTCTCGACGACTGGGATACGCGCGCGCGTGCTCTCTCTCTCTCTCTCCATCTATTTATCTATCTATCTATCTATCTATCCATCTCTTTCTTTCTTTCTTTCTTTCTTTCTTTGCGTTTACGTTTGTCTCTGTGTTTGGAGCGCGCGTGCGACCGTGCAAGAGGAGCACGCGCGCGTCGACGGTGCGGGCAAGTCACCTGAAAAGAGGGCCACAAATGGTGCCAGGCACTATTATTCATATACCGTTCCGTGAATTCCATTAATTACGATTAATTTACGATACAATGTACCAAATACGATTCTCGAGAGCATCTTATGCGCCAGGATACATCCTGAGACCGAGTAAAGCATAGACCAAGACCATCCCAAAGCGGTTTTATCTTTAACCACAGAGAAGAGAAGAATTCTGTGTGTAGCTTTGCGAATTGCAACCCTATCCGGCCGAAACACGTTCTAGGTTTAAAGTGACGCCGAGAGAGATTTTTCTTCCGATAGCGAGTTGCTTTTGGTTCCCGTTGACAACGATCGGTGTTTGGATAAGCTCGAGTTTGCGAGTATTCTTGCAACTGATATTTTCAAGTTCGAAGGGTTGCAAACGTTCGTTTCTCTCGTCCGTCTATTTCCGTCGTATTTTCCTCTTTCATATCAAATGTGCAAAATACTTGTGAAAAATGTATATATAATGGATCGTATCGTAACGTAACGTAACGTAACGTAACGTAACGTAACGTATTGTAACGTATCGTATCGTATTGTATCGTATGTATACAGATGCGAGTTTACGCGTATATATCTTTGCTCTTTATCCTCCATTAATTATCAACGCTATGTAAGATGCTTATCTCGCGTACACATTATTTACGTATATTTCTCGTCTATTATCTCGCGATCACCAACGTTGCTCGATTGTGTTTCGCGGGAACGTATCGTATAATTCGTCTCGAGTACAGCAGCCGATTTATCATTTACATATCGTTTTCCTTAGCGGACATAGACCGTTAATTTTTAAGTGCGCTAAAAGAAAATGACTCTCCGCTTGCGTTAAACACGAAAACATAAAGCAGACGGTCACCGTTAACGCCTTGCGGGCCAGCATCGCCGATTCGTCTAGAATTTTCTTAAATGTACCATGCTGTTCTTTCGATGGACCGCAACGCGTCAACCAATAGATAAAACTAGAAAAGAGAAACGAGTAAAAGACGTTCCACGATATCGTAAGCGTACGATCTTCTCATTTTGACTATGATAAAATTGTTGCACGTTCCTTCGATCTTGTTTGAAGAAGAGTACAGATGTCAAGCGAGCAGTAGTAGTGGTGGTGATAGTAGTAGTAGTAGTAGTAGTAGTAGTAGTAGTAGTAGTAGTAGTAGTAGTAGTAGTAATAGTAGTAGTAGTAGTAGTAGTAGTAATAGTAGTAGCAGTAGTAGTAGCAGTAGCAGTAGTAGTAGTAGTAGAGTAGTAGTAGTAGTAGTAGTAGTAGTAATAGTAGTAGTCGTAGTAGTAGTCATAGTAGTAGTAGTAGTAGCAGTAGCAGTAGTAGTAGTAATGGTGGTGGTAGTGATAGTAGTACTAACAGTAAGTAATAACCATTTACAAAAAGAAAAAAGAAAAAAGAAAAAAGAAGAAGAAAGAAGAAGAGGAGAAAGATTAATAGTAATAATAAACGAAAAAAGAAGGAAAATAAAAGATTGTAGAATAAAATTTCTACCGCTAATCGAATATCATTATTTTCTGACTAGGCATTCGATTCAAAGAAATTATGTTCATCGTTTCCATTGGCATTCTTTGCGTAAACGTCAATTAACGGATTATGCCGCGGACTCGTCTACCTACCATCAACGCGCAAACAAAAAAAGAAACAAGTTAACGAAGTACAATAATCGGTAAACCCCTACCGTAACGGCTCTAGAACGTGGTACGCGCAAGCTCTTTCGATAGAAATTCGGTTTGTCGATGCACCTATCCCGAGCACACCTTGCTCCCGAATCACGATTCCTTCCAACGTTATCCGATAAAAACACGCGCCGATTCTTCCGTTCCTTTCCATTTCATTTCTTTTCTTTTCGTTTGCTTCCTTCCGGAATGGAAGGAATAACCTTCGCCGCAACGACAAGTACCAAGGACACAATGCCATATCACGAAGAAAATGACAATGAATTAATGACATATATACAAACAACTTCGTATTATATACATGAAAATATGTATACGTACACATACCATATACATACATACAGACATACATACGTACGTACGTACATACATACATACATACGATATATGTAAATATATACGTACGCGTGCAACCAATAAGAGCGTATGTACGCGTATGTACGCGCGCGCTTGCGCGTATGTTCTGGGTGTGTCGGTGTGTCTCCCCTCTCTCGTTCTCTCATTCTCTCGTCCTCTCTCTCTTGCTCTCTCCGTGTGTGTGTGTGTGTGTGTGTGTGTTTCGGTGTACACATATGTATACATATATACATATACATATACATATACGTGTAACGCTTCAACATTATGGCACCGTTTTTTTTTGTAGCTTTTTTTTGTTAAAATCGTCAAACAAACGCATTCTTCCACGGGCTTGAAAATATAAAGAAATTTCTGTTTTCCATCCACTGATTCGGGTTGCGACGTCGACGTCGCACCGATTGTTCCCCATTTCGAGCGCGTCGTGCTCGCGGGCACGCGATATACTTGGGTGCAGATGGCGATGGGGATGGGGATGGGGAGAGGGATGGGGGTGGGGGCAGTGAGGGGCGATGGTGGGATGCGTTACGAACGCGAATGGAACACCAAACCAGTGGGCAAAACCGAGAACGAGTCTACGGAAACTTCGAGTCCTTTCAGAGCTTCACAAGCACTAAACGACGCGCTGTTGTACGTGGAGGTTTTCGCAAGAAGAACCGAGCCGTGACCTGACCCCGTCCGCGTCCAATTTAATATTAAGTCGCCCAGCCCTCGGTGATCCTCGAGCGCTTCATCAACGGACCGTTCTCGTAGTCCGAGTTGTTGCCAGCGTTTCCGGCGGCGTTCGAATGACCGGTTCGTATGTCGGCGACCGATCCGCTACCGGGCGACGGCAGGTTCGTCGGCGTTATGCTGCCCGAATGGGACGGCGGTGGATTGCTGCTCGGTCTGCTCGACACCAGGTTCAACGACTGAGGTCCCGGATGAGACACGTGGTGCGGCGGCGGTCCGCCGGTGCTCGACGACGGGCCCACGTTCAGGCTCGTGTGATGAAGACTGCCGCCGGTGCTCGGTCCGCTGCTGTTCGAACCGCCGTTGCCCCCGTGCGGGTCCCGAGGCGGACTGATCGGCTCGCTCTTTATCTTGACCGGCAACGGCGAAGTCGCTGGCGGCGGTGTACTACTCGACACGGCCAGATGCGGAAGACCACTGCAATCAAACGAGAAATCAGCTAACGTTTGTTCGATTCTTCCGAAATCTCTTTTGAGATTTGTTGATCGATCCGGTCCCGATTCCACTTCGGAGAGCGAGTTCTCTCTCGCTTTCCGTTGCAACCGAGAAAAGGCCGAGCGTAAAGCGTTGCAACGCGAGCGAATCGACGAACGGAACACGCGTATCGTCGAGAGACAGCGGGTGACAGCGGACGACAGCGGACGACAGCGGACGACATACGGCGAATTCGATGAAACGGTTTACGCTCGCGAGGAATCGTCCCGCCGGGTCGAGGACGCTGCCCCCGTTTACCGACAGGAGACGTAAGAATAATTATGAAATATGATTTACCTGATGCTGGACATGGTGGCTGCCGAATACATTGACAAGTCATCAACGTACCTCTGATGGGTCCACGATAAACTCCCGAGATCCGAGGAATAGTCCGTTGGTCCGAAACTGGAGTATCCGGCTGGGACCGATGGCGTTTGCAGCGCTACCACCGGTGTGTTCAGTGCGGATTGCGCGTGGCCGCTCTGCGTATCGTCGCGAGAAAGAAAACAGAAAGCGGACACGCGTTAGAAGGACGCGTCGCGAGCAAAGTAAGCAGCAAGGTCACCGTTGCAACCGGAGACCCTTCCTCGCGAAAGGTTCAACGATGTACGCACGCACGCACGCACGCACGCACGCACGATTTGAAAATTGGACATAGCAAAGACCGTGGGCGAAGACCTTTTCGCTTTTCGCGATCGGGAAGAACGAACGATAGTTTCGAGAAGAGATAGGAAGAGAACGCGTTTTTTCTCGGGCTACGCGCGGTCTTACGTATGTCCAACCGTTCGTGTCATCTTTCAACACTTACATCGTAACTAGTGTCATCGGAAAGGGGTTGCGTAAGGGGTGTTGGAATAACTACTCGTAGATTAGTCCTGTGAGGATGAGGCGGCGGCGGTGGAGGCGGAGGTTGCGGCGAATGCCTAGACGGATTGCTGCCTTTGTTCGCGCTGCCTCCTCCGACGCCCAACGCCGGCGAAGGTCCAGGACTGGGCGAACCTCCCAGCGGCGACGCCGACGGAGGATATCCGTTGCTCATCTCCAACATCCCTCCAGGTGGATACACTGAAACAACCGATCGACCAGCTGATACGTCTCCTTTCGCAGCATTCGCCTTTTCGACGATCGTTTTGCGCGACAGCGCGACGTCCGAACAAGTACCTGAGTCTGTTTCAGAAGACGACGGCCGCGGAGAAATGCTGGTATGGGCCATTTGGGGACTAGATCCAAGTAGAGATTCGCCGAAACTATTCACTGGTACTGATACAGGTAGAGTGTAATTGGACTGTCCCATTGCCTGGAATCGCATCGAATGAAAACGCGCGGCGATTAGCGACGGTTCGGTTACGGCTAGGCGACGATTAGGCGACTATTAGGCGACTATTAGGCGACGGCTGGCCGACGCTCGACGACGGTCACCGCAACGCGATCGGGAACACGGTTTCGTTGTTCGCGACTCGATTCCCTGACGCGTTTCGACCAACTCTTTTTCCAGCTGTACGGGAGGTCTACGAGTCTACGAGTCTACGATGCTCGTAAAAAGAAGAAAAACTATGCGATCGTAAGGTCGCAGCGTCGTACCGCGCAAGCGTCGAACGGTGCAACGAACGGTGCGAATTAAATTCGAGTCGCGTCACCGACAATTCGCGCGTCCGATCACGCTGGGCGCTAGATTGTTTGAAACACCGTTGAAAGGTAATCGCGCACCGTTGCTCATGTGAAAACTCTGCGCGACAGATTCTCATGACGGGGACGACGCTGGCCCGACCAAGAAACGGGAACGTAAGCGGCAGCGGCGTTCAGGCGTTTAGGCGTTTAGGCGTTTAGGCGTTTCAGCTTTTGCCCGGGACGATGCGTTTCGGTCGAAACACCGAAAGAAGAGTATATACGTAGGAGCGAGCAGCGGGGAACGCGGTTGCGGATCCGGCCGAGTCTAGCCAACCACGGAGAATAATGGAAGACGACCAAGAGATACTTACGCGGGTACCGTTGTGTTGGTGCCTCTGCATCATCAGCTGGAACTCCTCGTCGATCTTGGTGTATTTGGCCTCGGTCCGCGGAGTCAGATTGTACTCCATCGTGTCCGGCTCCGGACTCTCTGGCGACATGGCACCCTTATGTTCCTTCTTGTTGAGTGCCTGCAAGTGTCAGCAGACAGGTTCACGTGACCACACCGCCCGAGGGCACTCAACCTTCGCATGCACGTTAATTTAACGCTAAACAACAGCGGAGAGGCTGGTCAGCTGCTAGCCCCTCTGCCGCCCTCCTCCTTACCGCTCACTCTCTCTCTCTCTCTCTCTCTTTCTCTATCTCATGCGCGTTTCTCTGTTTCTCTTAGATCGGACTCGTTCCCGACACTCTCGCCGATGAACGCGCGACGCGGCGACCAACTCGTTTGTGTATACAACTGTTCGCGCGTTCCACGCAAAATCGCGCGACGCGACGCGTTGGCTTTAAGGAGCGAACGAGTCGTGCCGACCGAACGCCGGTTCCGTCGACCAGGGAGAAAGAGAGAGAGAGAGAGAGAGAGCGAAAGAGGGGGGAATTAGTGGGAGAGAAAGAGAGACACGGTTGCACGCCGCAACGAATCTTGTAGGAGCAACGCGCGATTCGTTGGCAAACCGTCGTTTCCGACAATTTCGATTCGAGTCTAACGCGGAGCGGTTATCGCGCGGCCAACGATTCGTTTAAACGGCTGTATAGGCTTCCTCGTCGACGCTGCGGGTCCACGCGAGGCGCGACGGTATTCCCTTTGACGCGTCTTTGCGTTATCCGCGACAGATGGTAATGTTGAATTTGACGCGGCATCCGGTGATCCGTCGATAAAGCGTTAAGTGGTTCGGTTGCGTTTCTCGAGCGAACGCGATCCGTCCGCGCCCGATCCGCGTTTCCCGGTCCGTTTCGACTTTTGGAACGATTTGCTCTCCCCGTAACGACCGTAAGACGAGAAGGTAATCGATGGAACGTTCAACGATTCGCAATCTCTCGCGACGAGAGATTCGTACGGCGAAACGTTGCTACGGGGAAGAGAACGGACCACCCGTTGGCGATTGGTTTCGAGACGATATCGACGCGCGCGATGGAATCGAAAATCTCGAAGGAAATTCCCGACAGGAAGGGCGTGTTGCACGCGCAAGCATATTTGCAACAATCTTGCGTAATTTCGATGATCGACCGGTGAAAAAGTTAATAAGCGGCGACGATGCCCGAGGGGGAATCTCGTGTAATTTTTCACTGTGAAATCTCTCATTTAACCGGTACACGTTCTCCAGCGAGATACGAGCCGGTACACCATCCGGTCGATCCTATAAATCGTACTTTGAAAATGATCCGTCGCGTTCTCTTTTCTCTTTTATTTCTCGAAACGCATTCCTCCGTTGGTTAGGGCTCCGGTTTCTATCCGTTTTACGATAAAGCGGTCAACCGTAAACGCGCACGCTTACGCGGCGTCCATCGACTCGTTTACAAAAAAAAACCAACCGAACGGACAGCTATCCGCCGTTTCTTTAACGAGAGAGAGAGAGAGAGAGAGAGAGAGAGAGAGAGAGAGAGAGAGAAGGACCGTAAACGTTTACGCTCGTCAACGAATCGCGTTTCGATTCCGTATCTTGGCTCTGTTTCTCGACCGAGAATCGTAACAACCGGGAACGCGGCGTCGCGGCGTCGCTTGTCTACAAACGGATAATCCGGAGCTCCGTCCAACGATCTATCCGTATCTATACGTCTATAAGTCTATCCGTCTATTCTTCGTCTATTCGTCCGTTCCTGCTATTCGAGGTGTGCAAGATGGCGACATATCGGTGGAGAGCCGGAGGACTCCAGCGATTTTCGGCGGCGCTTCCCCTTTGGAACCTTGACCGTTACTCAGGAGAAATCGGCTCACCTCGATGATATTCTTGTTGGTGAGAGACTCGTGGGGTTCGTTGTACTCGGTGTACTTGAGAAGAACCTTGTCCATGTCGGTGCTCGCATACTGATACAGCTTGTTGCTCGAGCTGAAGATAATCAGCGCGATCTCGCAGTCGCAGAGCACGGATAGCTCGTACGCCTTCTTCATCACTCCGAATTTCCGTTTGTTGAAGGTCACCTGTTGGCCGACAGAAATTACGTTAATCGCCGAAACTCCAAGATCTTTCCAGGGGACGAAGAAACCTTTCGCGTTCGTTCGTTCGATTTTTTCGGCAAACGAGAACGCGCGCGCCACCCGCTCTCGTTCGATCGAGTCGGTGGCATTCGCGATCCCGATCGCCTCCTCGTCGTTCGTTTACACGGTTCCGGATTACACGATCGATACCTGCCGAATTTATTTCGTTTCGATAAGATAACCCGGAGAAAGTTGGCTAGCCATCGTCGACGCGTGCGCGAACAACACCGGCGACCGCCAACGATGCATCTATCGGTGCGCGATCTCGGATAAGGAACGGCGCGATTCGCACCAATACGGATCCGATCGAATCGGATCGGCACGGAACCACGAAGCGAACAAACATTTCGAGCGGCGATCCGATCGTTGCATCCCGCGGGTGTAAACCGATTAAACCGGTAAAACTGATCGAGCCGCGTTTCGATGCCCGTCTCCTTCTGTGTTGGAAATTCTGTTTGGCTGGAACGCGCGCGCCCCGCGTCGAGGATCCTCGATCGCCGATCGAACGATCGCGCGTAGATTCGCTTCGGTCCGGTGATCCGAGTCCGTCGAATCGATCGAAAGATGGAAACGGAAGAAGGAAAGTCGAGGAGGTACCTGACGATTCCGTTCGTCCGTGATGCGCGAAATTTGAATCTTCTTCCGACCCATTTTTGCACGACGCTGCGGAGAAGGGACAGCTCTTCGGAACCACTGGATGGAATATTAGAAACGCTGCAACAGAAAGACAAACGGTACACTGCATTTTTCTCGTTGTTCTCTGTGGATGAAAAGGGGGATGATCGGTCGTTGCCGTTTGCTACGGGTTCTCTCGGGTTCCGTCGACGCGTATCGCGAATTCAACGAAAACCAGCACGCGCGAATTCTATTCGGAGGAATTTTTGTCAAGGCGGTAACTCGATCTCGGCCAGTGTGGACGCAGGAGGAGGAGGAGGAGGAGGAGGAGGAAGAGGAGGAGGTTTCAATGGAGCAACACGCTAGTTGTTTTCCGTAAAATTTCACGTGTCATCGAAGTTGGTTCGCTCGGTTCGCCCCGTTCGCCTGGTTCGCCCGATTCGCCTGGTTCGCCTCGCCTCGCTCGCCTCGCCTCGCCTCGCTCTCGTCTCGCAACGTTAATCGATACGCGGAAAAGCGACACGTGCTTTATGCTGCCCGGCAGGTTTTAACGCATGGTCCAGTTCTGTCGCGCGCGTCGCCAACTACTGCTCCGCTTTTCTATGGGACTCTGGTCGTTCGCGATTCTCCGATCCCCGTACCACCGTCGTCCGCCCGCCGCCCACCCCCTCCCTTCTTCCTTTTTGCCGTTCTCCGCTTCCCGACGAACGCGCGCGACGGTTCTTTTTGTTTAGCGAGATAGTTGAATCGCGAAAGTTGCTCGATCCCGTTCAAACAACGACGTTTCGCGTTGAAATTTTATCCGACCACGACGACAACGCGACGGAACGAACGGAGGAAAATCGTGAGGCGCGTGCGGCTTTGCGCGAATCCGACCGATCGCGTTCCCTGGAACAACGGCGGCGTTGGTTCGACTCCTTTCGAGCGAGAATCGAGTCGACGGCTGCTACCAAAATGAAATCCACGCGTTTACGCGTCGGTGCTATGGTTATCCCTCGAAGGTTGCACCGTAAACTCATGGCTATTCCGTATATCCGACGTTGCGTCGCGCCGCGCCGCACCGCGCCGGCCAATTAAACTTTATTACGTTTTTTCATGTGCGCCAACCGATTATCCATTGATTATAGAGGACATCTATAGCTCGCGATGTTCGAGATCCCGGTTATCCGGCGCAGTCTCCGTAATTCGTCGGAAAAACGTCGGGCGCAGTGATTTTCCGGTTCTTCTTCGTTTTTCTTTACCGTCGATACAGCAAATTGCCACGAAGTAGCCGGGTGACCGTAATTCGATGCGCTCTCGGTACGCTTTCGAGGGAAACTGCGACGACAAAGTCGATCGTTACGCGCGCGTCGATCGTCGACGATGAAACGCGGTAACAGCTGAAATCGGGCCACCGATCGACGAATCGCGGCGTTTCCGGCGTTTCCGGCGTTTCTGGCGTGTTCGGTCGCCGGGCAAGATTCTCTCCGAGGACCGGTACGCGGTGCGTTCGCGACACCGACCCAAACAAAATCCGACGATCGCCGTCCGTCGCTTTCGTCCGAACAATCGCCGACGCGACGTCGGCTTCGGACGAGCAGGGAAAGTCGAATTACCTTTGCGTCGGAGGCGATTAGACGCAACGCGCGTCGGACGGATTATCGCCCTTATCGGACGACGCGCCCCGTTCGCGATCGAACGCGCGGGACTCTTTGAACTTCCCTCGAACCGATTCGAATTCGACGACGCCTCGACGACCGTTCCGTCGTCCTCCTTTCTCCAAATTCTCGGGGCCGAAGCGCGATCGGTCGGCGACGAATCGATCGGTACCACGCTGCCACCGTTTCGATTATACGATTATTCGATTATTCGATTATTCGATTCGAGTACTACTCCGGCCAGTGTTCGGATACTCGAGCAATCGTCGCGCGGTGGTCGGTCGGCTCTGGTAAAAACATTGGCTCAGACTTCGTTCCAATTCTAAGCTCCGTCAACTATATTTATCGAAGCCCCCCTTTGTCATTCATTCCGAGCACGCGATCTTCTCTCTCGCTATATGAATTAGCGCGCGCGCGCGCGTCTTTCACGGGCAAACCGTTGTTATATTTGTCGCCGACCGGCTATCTTCCGCGTCTCGAAATTATGTTGCATCCTCGCCGATAACGATCGCGCGTCGCGTCCCACGAATACGCAGATTTTCGCGATCCGATACGAGGAATCGAATGAGTAGTCCTCCGCGGACGAATTTTCCGCGACTTTTCCCTCGCGGTTACAAAGCTTTTTCGACGGAAAAGATAAATACAAACGTCAACGACTACGTCGTCGTCGACGTCGTCGACGATTTCGTCGAGCGCGAAGCGGAGAGGAACGACGAGCCGCTACGCGCAACGAGACCGCTTACGTCCGTGCCATCGACCAGACGACAGAGACCCGTCTAACCTAACTATAGCAACGTCGGTGAAATAATAGCAACGATAGAAATCGACGATTCCATCGCGATCGCCTCTCTTTGGAAAAGCTTTCCGAAAGCATCCTCGAACACGGCAAAGAACGCGCGTGCGACGCGACCCGCGATACGCTCGTTGCAACAGGTACGCGCGACCAAATGCTCGATAAAATCGTCGACGTATCTCGACCGTTACAACGATCGTTATTTTTAACGTAACCTATAGAAATACTCGCACCTGCGTTCAAGAAGAAAAGAGTGCGCTTTTGTAATTCAAACAGACACCGAACGAGAATTTTCCCGTATCGCGAAACTGCGATTATTGCCTACGATGTCGCGAAACCGAGGGAAGTTTACGGGAAAAGCGATGGAAGCGGTGGAAGCGGTGGAAGCTTTCTCCAGCGCACCGGTGACAATAGGGACACAGAACGCGACGAGAACTGGAGGAGAAAGAGGAGGAGAAAGAGCAGGAGGAAGAGGAGGAGCAGGAGGAGGAAGAGGAGGAGGTTGATGGTAGCAGCGGTGGTGGTGGTGGTGCTGCTGCTGCTGCTGCTGCTGGTGGTGGTGGTGGTGGTGGTGGTGGTGACGATGGTGGTGGTACAGAAGAAGGAGGAGGAGGAGGAAGAGGAGGAAGAGGAGGAGGAGGAGGAGGAGGAGGAGGAGGAGGAGGAGGAGGAGGAGGAGGAGGAGG
>CM052082.1:21226370-21246693 GCA_028453745.1 Agapostemon virescens
TTGCCGCTCGAGCTGTCGTCCGATCGAATTCGGTTTATAATACAACAGCGCAGAACGAGAACCGAGGGTCAGCGACCAGCGTGTATTTCCTCTATATACGTAGGTCGTACATGTCTCATCGAACGTTTTTTTCTTACAAGTACGACCGATCTACCTTGAATAATAATAATAGAAATAATAATAATCGAAAGTGGACGAAGGCGGCGAGAGCAGCGCCATACCCGGTCCGTCGACCGGTCCGCGTCGTTCGATCGCGATTTATCGCTGGATCGGTCGTCCGGCGCGTCGTGGATCGCGCGCGACCGTGTCAACGGTTTCGCTCGCTTTCGTCTCGCCGACGGTGTTTCGGCGAACGAGATAGGTCGCGAAGATATTGGCGGGAGATTCGAACGGGCGCCGGTTCGGCGGGCGCGGAACGCGGGCCGAGCCAAGTCGAAACGCGCCGCGATACAACTATTTTAATTCGATGTACCGATTTCGATACGGGTCGCGATAACAGAGTTTTATCGTGCGGGGTTCAACGCGGAGTGGCACGCGGATTTGGAATACGATGCGCTCTACGACCATGTCGAACCGTTTGGTTCGCCGATTAATTCGTACGATACGATACGATACGATACAACGGGATCGACCTTATCTCGTCGAGCAGCAGTCAACTCGAACGCTCGTTGAACCGTTGCTACCGTTTCCATCGTTTTCATCGTTTTCATCGTTTTCATCGTATTCATCGTTTCACGGTGCAACGATCGTCGAGCGAACCGCGGGAGTTTTCAAACGAACCACGTAATTTTCCACGTAAAGTTTTACGCGCGATCGTAGCGAAACGTTTCGATCGATCCAGGTAGATTCAGATTCGATAACTCACCGATTCGATACGAACTCGATCAGTCGAGCATCTCGACGTCCGTTCGCCGATTGATCGATCTTCTTGCGCGCACTGAATCGATATGAAAACAAAGATGGCGCGATCGCGCGCACTTCTGCACAGATGTCGAGCGATCACAATCGTGACCGGAGTCGAAGGATCGTTGCGTCTCGGTCACTCGGGCACTCGGGCACTCGGGTTCGGCGACGCGGAGCCGCGAAACGTTCCTCGCGTCTAAAATATTTCCATTCGTCTCGCAAAAATGCTGGTCTCGCGGTGCGCTGCGTCGAATATGCCGTGGATTACCATGAAGGTTACGTCGACGCGTCGTCGCGCGGTTTACGTTTATTCGGAGATCCACTTGTTTTCTGCAAACGTTGAACCAGAGATACGAGGTACAGCTTCCATCGGTCTTAGAACGGTTTACTCGGCAACGGGCACGGTTTTCAACCTTCTCGTTTGCCAACGTCTAATTCTCTCGTTCGAACAGGTACACGCAGAATGCGACGCGCGCGCGCGCGACCGCGTCCACGTCTAAACGCGTACGTGCCGTGTTCGCGTACCTTTGCGCGTACGTTGCACACACGTAGAATGCGCGATGTCTATGGATGCATCTAGACGCATGGATGTGGATACGTACGCGTACGCGCGTGTACGTGTACGGATACGGATACGGGTACGGGTACGGGTACGGTTAAGGGTACGGGTACACGGGTATACCTATGTATACGTCTATGTATGGATGTATGGATGTATGGATGTACGGTATACACTGTACGCGTGTAGCTACCAGTGAGAAAATACAATTATCGGGAGGTTAGCCTAGTCAAAGGAGCGAAGAGAAAAGCTCGTTCTCCAGAACGGACGTCAATGGTCCCGCGATCGATATCTCCCCACTAACACCCTCGCGAAAGGTACAACTTTAAGATCAAAACAAAACTTCTCTTTAAAACGGTTACGTAGAAACAAGACGCACGAACCTTTTGGCACGAATCAACTTGCACTCGTTTCTGGCGATTGAATCAACACGCGTCACTTTGCACGCCGGATGTCTTGTCGGTTCGTCGAACACGTATTTGCTGCAACTACGCCGACCACGATCACGACCACGACCACGACCACGACCACGACCACGACGATTCGAACGACTTGGAACCTCGACTCGAACGACCACGGCAACCACGACGACGACGACGATCGTCAAAAACTTTCTCGATCTCGATCCTTCTCTTCTCTTTCGTTTTTCTTCTTGCTCCTCTCTCGTCTGGTCCTTGTTCGATATATCGCGCGTGTACGTACGCGCGAGAGAAAGAGAGAGCGAGAGACGCGCGCGTATCGATAGTTTTCTCGTTCGATCGAATCACTCGCGCTTTCCTT
The DNA here is from genome assembly GCA_028453745.1 of Agapostemon virescens. Taxonomy (NCBI): domain Eukaryota; kingdom Metazoa; phylum Arthropoda; class Insecta; order Hymenoptera; family Halictidae; genus Agapostemon; species Agapostemon virescens. The sequence continues at coordinate 21,228,613 of CM052082.1, forward strand.
CGAGATCGGTGTGTTTATTTTACGAGTTGCCACACTCGCGGAAACCGTCCGCGTCGTCGTCGTCGTCGTTGTCTTCGTTCGATGCGATACCACGGAGAGAGAAGAGAGGCAGCGAGACTCGGCCAGAAACCAGGTTAGCTAGGTTAGAATATCCTGGCTGACTAGAAACGATGACTAGAAACACGCACGGCTTTCTTAAAATATTTTTCACGTGCGGCGAGCCGTCGATTCGCACTGCTCCGTAGAAGATTCAAATTTAGAAGCGTCGTATCGGACGGTAAAAAAGCGGGCCGCGCGCCTCGACCAGTTCGCGGTCGAGCCTGAAATAAAGATTTGAGGAAGTCGCGTGGAGAACACGGGCAACGGGAGAGAGAGAGAGAGAGAGAGACCGAGCGAAACGGACGGAGAGAGCAACAGCGGCTCGGTGGGCAGGAGGGGAGGACGGTGGGCGGGAGGGGAACGTCGCGGAGGAGAGAACGAGGGAACGAGGGAACGAGGGAACGAGGGAGAAAGACGGTCAGCGAGACCGAACGAGAGAGCGAGAGAGCGATAGAGCGAGAGAACGAGCGCGAGGGATTCGGAGAAAGAGAGCGAAAGAGAAAAGAGGAAAGGAGGGGAGGCTGGCCGTGTCGCACATACCAGTCGGTCCACCTCGCCTCCGAAGTTCGCCTCGGCACGCCGAACCAACGTCGACGAGGCTCGACCGTCGATTGGCCGGCCGAGAGATCGACGTCAGACGCCGTCGAACCAATCGGTGCGACGTTGCATGCGCGACGCATGCGCGTCTCTTACAGTCGGAACGGTCGTGCTGGCATTCCAGCTTCGACCGTGCGTTTGACAAGACTCTTCGTTATCCTCGGTTTTCGGCTCAACCGATTCGACCGAACAACGCTGTTGCCGCGATAATCGATATACTCGTATACTCGTATCCCGTCCGTCCGACCATCGATCGTCCTTCGATCGGAGTTTCTTTCTTCGTGAACTCGTGTTCGAAACACCGGAACACCGGAACACCGGACACGAGACGGTCGCAACAACGCGTAGGTACGCGTCTCGCGAACGTCCACCGTTCAAACGATAGCAGCGATCGAGGGTTTTCGAGTCGATCGTATACGTCGCGCGATAACACTTTCCGTCCGCGCACTGTCAAATTAGACGTATTCGGACGATAACCGACGACGAGACTCGCGACCGACCAACGATCGGTCGGTCGTTCGTTCGTCCGTCCGTCTTTTCTGCGACAACGCGGCGGCGATAACGGTGTACGCGCGCGATCGATGCTCGTCGATTTTTCACAGCAACGATTCGTTTTCTCCGGTTCCTCGCGCTCGTTCGTTTCCGCTTTTCGAGTATTCTCGCGTAAAGCGTGATTTTCGCGTCCACGCGGGAACGTTCCGAGCGAATCGAATACCGCTTTCCATCGACGAGGATCGATACGAAGCTGCGAAGGACCGGATCTCGTTGGTAAAATGCTAGGAGAACCGGTGGTTCGCAAAGGCCGCCCGCGACGCCGAGCGCCGAACGGTGTCGGTCGGCCGACGCGAATCGTATCCGTAAAAAGTTTAGATAGCAGCGCGCGTAACGGTGCCGGTATCTTTACACTTTATTAATATTTCGCCGGCCAGAAATAACGCACGGTTAAAGAATCTAACGAACGTTTCGCGTAGAGCGTTTCGCTCTCCGAAAGCGTACGTCGCAGGATGAAAATAACGATCGCGTTATAGACGACCGTTCATTCGTTCGTTCGTTCGCCGCTCGTCGAACTCCGATGATCGATCGGACCCCGCGAGGCGGTGGTACCGCATCGTTTCCTCCAGCGAGACGCATCGATCGTCGTCGCCCCGTTCCTTCGCGCTCTTCTTCCTCCGCGATCTCGCAAAATCCAGAATCTCGTCTCGGCGATCCGTCGCGATACACGGACAAGGCTGCTGAACTTTTAACGCGGCGCGGGTGATACTTTATCGAGCCGTTTCGCGACCTTATACGCGTTAGAATTTCCGGGTACTCGAATACGGAGCACTTCCGAGATCGCACGATCGTCCGGCGCCGACGATCGTTGTCCGCTACGAGGCGCGAAGCGGAGCGCGTAACCGGGGCGAAAGCTCGAGCAGAAATCGGTGCGCGCTCGGTAACGTTAAAAATATTCCAATCGATACGGAAGCGTTGGAATATACAGATGTTTTTGCGGCCGCATCGCCGACAAGAACAGCGCGAAACGTCAAAGGTGAAATTGTCAAAATCGAGATCAGCCGCGAGCGAACGGTACGCGCGATTCTCTTTCAGTTTCCTCGTACGAATTGTAGGAATCGTCGTCGAAAGAGTCGAGAGCGCTGCTCAACGAATCGTTAACCCCGTTCGAACGCGTTTCTCGATAACCGTACGCCGGAATCGCGGTTCGACCGTCCGTTGGTCTCTCCGCACGGTTTTCAGTTCTTTCTCCGAGCTTGGCAATATCGCGCGGCGATTCCTAACCAACGTTTCTTCCGAGGGCAGACGCGTGGCAAAAATTTACCCCCGATCGTCTGTACGATTTCGGAGCGGGCACCCATGGTTGTCGGACGGTTTTCTCCGGTATTAATCGAGACGAGACGTTCGATGACCAAACCGAAGCGAGCGCGGGCGTAGCGGTTACGTTCCATCGGTTGTACGCGAAGCATCCGTCCGACAGCTGCTCGCTACGCGAAATCAAATCGAATCGAGGGATCCGCGTTTCGGCTTCGCTTCGACGCCTCGAATTCGGTTATTCGCGGCGTTATACGATATCTTGCCGTGTTTCAGGGCCTTTCACAGCCGAAACCAAAGTATCGCTACGCGCACCGGACTCGACGGATCGATCGGTATCTGGGTCGTCAAAAATACCTGTTGTTGCTTTCGCTAAATACATATATTTCCTAGCTCGTCGTTTCTGCTCTCGCCCGAGGGCGTCGACGAACGATTCTCGACCAAGACGAGATCGCTTCCCCGGAGGATTTCTATCGCGTTTATGCGATTCCATGTTTTCGATCGGTCACGGAGACGCGCGGCAGAGAATTTCGAATCTCGGCCGACGGCGCGTCCGACGGTGTTCGCGGGGCAAAGCGCGCGAGCAAAGCGCGGTTCGAAGGGTGGATACGAAAGTTCCCTAACCTTCCGCTGGCCAGCGATCCTCGGAGCGATTCTTTCCTTCCGTGTCGGCGAAAGAAAGATCGCGAAGGAACGCGAAAACCTCGCCGTGCTCCTCGACCTTCTCCGGCGGCGAAGGCGCGCGGCGCGTGGTCCGTGCGTCGGGCGTACATGCTCGAATACGTGGATCGCGCGTTCGAATTCTACCGCTTCTTGCGAATCCAACAATTTTATCTACGCGTGCCCTTCCTCGTTTTATTCGCGCGAGATTGCGAGATTTACCCGTTTCGCGAAACTGTTTTCGACCGTAGCATAGCAATTTTTAAGCTTTACGCCTCGAAGAAGACGACACGACCGGTCGAGCGCCAAGGGTGAACGTTTAGGGCACCTTCGAGATTGCTCGATCGCGCGACCGAAGGATCTCTCGGGAACGGTATTCGAGAGGATTTTTGCCCGCGCCCGGACAGCGAACGCGTTATCCAAGCAGCGTCGTCGAGTAAAGGAAAATCCCGCGAGGGATCTCGTTAGAAAATTATTAGAACGCGAGCGAGCGAGAGAGAGAGAGAGAGAGAGAGAGAGAGAGAGAGCGACGAACGATCACGTATCGGGTAGCGCGACAATAGATTGAAATATATCTTGTAGGACGACGGTCGGCATCGGCATCGGCATCGGCATCGCCATCGCCATCGCCATCGACGTTGACGTCGCGCGACTCGTAGGAAAAGACTAACGAGATATTATCCATTAAAGGAGAGCCGATCGTGTTCCATCCGTCGAGAGAGGCAAATTGAAGGAGAGACAGCCGATACGCGCCACCAAAGGGAATAAGAACGAGGGACGAGCAACGGAGAAACGAAGCAAAAGAGAAACGGAGAAAGAGAGAGAAAAAGGAACCGACTCGAAACGAAACCGAGGAAAAACGTCCTGTCGAATCATCGTCCAGGCGAAAAAAGCTCGACAAGAGCCGGCAATGCCTGTCGATATTTAACGAATTATCCCAGCTGCGGGTAAATATAAATCTACTCCAGGTCGGATCGTATGTATTATGCATGAGCTGCAATGTAGCTGTCCCCCTACAGAGGTCGGATAACCTAACCCGTCGAGAGAGCGAAAGAGAAGGATAGAGAGAGAGAGAGAGAGAGAGAGAGAGAGAGAGAGAGAAAGAGAGTCAGCAGGCAAGTGTTCAATATATCCTAGCCTATCGATCTCGTCGACCGAGCGCGAAAAGACGCGAGAAACGGGACATAGATAAGTAATTAATATTCCCCGGACAGCAGGCGACAATACGGATTTCACTGTCCGTCATTGACATGTTCCACGGTTGGCGTTCGCGGCTACCACCGTTTCGACAGGGATTCGGTCGGCGAGTCGTCCCGAACCTTCGAGTCCTCCCCGAGAAGAGATTTTCTCGGACAGCGGACAACGGAGAAAATAACGTCCTCCGGCGCAACGATCGGTGTCCGTTCAAAGGAGAGAGGAATGTCCTTAACGCGGCTCCGAGTCTCCGCGGTCTTTTCCTTCCCGAGATCCGGGGTGAAAGGCAGGAAACGGAATTTATTTCTCGCCAACGGTTCGATCGAGCCGAGCGCGTTCCTCGACGTCGAGATGCCCGCGGACGAGAAGTCTCTATCGAGAGTTTTCGCCGCCGAGATCGCGGCGTCTTTCCCGATGGAGAAGCGACTCGAACGGGCACCGAGCTTTTGAAAAACATTGTCGCGCAAATCGGACCGGAGATCGTCGGACACGGGGGTCCGTCGAATCACGGAAATTGGAGCGCGCGCGTTCCTCGGCTGCTCGAAAACCAACGAGAATCTTTCGAGATCGCGGACGAAAATTCTCGACCGCGGAAAATTAAAATCGGAAAAAGAACGTCGGTGTTGGTTGGTCGCCGGACGACGGGCGACGGGCGACGGGCGACGGAATATCGGTGAAACGTCGGCCGACGGCCCCGGCTAATCGACTCGTTGAAACGTAGTTAATCGCAATGCCGATTATTTCGCGAATAACTTACAGAAACCGACGTCTATTTCCGTTTTGCTCGGCCGTCTCTCGTTTCTGTCGTTCTCGGACGCGAGGCTATTTACGAGATGATTGCTCGATCGACCGGGTCACGCGGTTAAAGCCACGCGTCGTCCTAACGCTAACGAAGATAGACTTTCCCGGATTTTCCTGAAGAATTGATGATTCTCCGTTTGCCGTTTGCCGCTTGCCGTTTGCCGCTTGCCGAGCAGAGAACGTTACGCGGAGCGGAGCCGAGTCGACTCGAGCCGAGCCGAGCCGAACCGAGTAGCGCACCGCATCCGTCGTTCGATACCGACTAATTTATTAACGCTTCGCTCACCGAAGCGGTCCAAATCGCTGGCCTGTCGTTTCTTACAGAGAATTCGAACGGTTCGTCGTCTCCTCGAATTCGTCTTTCGATCGACGGCCGACGGACGACGGACGACGCGCGAAACACCAAAGTTATCGATTGCTCTCGCATCGTTTCGAATCGTCGACGATCGCCGCCTACCTATAAAAATGCGCGTGGGTAGATGAAAATGTTGCGCGAAACAAACGGCTCGAACTTTTCTTCGAACGCGTTGGAAAGGAGACGACGGAGAGAGCTACGTCGAAACAGCGGGAACCAATCTATGGGATGAAATTCGAGTTGGTCTCGCGAAATTCGCGAAATTCGCGAGCGGCAGCGCAAAGTCCGATGCGAGAGACATCGGTACGTCTGGAAGACCGGTGAACGGCACAGTGTCAGGGTGTATTCGTATCGATCGCGGCTCTCCGAAGGTATTTGTTACCTGCATTGTTTTTCCTTCGCACCATCGAGCAAAAGGAGACCACGAGGGCCGACATCCCTTTTACTCTGCTCCAAGGTATCCGCGCGCGTCCAGTTAACCGCCGTTCCCTTTTTCCTCGCTTTTTTTTCCCGCTTTCTCCGGAGCGACCGAGCTCGTGAGCGCGCGAACACGGCAGCTCACCGCATTCTGCGCGCAACCAAACGGGCGCAAAGGGTTGCGATCGTCGTTCGAGTCGGTCGGCGTTCTCTTCGCAGGATTCTTCGCAGGATTCTTCGCAGGACCGACGCGGACCGTCGACGACCGCGACGTCGCCAGAGTTTCGTCCCGTTCCGTATACTCGAAAATTCCCGGGCGAATCGATCGTCCGACCGATCCCCTTCGCGGAAAAATTCCACCGATTCTTCCGATCGGTTTTCCGCGTTTTTCCGCATTGTCCCGAGCCGAACCGACATTTTCCCGCAGCGTTGCGCGGAAAGGCATCGTACAGGCAGAATCTAACGCGATCTCGAATTCGACCGAGACTCGCGTCCCGCGCGAAACGTCTTTCCCCGAAAACGTTCGAGCACGCTCGATTTACAACGATGGCATGGAAGATTCGGGGAACGAGTCGGGGAAGAAGAAGCGCGTAACCGTTCTCCCCGTGGAGGAAAGGCTCGAAGAAAAATACCAGGTGGCCGCCAAGCGTCCTAGACTCCGCGGCAAACTTTCGGACGAACGACGGTCGACGCTCCCCTCGGCGACTGCAGGATCCGCCCGCTTGCCTGCCTGTTCGCTTGTCTATCTTGTCCGTCCGTCCGCCTGCTAGCCCGGTCGCGCGTCTATCTATCCCTCCGTCGACGACGTTCGAGTTCCAAGCGAGGCGTCTGTTGCCGCGTACCGGATATCCGCTCGTCCTACCACCGCCACCTCCGGCCGAGAAACATCTTGTTCCGAGGCTGGAAAATCTCGAGTCGCAGGCATGCAGGCGCTCTCCCTTTCTCTCTCTCGAAAAATAAGAACACGTGTCGCGCGCGCAACCGGCTTTTCGATAAGTCGTCCTCTCCTCCCCTGCCCCTCTATCGAAATGTTCTCACGACCGTCGATCGTCGTAGGACAGGCAAACGTTCTTTCTGGTTCGTCGACGAAAAGCACGGCGTCGGGCATCGCAAGGATTTCCGCTCGAAATTCGCGGTTCGTCGATGTCGTTTCTCGCGACGCCGACCGTTTCTCGTCGTTGATTTTTCAACGGCGCGGTCGAGAATCTTTGCTCGTCCGAATCCGTCTCTGAAAACGAGCGAAATCTCGGGTGTACGGGGTGAGCACGCGGCCGTGCTCGGTCGCGCGATTCTATCGCGAAAGGGTTCGAAGTAATCGCGAAGCGAGACCGGACCGTGCCACGGCGGACGGAGCGAGGCGAGACGTGGCGAGACGTGGCGAGACGAGGCGAGACGAAACGACCGCGACGGGAGCAAGCACAAGGTGCCATTTAACCGAGGCACGTGCGGTCTGCGCACTTGGCAGCCGACCAACGCGCCTTAGAATGAGACCAAACGTCCGGAGGTGACGTCACCGGGTGAATCGTACCGCGAGAAGAGAAAAACGCGACCGAGGGTGGTCGGGCTAACCTCGTTATTTCGCGGAACGGTAACGAAAGCGATCGACGCGGTCGCGGTCGCGACCACGACCACGGCGAGCAACAGGTTCGATCGGTGGCCCGGCGAAACCCTTCCGATAACCAACGAAACCCTTGCCTCGCGGTCGACGGCTTAGCCTTTGTTTCTCTTTCGAGACTAATCTCGCGGTGCCAACGACGAACGTTCTCCCCCTTTTCCCCCTTCTCCCGCTTTTCTCTCTCTCTCTCTCTCTCTCTTTCTCTCTGGTCGAATCTCCGTCGACGGAACGGGCAGCCTTTGATCCGAATCCCTGGCGAAGCGAAATCTGGATAATCGTGTTTAAATATAGACGATCGTCGAGAGAACATTAATCTCCGTGCAGGCGATCGATAACTCGCAGAAATCGGAAAGAGGAACGAAGAGAAGGATAGAAACGAACGAGACGGATACCTCGAGGTTGGCGAATTTTTCGGTAGCTCGCGGAAATGACCGGATGTCGCGCGGACGGGGCATCGAGACGGCGGACGCGCGGAGACTCGGCCGTTTTCGAAGCGGGCAGGAAAAGATGCGCGAAAAAGGGTACGGGTACGAGACCGATCGCTATAACGGTTTCAAGGTGGTCGAGCGGACTGGATTGCGGAGGAGCAAATTGATCCTCGTTCACCCTTCGCGCGCGCCGCAAAGTTACCCTGAAAATAACTCTCTCGCAGATTACGCGAGGTGAAACGAGGATGAAACGCGCGTAAAAGAGGCTAGTGAAAGTGCCGAGAGCTAATCCGACGTGTAAACTACTCTTGGCCTTTAGAATCGAGCCGAGCCGAGCGGAGCCGAGCAGACTCGAGCACGACGGAGCGGACCGGAGGAGCGCGCCGATTCCTCTTTTCAACGAGAAAAATATTCCGTTGCCGCGAAACGCGACGACGTCGTTTTCGCGATCGGCGAGAACGACGAATCGTGCACCGTCGTCGATCGGCCGTCGTACGAGAGTTTGGGATCGGGTGCGCTCGCGTCGCAGCGATTTGGACCGCGATCAAGGTGACCGGCGGAGGCCAGAGGAACGAACGCGAGGCTGTCGTCTTTGACGATCCGCGTGCTCGCAGCCGCTGAATCGTCCACGCTGACCGTTCTTTTCCGCGAAAACGAGCGCGAGTCGCGGATGTATTTCGAAACGAAAAGCTGGCAGAAAATTTCGACAACGATCGCAATGAATCCTCGCGCGGTCGTACCGGACGACGCAACGTCGGCCGGACGATCCTCGCGAGATCGACGTCGACGTCGACGTCGACGTCGCACAGATACGACCGACTCGTGCTCTTGGCAAGACGTTCGATGCAACCTCGACGAACAACTTGGACGGCCCCGACCGCGCTCGTCGGACGTGGATCGGCCGGAAGGACTCGTCCTCGGTTCCCGACGATCGGTCGACCAAATTTCCGAAAGAGCGAACGACCGAAAGGTCGGAGAAACGGTGGAAACGAGCGACCCTGAACGCGAAAAAAGAGAGGATCGTCGCGCGAGAATCCGCCGAGCAGGATCGTTTCGTCGCGGACGTCGAAACTCGGTTCGCGATGGGAACGCTTCGAAACGTAGGCCTTTCGTCGCGCGTTCGATCGTGTTTTTCACTGTTCGGAAGACGTTGCGCGGTCGTAGAGGAGAACGAATCGATCATCGAACAACGAATAAGGCTTGCACGGAGAAACTCGGTCGGAAAACATGGAACCGTTAGGGGCGGGTTGGGTGGCGGGGTAAAAAACAGGAATCGCGAATCGATCGGTATCGATCGGTATCGATCGGCATCGACGGGCGAGAAGGCGAAACCTGTCGAGTAGTTCGGGGTACACCGAAACGCGAGTTCGATCGAAGAACTCGATGCGCGAATCGAATCGTCTTGCAAAGTCCGAAAGATCCCGACTGAAAACCAACGGGACGCGACGACGCGCGTCGTTCGTCGAGAAAAATCGGCAAAGGTTCGAGCGTGTTCGCGCGAACGCGAAAATCTAGGAAATCGACGGCGAAAAAGGGGTCCGTGGCGAGAAAAGAGACCGCCGGATAAAGTTACGGAACGGATCGGAGCTTGTCGGACGAGAAAACGAAGGAATCGCGAACGCGACGACCGAGACGCGGCTCCTGGTCGACGCGACGCGCGTAAAAGGCGACTAAGCGACCGAGCGGCTGAGCGGTTAAGCGGCTAAAGCTACCGAAGCTGCGTGCACGAGTCGAAACGCTCGCGATGTGTTCGCGATCCGTGAAAAGATCCCAAAAATAATGTCGGCCGGTGAAGAAATAAATCCGCGCCGGGCGAGGCGGGTGCCTAAAAGAAGAAGAAGGTTCTCGTCAGGGAACGGGTGCGTTCTGGGAACGAAACCGGCGGCATAGTATGCGAGTTATAAGAAGAGCGGTGAAGCGATCGCATCGGCTAGTCGTGTAAAGAGTTTTGTCCGCGGCGAGCCACCAAGAGGAAACCAACCACCACCGAGGGAAGAGGAAGCCGAGCAACGAGCCGTGGCGGTCGGGCAGTGAGAAAGTCGGCCAGTGGCGGATACAACCACGAGAAAACCAGTGATAACACCAGTGCGAAAAACAACGAAGCGAGAAGAGAGAACGCGAACGACAGGGCATCGCAGGGCATGGCGTGACAGGGCAGTCAGGGCAGGGCAGGGCAGGGTAGGGCAGGGCAGGGCAGGGCAGAGCAGGGCAAGGCAGGGCAGGGCAAGGCAGAGCAGGACACGGCAGGGCAAGGCAGGGCAAAGCAGGGCAAGCCAGGGCAGGGCAGGGCAGGGCAGGGCAGGGCAGGGCAGGGCAAGGCAGGGTGCCTCGCGTCTCGGACTCTGTACAGAAATTCGGTTCGGGACCGACTCGCGAGTGTTCGCGATAACTCCCGATAGCTCGCGATAGCTCGAGATAGAGAAGACGACTTCGCGATAGAAGAGCGGCCAGCGTAGCAGCCAGCGGGAGAGCAGGACTTACCTCTGCTGTTTTTAGAACTCCACTCCCAGAACTGCGCGGGTCGAGCCGAGCCAAAACCAAAATACCGCCGATACAGCGTTTCTGCGATGGTCTTTGTGCGCCGCCGACCAACCAGCACCTTCCTTAGCAGCGTCCAACCGGCTTGCACCGGAGAAAATGCTTCTCGCCGCTGGCGGACCTAGCCTTACCGACCGAACGCCGACGGCCCGGTCCTCGTCGACCGAGACCAAGACCAAGACCAACGCCAGAACCAACGACAACGCAACGAACACGATCGCGATCATGACGAACGAGAGACGCACCGACCACTCGGTTGGAGAGACAGTGAAACCGTACCGCCGTGGAACGCGAGATCGCGGACCGAGAGAGCTTTATGATTCTCCTATCCGCTTTCTTTCTCGCATTGCTTTCTTCTTCTTCTTCGAGTCGGAACCGAACAACGAGAGACAGTGACGACGGTGGTGTGCGACGCGAGGAACGTGTATACGAGGCTTTATGATTCTCTATATTTCTCTCTCTCTCTCTCCCCCTCCCTTTCTCTTTGTCTGTCTGTCTGTCTTTGTACCGTTTTCGAGTTCCTTTTCGAAATTTCTTCGCGACGGAGAGATCGCAACAGTGATCCGCGCGACGATCAACGTTCGCGAACTCAAACTATTCCTGTCGCTAAAGCCAAAGGATTACGGATGTTCGAACGGCACGCGGAGATGCAAACGTTCGCTGGAACAGCCGTTTTCGTTCTCTTTCCATCGCTGGTGGTGGTCAGTGTCGTGAATCGATTCGATCGAACCGGAGAATCGCGAGAGTCCTCGGTAGCCCAGCAACACCGGTGACGTCGACGCGACCGTTCGCCAAGATTTTCTTTCGTTCGGACGGGAGAGAATATTTGCGACGATCGACGCGCGGTAAACGCTTCGACGATGCGCGACAGTGCGTTTCGTTTCAACGAATTCGCCCTCCCCGGGCTTTCCTACGACTTTAGCGTTCGCGACGTCTTGTCCGCATCGATCGTTCGAGATCTCGACCCCGCGACACGGGAGAACAGAAATCTCCAAGGGTGATTCTCTTAGGTATTATTCACGAGGCATCGATCGAGGAGAGCGACTTACCTTTTTATCGCATGTAGGAGCCAACGCAGAGGGTCGGAGCTGCATACGCGACGGTGGTCCTTCAAAAGAAAAAATAAAGAGATTTCAAAGCAGAGTCGTCGCGTCGATCGAGTATTCGCGAAACGGGCTTTTTCGGTAACGCGTAAACCTTTTTTCCGACGAACGGAGGATCGATCGATTCGCTGATTTCTTTTTTTTCAAAGTCGATAAAAATTTCAAAACGCGCAGATATTTCGAAGGGAAAACGCTAAACGGGAAACGAGCAACGAAGAGAAACGCGGTGAACGAGAGAGAGAGAGAGAGAGAGAGAGAGAGAGGAGAAACGAGAACGTTCTTTTATTCAGCAGCGTCTCGATATAAATCGGATCGCGGATGTGTCGGGCCTCCGAGTGACGTGACATAATGCGATTCGGATGTTCCGATTTCGCTCGACGTCACGTTGTAACTCGGGACGCCGATCACCGATCGCGAACCAGGAAAATGTCGTAACCGTCCAGGGTTTCCATAATTACGGTTCGGAACGAGCTCGAGCCCGCCCGCGGAGGAACGTTCCCCTGAATTCTTTATGATCATCTCTCGCTTCGCCTCGGTATTCGGCTTTAATCGGGTTAACAGAGCATCGAAGCACCGCCGAAATAGCGTTCGTTATTAATTTAAGTCACTCTTAATACGGATCCTCGATGCCATCCCGGACAGACCGATCGTTGACTCTCTCTCTCTCTCTCTCTTCTCCCCTCCTTTCCCAACCATGGAAATTTCATCGGTGGAAGAAACTGGCAGAGTTCGAAAGTTCGCGTCCTTTTTCCGACCGAATCCCGTCGGGTAGCGGAGTTACTTTTTCTCGGGGACGGCGGACAAGAGATTCGCGAAAGCATCTGAAAAGCTTTACGCGAAACGCGGAAAATCGATCCGAGAAGGATCGAGAAGGCGCGTTTTCAATTTGTACGCGACGCGTTTGCTCGCCGACCCTCGCATGGAAAAACCGAGGGAGGAAGTTCATTAATTTTTTTTCTCGAGCAGGGTGAAACCAGACCACGCGTCAAAACTTCCGTTCGTTTCACTCGTTTCTTCTCGATCCGCTCGACCGGTCGCTGAGAAGCGTCGCGGTCGATCCCGAAGTAACATTTTTCATTCTTTTATATCTTTCTTTTCGCGATCGCGTAAACGTTTTCGCAACGAAGAGTTCGCGAACGAGATCGAAGATATTTCACGCGGAGCGAGAGCAAAGCGAAAAGCCGACCAGAACGTTGGACGACGACGTTTCATCGGTAGAAAAGGAAGAAGGCGCAACCCCTCGATCCTCGCGACTTCCGTCCGTGTTGGTTTTTTTTGGTTCGGTTAGGTTTGCCACCGTCGTCGACGACGACGACGACGACGACGAGAGGGACGGTCGTCGCCGAAGATCGGGAAAGCGATCCCCGCGTCGGTCGCGAAAGAACGAGCGGGACGGCGCATCGTTTCCAGAAGAAACAGGGACGACGATATAATTTTTGCCTTCGGCGAACCGTCGTCCCTCGGCGTTGCGACGCTCGACGAGAGGAGTCGGCCGAAGGAAGGCATAAAACGACATCGGTCCGGATCGGCACGTGCCACTCGATAAATCTGTCGGCAGCTGACGGGCACAACAGCCGGCTGCAACGAGCGCTGCAGCCTCCCGCGGCCGCCTTCGCTCGCGCTCGTCGCTTTCTCCTTCTTCTTCTCGCCGTTGCTATCGCCGTTGCTATCGCCGTTGCTTTCGGTTAACGTTGCGCTCGTGACTCCCGACTCCGGACTCGCGGCACACACCCCCTTCGCAGCCTTCCGTCTCGACGCGCGTCCGGCCCTCCTGCGAGGTCGACGCGGCGCACCGCACGGTTTCTTCGCCTCCTCGCGAGGAATTTTGCGGTTCGAGTTTTCTGGTACCGGACGATACCCCAGGAGCAGCCGCGCGTCTTCTTCCGAAAAACACGACCGCGATTCGTTCGAGGTCGACGGTAAAGCTCGCAACAAAGATTCCGAGCGTTTTCGACTTGGCGCGGTACAACACCGTCGTCCGTTCTTCTCTCGTCGTCGTCGTCGTCGTCGTCGTCCGCCGTTTGCTATTTTCTCGTACGATCGATTCGACGAGAAACGACAATTTGTTCGAGTAGGCTGCGTCGGATCGTCTCTATCGGTCGGCTCCGCGACGCGACGGATCGACGACGATCCAGGAGAGCTCGCACCCCCGAAGCTCGAGCGAAGCTTCTTACCGGCGCGCGGTGGCACGATATCGCCATGTGGCGGCCAGTTACCAGAGACGTTTTTCTCGTAATTTTCGTGGCTGAGTTCGCTCTCCCAGAGAAAACAGCCGCGAAACGAGTCGACGGGGTGCGAGACGGTCTCTCGCGACGTCGTACGACGGAACGACGGAACGTTTACGAGACAAAAGCTACGCGTTTTCCGCGTACGCCGTGCCGAGCAGCCGAAGGAAGAAACGTTCCATTATCTTATGAACTTCTCGCGTTTCGCGCATAGGACGATAAATAATTCTCTTCGAGGGTTCCTCGAACCAGAAACGTAATTCTTGCTCGATGCTCTCCGGATCGGCGAACATCCTCGCGAATACGAGAGATTTCATCGTCTTCTCGCGATCCGCGCGCCTCCGTTCGCCCGTAATCCCTGAATCGTTTCGGAGCACGGGGTTCGTTCGAAGCCGTTGCGATCAGAATTCTATCGAGATCGAAACCTCTGGGAAGAACGAACGGAATTCGCGATTAACGAGTTCGGAGCGTCGTTCCACACCGCGGCCGTTGGGTATGGACACGATCGGATAGCTTCCGGCGTTTCGAGACGCGGCGAGAAGAAGAAAATGACGCGCGAGCGAGCGAGCAAACAAGAGTACGCGTATGAGTTTGACCGCTACCGTATTACGTTCCGCGCGTTACATATCGCCTACAAAACAACAAGTAACACGTATGTAGAGTACACGCTTAATCGATCAGCGTGTTACTTGCGTCATTGGAGGACCGGAGACACGCTCGGCCGGGGTCTCCGTTTCGCGACACCGTCGCCAGTTTCTATCTCTCCCCTGGTAGTTGGCTTCTCGCGCTGCCAGGGGGCAGGATCGTGTACGTTACGCTCGAAACGATCGTTTGCTCCCTCGCGCTCTCTTTCGCACCTATTCGGAATCCCTTTTCTCGTCCCATCGAACGTTTCGCCGATCTCCGCGATTACTCGTACGAGCCGAGCCAGCTTTCGATCGGTAGCGTCGACTCGCGCGAGAACGTCGTGCTCTCGACACGGTCTTTTCGAGGTTGACGTTTACGTTTACACTTACGTTTACGTTTACGTTTACGTTTACGAGAGCAGAAATCTCGAGAAACGATACCGTCGCGTCGGCCGACCCTAACCGACCTGTGCGAGAGCGAAGCCGAATACGCCAGATCTTTCGAAACAACTCGGAAACTCGGCGGCTCGGCGGAGAGAAGCGAAACGCGACGATTCGAGCGTCGATCGTTCGGACCCGGCCGCTTCTCGACCGCTTCTCGACCGCTTCTCGACCGCTTCTCGACCGCCGAAACGAACAAGGAGACGACGCGCGAAAGCCCGCGAAGGCTCGCGGAGGCAAATGTTGGCGCGAGTGCAACGCGCCATATTCTTTGTCCTATGACACGGCGAAGTTAAAGCTCCGCGCCGGCTAAATTTAAACGCAGCCGCCAGGGCTGAGTCTAAGACCGAGGCTGAGCAGCACCAGCCGCCAGAAACCAGAGCACGTGCTTCAACTAAGTGACGTGTGCCTTCTTCCTCTCCTCCTCTCTCTGCTCCCCTCCTCCTCCTCCTCCTCCTCCTCCTCGGTACCCCGTCTCCTCGTTTCCTCCTGCTGCTCGCCCCTTCGCCTCCGCCGGTCGCCAAGTTCTTCGACTACTCGTCTCCCACCCCCGAATCCCTGTGGTTTCTCTCGTCGCACCACCTTCTCGTCCTTTTCCTGCGACCCTCCAAACTCGAAACTTCAACGCGGATACGGACCGTTTCATAATCGCCGTGGAAAAGTTTCAGCGAATCGAAAGCTTCCGCGCTTTTGTCGCGTTCGTTTCATTCGTTTTCGCGACCCACGAAACGCCGTTCGAACCATCCATCCGTGTTACCGCGTCGTCCGATATACGATCCGGTAGCTCTCGAAATGCGCTCTTCGGTATCGCGCGTTTGTTTCGATCGATCCAACGACGCGTGCACGGATAAAACGAATTCGATTCAACGAATTATGACGACGAAACAATGAAAACGATCGAAACTTTGAAACTGTACGGCAAAACATCGAAGAAACGAACGGATTGGCAAGAGACGTTGCTGGACGCCTTACGAACGATACGAGGATCTTGTTCAAAATGCTTGCCTTCGTACGACGGGGCAGGGTAGGGCAGGGTAGGGCAGATCAGAGCAGGGCAAGACAGGGCAGATCAGGGCAGGACAGGCCAGGGCAGGCCAGGGCAGGGCAGGGCAGGACGGGACGGGACAGGCATCGATCGATCGATTTTCCGTATGGTGGCCAGGCGTACGACCGAGAGAAGCTGGCACAAACATCCTGCACCTCACACGTGGCCCTAGACCGAGTGCAGAACACGTGTTTCCTCTCCTACCGAGACACCATGGAATAAATCGTACAAGGGGTTCGGTCAGCCCCTTCGATTGCATAGGGACAACGTTGCTTCTCGTCCCGCGGCAGCGATCCGGGATACCGTTGTTCGATCGTCCTGCGGCTACAACCGCGACGACCGCTTTTCGATTTCCCGAGCGAGAAATCTTTCTTTCTACGGTTCGTGGACAAAAACTTGTCGTTACGATTATTTTCGCAGCAACGAATCCGACGTTTCCGCCTGTATTCCTTCCAGAGCCGTCTCGCGTTCCAGCCTTTCGCTCGGCCACGAATTTCCGACTCCCACCCGCTGCTCCGTAACGTCGGCGTTGTCGCGTCGCAAACGGAGACTGTTCGTCCTCGAAGAAGAGGATTTCGCCGACCATCGAAACCGGACGCGTTCCTCGACGGGATTTGGGACCAGGCGAGAGACACTGTTTCGAAAGAAACGGTGAACGCGACGGGAGGATCGTGGCGGGAGGGCGTCGAGGATCGTCGCCCTTCGACGACGCGGATCGTCGTGGACCCCACTGTCTGGTCTCGTCTCCTCTCGTCGCCTTTGGTCGAGCCTGGTCTCTTCGGATCGGGCCAACGCAACGCAACGCAACGCAACGCAACGGAACGCAACGCGACGAATGTCACGGACCGACTTTACGCGTTACGGAGGCCGATCGCGATCTCCTGCGTACGCGGCACCAGCGAAAACGAAACTCCCACGCACAGCCGCGCGACGCGGCCTTACGCTTCGCGCGCTTTCGAACAACGACCGGCTTCGGTTTCGAGACCGAACGAGAATACGGTTGTTTCGTTCGTATCGTTTCGTTTCGTTTCGTTTCGTTTCGTTTCTTTCGCCGTGCTAGATTCGATCGCGTCGAATCTCGAAAGGTAGCGCGCGCTGGATCAAAGGCAGAGGAACGCGAAGAGGATCTAGGCACCGCTTCGTTTCCACGGAAGATACCGCCCTCCGTTGTTGCGTAACTTGGACATCGCGCGACCGTGCGTCTGCCGGCGAGATCGGTCTAACAATTACAAGACGCGACTCGTCGTCTGAACGCGTCCTTGGCGTACGAGTCTCGTCGACGATCGATCGCGCACCCGCGCGAACAAAGTCGCGGAAAATTCGAGAACCGGCCGACTCCGTTGCCTTTCCATCTTCGATCGGAATCGCTTCGAGTCCAGTTTTCCAATGGATCGGACCGGAACGGATAATTCGTTTTATACGGATTTCCGCGATCCCGCGGCCCGATCGTCCCCGCGATTCGGCCGTTTCTCTCTACAGCCGAGAACGCGAAACCGTCTCGAGTCGTTCCGACAACGTTGAAAAGGCTCCGTACGCTCTACGATCGGATCGCGAAGATCGAAGGGCCAAGGTGTTTCGTATCGACCGAAATCAAGGGGGAAAGGAACACGAGGCGAAGAAAACGTTCTCCGCTTCGTTCTTCCTAATGCAGGGAGGAGACTGAAACGCGATACTTGGTCTGGCTCAGGGACGAGAGGAGACGAGACGAGACGAGACGAGACGAGACGGGACGGGACGGGACGGGACGGGACGAGGCGAGACGAAACGAGACGAAACGAGACGAAACGAAACGTCGTGCCGCGCTGTGCGCGAGCGATTCTACTCGGGAGCAAAGCAGAATGAAAGCAACCCAGCGAAAAGAGAGGGAGAACGATGGCGCGAAGGAAGTGGATCGGAAAAAGAGAAAAACAAGAAGGGAGGCGAGGTTCGCGGGTCGAGCGAACGCGCTGTCCGAGAGGAGAGCGAACAGGCAAATCGTCGGTCTTTCCCTCTCGATTCCAGCGATACCTTCTTTTCGAAACAGGCAGAGGGGAAGAGGATGCCAACAGAGAGGGAGGGAGGGAGGGAGGGAGGGAGAGAGGGAGAGAGAGAGAGAGAGAGAGAGAGAGAGAGAGAGAGAGAGAGAGAGAGA
>CM052082.1:21251152-21262516 GCA_028453745.1 Agapostemon virescens
GTTACGATTACCATTACGATTACGACACGGGCAAGGGTAAGGGTAACGAGGGTAATGCTGGCGCTAACGAGTCTCGCGAGAACGCGGGAGATTTAACATTTTCGAAATAACCGTAGTAGCTACGAGAACCCGTTCGAGTCGAGCGGACGATATATCCGTCGACCGTGCCAACTTTTCGAAAAAAATCCCTAGAGCGTTGGCGCTTGCATAATATCTCGAAATTGACGTCAGTGGTTGGTGTGTTCTTAGGAAGGTTATCGATGAAACCATTCCTTTCTACCGGGTGGGTGGGATCGATGTCGGCAGAGCGACGAGCACGATTTCCTCGTGAAATTTTTATCGAGTTGCACCTTTTTCGGATACCGAGCCGAAAATATATGTAGAGACCGTCGGGAAACAAAACTTTCTTTCTCCCGATCGATCGCTATTTTTCCAAGTGTCTTTCTTCGATCTTTTCCAATCGCCATGATCCTTGCAGTTTCTCCGCGTCGCGCGGATACGAGAGAGAGAGAAAGCTCTCTCGAAAACAGTTGTCGCCAGTATAGTTTGTCGATCAAGGAATACGTATTGGTCGGTTGAACACCGACGACCGACGACCGATCGGCTGCAAACGCGAACGATGCGCGTCGACGATTCGCCGGAAAGGGTAGATCGATTTTTCGAGTCGAGCAACGGTTCGGTTAAAAGCATACCTATCTCCGGTTCGATATACGCGACAACGTTTGGGATTCTTACTCGCAGGATCATCGTTGTCAGAATCGATTCCATCGGCCGAGGATTTCGCGTGTTCTCGATGAAAGGATGCGAAGGATGTGAAGGATGCAAAGGATACGAAAGGCCTGTCACCCATCTTTGAAAACAACGCGTCCGTTTGTTGCCGCGTTCGGTAGCGGTACGGTAGCGGTACAGTGGCAATTCGGCGACTATATCGGATCTAGACTTATCGCGAAATCTCACGGAACTTGAACCTACGTAATAATAGCCGGTACAAAGAATCGCATGACCTCGCGGTAAAAAGCCCGGCACAATGTGGGCTCCCAAATCTATGTAAATCGATGGAGCGAACGCTTGTACGACTTAAACGTTGACTCTTTTCGGCTACGACCGCCACGACAAAACTTGAAATTCCGAGCGGAACGGAAACGGAAGCGAATGGAAAACGCTTCACCGGATCGAAACGAGTATTCTTCGAGACGAAGCTCGATATCGAAAGAAATTACATCGATAGCCTGTGCTCCACGGTCTCGGTCTCGGTCTCTATCGGTTATGGAATTTCGAACGAACGTTACATTCTTTCTTGTTCGATCTCTCGGAATAAATTAGAAACGGAACGCGGCGTCGTTCGCAACGTTGCCTCCGGATTTCTGTTTTACCGATGAAGCGCGACTACTCTCCGAGTCTGCTGTCCGAATCGATGGGCGCAGATGGCAGCATCTTGCAGATATTTGCAATATTTTTCGGCACGACTCGCTTGCTATTCGTATTTTAGTTTTACGCCGTATTGTTTACGCTATTTTTATAAATTTTGTCCTATGCAAATCGATCGGTCGTGCACGCGGCAAAACGATTCGCCTATCTGTAAGCGTAGCGCATGATCTTCGCGTCCGTGCAGATAAGATTTCTATTCGTTCGAAATGGTGTTGATAATCCGGTCCAAACGATGAACAAGGCAATATTTTTTGTTGCCGATATCGATTTAATCCTCGACGAATTTTCGTTGTAACGATATTTCGATAACTTTCCATCGAAGCGATCGCGACAATTTCTACGCATATTTACGCGAATGCTGTCACGATCATTTCCACGTATTAGTGAAATAAAGTATCTCGCATCTCGCGCGTTGCACGTTGTACGTTGTACGGTGCATCTTGCTCGAATGGAATTTGTTGCGTACCGTTCGCGAAACAGCCATGGGAAAAATCGACGTATCATCGATTCGATTGGAATTATATTTTACAAATCTTTCTACCGATTTCCAATGTTTGCGTACGACGCGGCACAAGAGGTACGATCGAAATTACCGAACGACTGTGAACTAGCAACGAAAGCAATTTTGCTGGTTAACAGCATCTTATTAAATATCGCGAGATTACTTGGATAACGCGTGTTCGATTAGACGCTGGTTGCGTTCCGTTTGGTCGCGCGACGCGAATGCAAACATCGGAAAAGTTATTCCCTTTGCCGAATCTCGTACGTTTGTCCGTTCGAGAACGACTCGCGTCTCGGGTCTCGGAGAGGTTATTCGTTGATGCGCTTCGCGCGTACGATTCGGTGTATCGTGCAACGAAAACATGGTGGTTACTCCCTGCCTGTCTTTCCTCGAATAAAAACTACTCCTGTCATTTAACGGAGTTGTTCTTTGCAACCGACGCACGCGAAACGATGATCTTTGAGCGACCCTTGTCGTTCCAACCGAATAAGAATCGACGGAAGAGAAACCACGCGATAAGTTCAACGATTCGTTCAACGACGAATTAGAAGTGACAAAAAACAGGCCGACTGGTCGAATCGCGTTCGACCTAAAATAGAGGACCTGTCATTTTCGATCATTCTTGTGCCAGAAGATCGATATCGTCTTCCGCGACCGAACAACCCTGCTGGTCTACCGAATCCGCGAAACGTCTGCTACGCTCGGATCCCGACATGCCGAAAGCTTCGATATTCCCGAGTAATTGAAACATCGCGGAGACCGAGCTTTTTTTCTCTCTCGTGAAAACTGTGAACGCTCGGAGCGCGCGAGCACGCCCATACGATTTGCCCGAGTGTTGTTCGTCGGTCCGTGTGCGTGTCGACGAGCGCGTGAACGCGCGTACGTACATGTATACTCTCTTTCTCTTTCTCTCTCTCCTCTCTCTCTCTCTCTCTCTAGCATGCATATCACCGTACGCCGCGTATAATATACCTTGCGTGTACCCCGAGCGCGTTCGCTCTCTGTGTTGCGTTCGCGTTCGCGTTCGTGTTCGCGTTCGTGTACGTGTACGTGTTCGTGTTGATGCGTACGCGTGTGTGCGTGCGTGCGTGTGCGAAGGCCATGTTAACAGACTGTAAGTCAGCGGATGAGTTCGGAAACGACGGAAGAAGAATGAAATTTACTTACGATATTCACCGGCTTGTCCGCGGCTCCTACAGAGCTTTTCCGTGCGATTATTTCACTCTCCACATTATTACGTCCACGATGCGGGAGGGCAAAAAAAAAGGGACGGCGAGAGAGCGAGTTTGATCAAAAGCACAATTTTCGTGACGTCATCGGTGGTCGGGCATGCGCGGTCCGAATTCGGTGTTTTTCCATTTACCGCGGAAACACGTGTGCGTTTGTCGGTTGTTTTTTTTACCCGTTTCTTTTCCCAACAGGCTTTCCCGTATGTATTTCTTCGTCCGACACCGAAAGACACTACATCGCTATGAAACGCGCGACATTATCGTGACGACGCGGTTATCGTCCGTTGCGAATTTCGTGTGCGATTATTCGCGAGAGCCAGCAACGGCTGCCGACATCTATCCATCCACTCCCACTTGTTAAGTGACGTACACTGACGTCATCGATAGTTTACCTTGAAGCATGACATTGAGTTACACGCTGGCCAATCGAAACGATTAAGATCCCTGCTGCGAATGATCGCGCGAATCCACGGTGTCGTACGAATTACAATATCGTCGCCCGATCGATCGACGATTCGCGCGGTTCTCCTTCGGACGATTCCTCGTCGCGTTCGACGTTCGGACGCGTTGTCGAGGTCCCTTGCTCGATCCGTCCGCTATAAAACGGTCGGCGCACATTTATGTTTGTTCCATCGACGCGAGTGTACCACCGCTTCGCGTTCGCTTTGTACACGATACTCTCCGATCCACGGAAAAAGTTCCTAGACTAGGCGACGGAAGAAAGAGTCGATCAAGGCTGCCAACGAGTCACAGACTCTATAGTAATAAATTCAAATAAACCGCCGCATCCTCGAGAGCGCAACGACATCTGCGATCGAACGGCGAAGCTACTCGTCGTTCAGTACAATATTTTACAGTTAGATGGCAGCGGAAGTTCATCGCATTCTAATCGATGCTCTGCGTGCGTGCGTGCGTGCATGCGTGCGTGCGTACGCACGCGCGTAGTAGACGACACCTCTTTGCACCGATAATGTTTCAACGATTCCTGATCGCCGTTTCTACAGGATCTCGGCATATGTTCAAGTTCAAGACCGAAAACTTGTTTTCGGGTTTTGCCGCCAGACGGCACTACCGTTCGTTTTGCGACACCTTGCACGCGACTTTGTTAAATATACAATTACGTATATAACACGATTTTGTTTCATTCGTTCAACGTGTAAGAAGATACTGGAACGATCGAACGTGGCCGTTACCGAGCTAGTTGCTCTGTTGCTACGCGACGCCGAACGTACAATTACGCGCGATCTTCGCACGTCTTTAAACATGAAAAACTAACTGGACCGTTCGATAAATTCCTTGTATCGAACAGCGATGGCAATGGTACGATCGTGGAGCGTGGGGAGGGACAAAATCTCGCCGTCCCACTCGGACGTGCTTTCGCCTCTCGCTTTGTTTCCACCACCATTGCCAAAGAAAAGAGTAGCAGCTTTGGCGTTGCTACGCACGCGCGTACTTCCATGTCGCGTGTGCTAGTATGCCGCCAGTTCGGACCCACATTCTACTACGCTGTCGCACCGCTTCGATCATGTTCGAATCCTGAATAGAATCTTGAACGGTAAACTTTGCATGATCAATGAATCGTCGAATACGAAAATGTCTGACGGTAAGCTTACGTTGCAATAATATAACGTACCTGCGACATTTTAATAGAGATACGATCTATTATCTTTTTTTGTCAGAGGAAGTAATTCGTCGAAGATTACTCATCGATGGCGATGGAACAGGGGACGATCGTAGGATAAACATGCTTTTGAAATCTTTCATAAAATGGGTTAACAATCCCGATGTGGACAACACGTTGCACGAGAGAATGTTATCACAGCTTGCTCAATGCGAATTTGCGCAAAAGAAGTCTAGATTGGTCTCGAATATGAGTCAAGACGAACTAAAAAGCTATGAAATGTTATCGAAACAGATAGAAGTTCAAATAGAAGAAGCCAAGAACGATATCGAGAAAACAAAGGCAGAACTGCAAGAAGCGAAACGCGTAAGAAAGAACAGAATCGAATACGATGTATTGGCAAAAGTTATAAACGAACAACCGGATAGAGTGGAAACGAACTTGAAATTAGCGACGCTGCGCGAAGAATTAGGCAGGTTAAAGGTACGTTGTCCATTTGAAAAGGTTCTGTTCAAGAAAGTAGCTAATATATATACACGTTTTAACGCATAGGAGAAATCCGAACAGTTAGAGCACAAGTTGGAGATGAGACGTAAACAATTTCACGTGCTGATTTCTTCTATACATTCCTTGCAAGGGATGTTGGACGAATGCGACGAGGAAATGATGGATGTGAGTTTAGAAAATTACGAGGACGCCGACACCCCGATGCCTCCTAAGACCAAAGTATCGTGATGCGGACATATATTGTGTTTAGAAATATTACAAAATAAAGACAAAAATAAATAAAAGCGTGTTACGTACATAAAAGAATGTGCGCGCAACGGATAATATGTATTATCCAATTTTCAATTTCAATTTACTGGTTTTGGGAACGTGTCTGATCGTTAAGGACAGTCTGACGTCTCGTCGTAAGATTTGCCCCTCCGAAAACCGATCGCCGCATATATACAAATTTTTTACTCGAGACTTTGAAATAATATCCGTATCTCTCTCCGCGATGGAATGTAAATAGCAATGGTACAAATCTTCTTTGAGAATTAACAGACTTCTACGTTCCAGTAGAATACTGAATTCTAAAGTACGTTGTTGCGTCTGAAACAGAAACACGTGGAAAATACTTTAGAACGTAACCTAATAATTTCGGCGATAAGTTTTATGTACTACGAGATCGCTACAACCTCCGAGCTGTCCAAATTTTTATAAAAATCTAAAAACGTGTGAGATCCACAGCTGATGGTTGTCACGGTCGGATAAAAGAGCGGGCCATCCGAGTGTGCCTAAATACACGCATTGTATATTATACTTTATAATACATCTGTAATAAAATTTGTAAATACACGTAGTAACGATCGCGTACCATTATCCCTTGTCCAGGTAAATATTCGTTAATCAATACATGATTAGGTAATCTGTTTGTTTCGAAAATGTTACACGACGATATTTTATCAACGTACTTTTGAAGCCACTGAAAACCAATCGTTAGTATCAACTTTTTTCACTTCACCTTGTTTATCTATCCATTGCAATTAATTTCATACAATATGTACACTTTGTACATATACGCATTTACAGACTACATACACCTGGTATATCTTCAGCAATCATTCCTTTGGGGTGTGGAACACCACCCCAGTTTTGTAGCCTTCGATGACTTAACTGTGTCCACTTTGGTAAAGGAACATTATTAACGTGTTTCACAATTTCCAATTCCTCCTCCTCGGTAACAAAATTTGGCACATAAATCGCTAACTTTGGTACCTGCAATATATGAAATGTTACAGCACTACACAAATATATAACCTCCACTATAAAAATGTACAACAATATTTAAGATGAACCTCTGGCACCACATTTTTATTATATTTATCCATTTTCTAATAGATGATACGCAACATAATGGATAAATGGTCACAAAATTCTGCGTCGACACGGTAGTCTTTTAACAAAACGATTAGATTTCATTCGTTATGGTCAATTGTAAACGGTAAACAAACAAAAGTGCGTACAGGGTGTTCAAAAATTGGAACGTTTATTTCTTAATGAAATTCTACGTATAAATATATACGTATATATTTATAATTTGTTAACATACACCAATGATTAGATATAACCTTATCGTAAATATCGGTTTCTCGAATTATTCAAATTGATGTATATTTTAGTTACTATATAATACTTAATTTGAACAACATAATAAACCAATAATTTTAAAACTAAACAATATATTGGATATTTTCCTCGTTGCTGTAGAAAATATTCGTTTACTAAATACGAGAATAATCATATTATGAATCGTCGAGTTACGTGTTTGCATAAAATCAATCTTATCAAAGGAATACAAATACCCTCCATGTTACCATATGAAAAACCAAAATCATTTAGAAATATAAATTAACAACAGTAATTCAATATTGTTCGCGCAGGCGAAGAGACAAAATGGATAAGAATCGTATAACTGATCGAGTGGATAATCAAAATTTGAAACTAATTCATCAGGTATATTTTAAAAGTATAATACATCATGAAACTATATGTATATATTATAAATGTGCATATGTGTGTGGTGTGCACGCGCGCGTACGTATGTATTAGGTTTTTAGTATTAATTATTTAATAATTAAATAGTATATTAGTTTTAAAAATCTATAAAATGTTTTCCTACAGTTTCTTCTAGATCATAAGTTTGAAAATACTGCTGAAACATTGTTAGCCGAAGTCGAATCAAGGAATTTTAAGAGTTTTCCTAATGCTTTGAGGAACGACGTTAAGAATTATCTGACCTCTTCTCAACTGATATTGACGAGCTTCCAATCAGGGGACTGGAGAACCTTCTTCAATGTATAAAATTATCAGCTTTCAACCTAATGCAATTTATAAAAGCACAATTTCTTTTTAGATATGGAACTCATTGATACCTGAAAATGTTAAAGAAACCCGAGCACATAAAGTGTTAACTTTGAATCTACACGTTTATTTCACAATGTTACCTAAACGTGCAATGCTTTTACGTTCGAGTACAGAACAAGGTAAAACTAGTATGAGATTCTATTCTATGTCAATGTCGTGCTTTTATTTTAATTACAGTAATTGTTATAGGTAAAATAAATACAATTAAATCTGCATCGTCTTTAAGTCACCAAGGTTTCGAGAGTCAGGAGGTAACGTCTTGATTTACAATGTAATAAATTTTCGCTTATTTCAAGTTTTTCTATTAGTGAAACATTCAGTATCTTTGAATAACATGAAAACAGTAAAAAAAAATTAGTTACTTATATCTTGTACGAATGTTGTACGCTTAATAATATATAGGATTCCACGATCCAATCGAAAAAGGATATGTACGAGTGTATGGAACATTTACGTGAGTTTTTGAATTCAACCGGTAAAGAACTGGAAGAAGATGCAGAATTGAAACCCTTTGTTGCCTTACCTTTTACCAAGGAACCATACACAGAACCGTGCTTGTCTAAAATATTTGAAGAAAAATGGATCGACGAGTTAACAGAGAACTTACTTCTATTTCTCGAGGATTGCAAACTACAAGTGAGTAAAATCATTAAATCATTTAAAGAATGGTACTACTTACATGTTAAATCTTAAGAATTTTAGAGATGGAAAATGCAATGATGTAGGGTCGGAAAAAAAAGATTCTATTGCTAATAGAATGCCTGAAAAGAAAAATGTACCAATCATACCAAACGATAGAAATATTCCACTATTCATAGAAGACGACGAACTCGATGAACAGTACAGTTTGTCTGATGACACAAAGTATGCTCGGAAATTCAAGTTAGTAACAATTCCATATTATTCCTTGTAGTACTCATAAAATGTACTAGAAATTTAATGCTTGGCCTAACATTCCCATATTTTTTTATGTTTTAGAAGCGTGCAGACGATATCAACGATTTGTTCCACAGAAGAAAACTTGCATTTGTCGCTTTTGAGAAATAATATAAAGTTAGCGCGATATACCGAGGAATTAACCGTAACAAAATCTCACTTGTGTACCGTTCAATCGAATTATGAGAAATTGAAAACAAGATTTCATAAACTGCACGCTGATTACCATAAATTAATGAGCATCGCGAGAATTTTAACAAACGTTTTAGAAAACTCGGTCAAAGGCCAAACTATTGATTTTCAAGCTATGTTGGAAACCTGCATTCAAATTTTTCCAGATTTATTCAATCAAAATATAAAAGACAATTCGTATGTAAGTAACACAACCGTGTTTAATATCCGTGTGAGAATATTCCATTATCTTTTCTATTCTACATGTATACGCAGTGCTCTAAGGAAGCGTTACTAGACAAGTCCCATTTCGAGATGAAAATTGTCGACCAATCTATGTCGTACGTTACGCCTGTACCTCCAAAACTATTAAATTTTAAGAAGATCAAGTTGCATTTGATAAATGGAAGTATCAAAACTAAATTGTTTCTATTGCAAGCACTGAGAAGGGTAAGGTAGCGACCGTTTGTCCATTAATATCTCATAGTATTCAACTTAACACGTTGAGGTAAATATGCGGTGTACGTTTAGAAAATAACATACGGTCAGCCTGGAGAAAGAGAGGAGGCATTACACGAGTATATAAGTAAAGACCTATTGGGGCTTTACGGGCGTATCGCAAGCTACAAAGGTACATCCATTCTACCATATTTACTAATTCCGGACAACATTCGTATGCCCCACCCATTGCAGCAATCAACCACAAGATTATTAAACGCGTTAGCATCGTTTAGATGCGGTCGAGATTATTTGTCGTTTGATTCTACCGTTGTCGACGTGGTAAGTTCTATCCAAGTATTTATATTGTTATTTCAAATCATTGTTCCAATACTATCCAACGAGATCGGTTCTGTAGGTGTTCAAGTGTCTAAATAGCACTTACGATAACGACATAGATACATTCACCTGCAATATGATGATCGCGATGCTGCAGAAACTATCGTTGCGCAAACAGCAAAGGATATATATGATAGAAAATGGATTGGTGGAGTGGCTGATTCGTCATTTACACGTTCACTATCGCGTTATGGATATTTACCGACTCGAGTACGCAACAGCTCTGTTAATGAACTTGTCGTTGCATCAAATTGCCCGAAGAAGAGCATCTACAATGGCATCTTTACTCGTGTCAACGTTAACTGATTTGCTATTAACAGATCGTTCCTCTGTAAGCGATACAACTTAATTGTATAGTTTTTTTCTCTGTTTTTTTTTTTTTTTTTTTTTTTTAACATGAAAAACAACCGACAACAGCAACAGCAAGAACTTTAATATAAAATTTGTGCGTTAGATTTTACAGTATATCACTGGAGCCTTAAATCATTTTTTGACAAATCACACCATTAACGAAGAAGCCAAGAAGATGAAGTTCTCGTATCTGTTGGAACAGTACAGTATATACAAAGACGGTGAAGTAAGGTAAATTTTATCGATATATTCGATAAAACATGTAATATTTGAAAATTAAAGAATTTAACGAAAATATGCGCGCTAGGGAACACTTGGAACATATCTTGAAAATACACAAACGAGAAATCATTGTTAAAACAGAAATTGAAGAAGTAGCCGATAACGATGACGTAGGTATTGATTTTTCTATCGATTTGTTTAATGTTTTTAAGCAGTCCGTTTCCCTTCAGGAAGAATTCGACGTGGTCGAAAATGAGTTGGAAGAAAGTGATCCGGTAAAGAACAATTACGGCGAATTGTGTGGAGAAACGTTGCTTGCGTCATGCTACGCGACATCTCGAGATAGTACTCACGGTAAAGAGAAGAATTTGGAAGTATCGTCGCATTATTTTATTCACGATAGCGGAGAACAAGTCAAGAGTTTGCGTTACGAACATACATCGGTGTCGAATGGACAAAATGTTCAAAGGTAATGTTACGGTTTCGATGCAGTAGTTACTTATCTTTTCGTAACTAACAACAAATATCTAATAAATAAGTTGCCATCGTTTGAAAAGATTCGTAGACGAAGAGCATCGAGTAAAGAACAAAGAGAATATTACGATGGTAGAAAGGTCCATGAAAGAAACGTATTTAAGTTCAAAGTCACACGTACCCAAACTAGTTTCCCTACACAAGGTATTTAATTCGAGGATGCTGCGTTCTCTTCGAAATATATTCGATTGAAACTTGTATTTCACAAAGACATTAATACTTTCAAGGCTCGACAAGTTCACAAACAAAAGCCAAACAAAGATCAGTGGAATTTTCTTTCCGATGCAACCACTATGTTAGAAAGTTTGGAATTTTTAACCAACAATTATACCGAAAGGACATTGGAAAAGGTCGATAAACAAATTGATGCGAATCCGTCTAACGATAAGAGGTTTCCAAACAGCAGCTCACTGAATAGACATTTAAAAGTGGAAAATTATACGAATTTTGTGCAGGAAGATCACGAAAGTGCCGAATATTTATATGGAAATCAATTGTTAAAGTTCGTCATTGTTCGTAAAATCTGACCTCTATATGACGCGATGTTTAATAATTCTGTTCAGATATTATTATTATTATTATTATTATTATTATTATTATTATTATTATTATTATTATTATTA
>CM052082.1:21262526-21281443 GCA_028453745.1 Agapostemon virescens
ACTTCACGCCATTCTAATCGAGTAATTCTACTGGAATGGATAATCAAATTGAACGTACACGTTTTCTCTAGGAAAGATAGCAGGACAACGCTCGCATCTTCGATGAATTTGGCAGTGAGCGACGTTGGTGGAAGCGTAGCCGATTCAACGGGTGAGATTAGTTTAGTGAAATTTCCTTACTTCTATAAAACTGAAACTACGATAAATGATAACGCGTAACTTCAAGTGGAACAGCTATTTTCCAAATCAATTGTAAATAGTGAAAGCACCGCCACTTTCTTTTAAAAGTACGTTCGATCGTAATCTTGGAAAATTGGAGCAAGTAAATTAATAAAAATGATCGAAGAGCGCTATTGGCTTGCAGAAAAAGTTGCCGTGCTTCAGAGGCGCGGGACAATTGTACACGTTGCATTTACATATTAATCGATCTATTCTACTTTTTTAGTGATGGAGAAACTGAGCAGTATAGCATCGCTGTGAGTCGAGATAACAACGTTGTCGTAGAGCACCGTTTAATCTTCGAAATTTATGCACATTACACCGTCTTGGAATCACGCGCACGCATACGCACAATTACACGCAATGTATTTGTCTACGAAGGTTTAAATGTCTGAATATGGAAACGCGGTATCTTTGTTAAATGGCAAATTTGTTTGTAGGAACGCCAGCGACGACGATAAAGCTGTAAGCGAGAATACTTCGTACATTCGAGAAATCGAACTTGAAGCGGAAGATGCGTTTTTGGCCAAACCGAAGCTCCCTAGAACACCTCAATGATTTTATTTTTGGAAAATCTTTTCCGGTTCAATTCACGAAAGTCATGAATAATCTCACGATTTTTCAAACATTTTTATTTTAAACAACAACACAACAACAACAACGACGACGACGACGACGACGACGACGACGACGACGACAACGACATATAAACAACAATGGTTTTCATTAATTTTAAATAGACATACAATAAATATGTACAAAGAAAATACAAAATTTTCATCACATCCGACACGCAAAACTCAAAGACCGTTAATAATAACCGGAATATATACTTCCGTGTCCTGGGACGTGTCCGCTACTGCTTCGATATCTTCTAAGCATAGGACTGAGTGGACTGTCCGTGTAACTGTTGCCGTTATAAGTACCGTGTAGACTCGGCATCGTGGCATACCCGACGGGCGAGCTACTCGCGTAACTCATGTAACTCGGTTTACCTTTGTAACTTCCAGTAATTTTAGTTAAATGGGACGGTCCGCCGAGATAAGATTGAGCAGTGTAACCGTTCGGCCGGTTCTCTTTGAACGCCGATGGCGATGCCGATGCCGATGCCGATGCCGTTGCCGTCGACGTTGACGTTACCTTCCCTTTCCCGTAGTTACCGAGCGAATAATCGAGCTCCGGATCTTTCGAAAGATAGTTGAAGCCAGCGTTAAGAGTGTAGTCTCCCAGATACTTGTTGTACTTGTTATATTTGCCTGAACCATAAGGATCGGAAGTTCCTCTCAAGCTACCGAGCAAGCTACCGGAAGACATTGGCAAGTACATCGGAGAAACGTAATCTCTTGCTCCGTTTCCATGGTTTCCTCGCACGTAACGGGTCTCGGGATGAAAAGAGTACACGTCGTTCGCGTATTTGTTGCCGTTACCAGCTCCAAACATATTTTCCTTGTGTTTTCCGTAAGAGTAATCGGTGCTATGACCGTTCAACAAGCTGCTAGGTTCTCTGTTGAAGACTTGATCGGCGTCCGCGTATCCTCCCGGGACGTGGCTCCTGAACGCATCCGCGGAATAATCTCTGAAAGAAGAACTCTCGGAGGTCAATTCGGGAAAGCTTCCAGCGTTGGTGGCCCCGGGCAAGTTGTCCACGAATCTCGCGTATCCCGCAGTTTTTTGTTTCACATTGGAAAATTGATTAAACTCGGATCCTGTTTGATCCACGTTCTGAACGTATCCGGCGAAGCTGGAATCCCCGTTGTTGTTGTTGTTGTTGCCGTTTCCACTGCCGCTGCCGTTGCCGTTGTTGGTGTTGGTGTTTCCGTTGCCGTTGCCGTTAACGTTCGCATAGCTTTCGAACGACGACTGGACGATAGGATCGTTGACGAAATAGCTCGAGCTCGCGCCGAGATTTTCACGATAATCGCGCGCGTTACTCGAAAATCCTTGAAACCCAGCGTTATGCGAATTCGGCGAGAATCCGCTGTAAGAATTTCCTCTAAGAGTTTCTTCGAGGCTGCTCTGGCTTCTGGCGTTGTTCAACGAGTGGCCGTTGTTGCTCCCGCCGGAATAAAAGTCCGTGTTCTCCCTTTGACCGTCTTTGACGATGTTGCTGTTGTACTCGAACGCGTTGTCCCCTGCGATCGAGTAACCTGCGACGGACCAAAGACGTTACGAACGACGACTAGATCGTGGAATCGAGAAGAACACGCGAGAATTTGGTTCTCTCGACGGATATACGTACCAGTGATCGGTGGTTCGGCGCGCGCCAACAAGATGCTGCCGAGGATCATCGCGTTCTAAAGTAAATGTACAATACATGGGGAATTATTAGACGATCGGTTTGAAAATATTGCCGATCGACGAGAGTCGGCTGTTCGCGACAAATTGGTACTCACGAGCGAAATTCTTTTCGCCATGACGGGACAAGTCCAGAATCAGAAGACGAGCTACTACGTGCTGCGTGGTACGCGTGCTACGGACCCGCTGCGAACCCGGCGTTCCTTCGCTAAATTCAAACTACACACGCATACTGGCATGCGTATCCTCTCCTTACGGTTTTATACTCTTAGATATCCCTCCTCGCTCGCAAAAAGGTAAAAGCGATCTTGATGCGCACATACCGATAGGACATTGGTTGGTACTCGACCATACAGAGCAGGGAGAAAGAGTCAACCTGATTTAACTCTTCACTTTTACGGGGAAAGCAATGGGTCAGTCGTGTGCTTGACTATTCGTAGTGAACTATGAGCGGCACGACCTACCTAGCCGTAATTAGACTTTTTAATACGTATAGAAAAGTGTCCCTTTCACGAGGTACCGGTTGCGAGATTACATCGAACCCGTTGCCGCAGTAACCGTCGTCATCGTCGTCGTCGCCGTCGTCGCCGTCGTCCATCTCCCTTCGCTCCAGTTTCGAATCGTTCGCTTTACTTTCGATCGAACTGCACCCGATTTTCCAGGATTCCAGGATTCCACGATTCCACGATTCCCTGTAGAACAGATCGGTTCGATCAAGACCGAATTCAGCGCATACGTAGCGGCGACCCGATTTCTTTGCATCGCCGACCGCCATTGTCAAGGTTTGGTGGACACGTGTTTCTCACGGCACGCGAATCGCCGCTTTCGTTCGAATGAAACGAAGGCGAATAATATTTCGTGGTATTCCATGATACGATACCGATACGCGTGTACGCGAACAGCTCGAGAAATAAAATCGATCCCTGAAAGGACGAGCAACGGAATCGGTTATTACGCGATATCGTCGTTCGCGTCGACGTCCGCGTTCGTCCTGTTCTGTCCTGCCCTGTCCTGTCCTGTCCTGTCCTGTCCTGTCCTGTCCTGTCCTGTCTCTTATCGTCTCGTTCGTTTTAACGATAAAGAGAAAAACGGTTGTTTTCGCGCTCGTCGGTGGGAATAGCCCGTTTAAGGCTAGCCTACTTAAAACCCGACGTGCTCCTATTTTAAAACGTGCCGATAGAAAATGCTCGAGAAGATCTCACCGAGGCGAGACGCGAGGCGCGACGAGGCGAGACGAGACGAGAGACGAGAGACGAGGCGAGAGATCGAAATTCGTAAACATTGGGAAAGAGCGTAGACTCAACGAAGTTCGTTGAAGCTCGATGGAGCCCGTATCCCCTGCATAAAACGCAGAAACACCGTGAATACAAATCACCTTTCATCCGAAGGAAAGTTTCTTTCTTTCTCTTTCTCTTTCTCTCTCTCTCTCTCTCTCTCTCTCTCTCTCTCTCTCTCGAGTCGAATCTGCCCCGAAATCTGTCGAGATGCCTGCACGGCTGGAAAAATCGTTGATTCCAGTGATCCCGAAAGCAACTCGATCGCGAAAACAAGAGTGCGCGAAGTTGTAAAGTCGACGTGTACGGCGACCCAAAAACGAACACTTGTACGTAGGCTGTTCGTATGTAGTTCGAGAAAGAATGATTGCACGTTATGCCGCGCCGGACATGAAAGCCAGAATGACTCTATGCGTGCATGCACCCTTGTCATTGGTCATTATCTTTCGCAATGCTTTCTACTTTCCACACACGCGCCTCATTAAAACGTATGTCGTCCGTCAGCCAATCGAGCGATTTGAAATGCGTTAACGACCATGACCTCGGACGTGTCTGTAAGCAAGCAGAAATCGTTAAGCATTTCGTGGTACCTTCTTATCCATCGGTGTTTATTAAAAGATCAACGATAGAAAGAAAGCGTTTCGCGTCTATCGACCGTTTCGTACGCTTTTACGCAGACGGTGTCGCGTTGTTTACTCGATCGAATAGGTTATACTCCATACGAATAGGTTAACCGTGATATACGTTTACCGTATACCGTTAACGGTGTTCGGAGATCGGAGATCGGAGATCGGGCGGTGTTATCGCGCGTGTACCTACCTATTTGGTTGGGTCGCGCGTTGCCCGGAACGGTAAAAGTTGCGTACGCGTAACAACGCAAAAGCACAACGCGAAGAAAGTAAAATGAAAATGGAAAGTACAGGTTAAACTAATTCCGAGCGGGCGCCACTTTGACGTCGGTGCATATAAATCGCGTTCCTCGCGAATAGTTGGACGATGCCTGTTCATCCATCCTTGTTCGATTCGAAGTCACCTCTTTCCAACGATTCTACCGCTATTCTTTCCTACGGTAAATGTAATCTTTTTCTTCTCGACGTTCGATCAAATTTTCTCGTTTAACGCTTTATTCTCGCTCGGAACTCTTCTCTACGCTTAATATTTTCGAACCGACAAAAATTCGGTACGATTCAACGATCGTAGGCACAGCTGCGTTACACTTTCGAGGTCGGAAAGATGCTGCTGCGAAAGTTAGACCGGTATGCGGTCTTTCCAGTTGTCGTTGGTTCGCGATCCGTGTCTGTCTAATATTCCTGGGTTGCTGGGGCGAATTGCTCTGAAATCGTTTCGCATTCGTTCGGAAAAAAGAGAGCAAGACCGAGCGAGAGAAAACATTGATTTTCTTCGACTCGTCTTGCGATTCGAATTCAAATTGAATACCCGCTGATAAAAGTGTTATTTCTTCGCGCATGCGTGCGCAAAATCCTCGAGACTTTCGATCAATGGATATATACTCGATAATCTACGTTAAACTCTTTCCTAAACTTTCTACGGTTTTCCCAATTTCAACGACCAACCGCTGACCAAAGTATGGTCGAAGATATCCTTAACATCTATCATCTGAAAAAATATTTGCACCCGATCGGTAGACCGCGTACGTAGGTACTCCGTGCTCTGTGCTTATCGTTGGCCACTGCCTCCCGCGCAGCGCATCATCGTTGAAAACATCTGACCGAACGCGTTCAAGTTCTACTCTTGTATGTTCATGGAAAGTTATACGTGTTACATATGTCAGAATCGACCGTATTGGTTTTTCTTGGCGAGATTTTGCGTCGTACGGCTCACTGAGAAAATTTACAATACTAAGAATCAGTATTTACATTTTGATCGTTCAACCGACGTAGGCTTCGGCACCGTTGTTGCTCCTGCATAGCCGTCGAAGTCGATTTCATTAGTTTTTGTTTTCTACTAGAACGAGTCAATTACCGCAAACTAACGTTGCCAACGATGTCGAAGCGCAACAACGTTGCACACTTTTTCAAGTACTGATCGGACGGATATAAATACGTATTCGAGACTTCGAATAACCAGTAAATGGTATCTGCTTTATCGTCGTATTCTTCGATCGCAACCAGGTTAAACGACTCGTTGGAGAACCAACCGATGCGGTACCAAATTCAAAGGGTTCAACTCGTTCTCTGCTCTCGATAGTTGCGTGAAAACGAATAATACGAAGTCGTCGATTCGTTTACGGAAAAAATCATGAGTTTCCGTGAGTATGTCGATCGCAAGTTTTTTTAACCTCAACTATACGTAACGATGTACCAAAGTTTAAGCACTACAACGTTATCGCTTTCTGTTTCAGTTGGTACTACTACGCCAAACAGTTTAGAATATCGTTATTTCCCTACCACAAGATCTCGCATTAATTTGCGAGTAAAGGCTGGACACGACGCGAGAATATGTTTACGTACACATTTGGGTTCCGACTCTAATATGTACGAGGTACGGTTATCCATTGCATTCATCTGAAAAAATTAACGATCGTTTTTAACTTTCCGAGATAAATATCTAGTTATACGCCGTGTTGTTTAGATCGTTATAGGAGGATGGGAAAATACCATGTCCGCTATAAAGAAAAACACCGAAGAACCTGCTGCGGTGGAAGTCGAGACAAAAAACATATTAAATAGCGAACAATTGTGCGATCTTTGGATACAGTAAGGATTTCAAGTTTTCCATTTCTAGCGTTACGTAAAACATGATCGCGCGAACGCCTGGAATATAAGCTCGCTTCGATGTTCGTAGATGGCTGTGCGACGGGCTTCTGAACGTAGGACGTCAAAACGGAGAAATTTTAATGTCGTACAAAGACCCGAATCCGTTTGTTGTAAATTATATAGGAGTCGGTACGGCGTGGGGTGCTACCGGGGAATTTTTCATAGAAGGTGCGCCATTCGAACTCGATGTATTAAGTAGGCTCGTATCTAAAAAGACGTTCGTCTCTGATTTTTAGAATCCCAATGTACAAGTACCGTCGTGAGGCAACAATTGGTCGATACGTCCAACTTGTGGATAGATTATAACGACTCCTTTGGTCTTCCACGAAACGTTACTGTCGCTTCGAAAGACGGTTTGTACATAGGTCGTGCACATCACAGAGATTCGCTTACGCCTGGAAGCGTAAGAAATAATTTTTGTACAATCGCGTGGGGTGGATCGTCGTACGATAAAAAAGAATTTCAAGTACTTTGCGCTGAAAATGTAAGCTGGGTACAATCGTGGGACGGCAATGTTCCTCTGAACGCTCTTCCTGCAGGCGAATCGGAGGATGGTTACGCGTTTTTTATAGGCAGAGTGTTGCTCGAAGGTATATATTACATTGGAAAAATTCAACCAAATCATCAAGTATGTTACGTACCTGTGGATGGCAAAGAAGAGTCTTGTCCAAATTACGAAGCTTTAGTTATTTGCGATATCGAAGAACACGTTGGGAGATAAAAGATTGTTCTCGATGTAAAGTGTATCTTTTACAATATTTTTAATGCGAAATATAAAATATTTTTGTTGTTACATGCAATTGTTCTGAAACTGATGTAATAAAAGGATCCCTAATGTTAAGAAATAATTCGAAAAAATTAATTGAAGCAGCGCTTTTATTTATATCAGTATTTCCATCTTTTTCCTGCGGACCATTCGATCGAATATGTGCGAAGTTATATCTATGTGTTCATTTTTCTATTGTAACGTAACAGACACGGGAGCGCATGCGCATAGTAAACAGGTACATTCGTGTTTCCTGCGTTACGTTTGCCATCTCAAAGCTCTGCATTTAGTTCATGCATGTGTGTATATGCTTCAGCATAGCGTAGTAATACTTAATTAACTAATACGCAAATAATGTAAACTACTGATGATACGCGTTGCTCGAACGTTTATCGTAAACAGTTATTACATGTGATTTAAGCCCTGATCAACGACAACGTTCTTTCCTGTACAGTAAAGATCGGTAAAGATAAAATTGAAGAAATATGTTCAACCAAAGTGGTGGATTGCGAACCGGCACAAATCAGGACTTTGAGGTTGTCTCTCCCCCTGACGATTCCGTGTCCAGTCTTGCGTTCAGCCCTGCTTCTATTCCACAAAACTTTTTAGTAGCTGGTTCGTGGGATTGCAATGTTCGTTGCTGGGAAGTTGAACAATCCGGTAAAACGGTTCCCAAGTCGATGCAATCCATGTCCGAACCTATACTCGACGTTTGTTGGAGCGACGTAAGTTCAACGTTGATGTTTATCGCTTTCTTTGTATTTCTTTTACTTGTTTTGCTCAGTCAACATGTAATTCTTATTTGCGATATAGGATGGGACTAAGGTATTTATGGCATCTTGTGATAAAACTGCAAAATGTTGGGACTTGGCATCGAATCAGAGTATACAGGTTGCTGCGCACGACGCACCTATCAAAAATTGCCATTGGATCAAAGCTAGTACATATTCGTGCCTTATGACAGGTTCCTGGGATAAAACGTTAAGAGTGTGTTCTACTTTCTAATATTTCTAACATGTTAAGTGCTAGACATTTCTCCACTCGTTTCTGTATTTCTTTCAGTTTTGGGATCTACGGAGTCCAAAGCCAGCGATGACTATCAATTTGATCGAGAGATGTTATTGCGCGGATGTTGTTAGTATTTGCTTTCCAATTTTTTTTTGCCATTTGTACTTTTCAATATAAATGCTTTTTCTTTCTATTTGTTTCAGGATTATCCAATGGCAGTAGTGGGAACTGCAGGACGCGGGCTAATCGTTTACCAATTGGAAGGCACTCCAAGAGAATATAAAACAGTAGAATTAAATCTGAAGTACCAATATAGATGCGTTGCAATTTTTAGAGACAAGAAAAAAGTTCCTACAGGTTTCGCCATAGGTAGTACAGAGGGTCGGGTTGCGATACATCATTTGAATTTAACCACAAAGGAAAATTTCACTTTCAAATGTCATAGAATAAATGGGACACCCAACGGGTATCAAGATATTTATGCGGTTAGCACCATTTCAAAGCTATATTTTATCATATGAAATAGCAACAGGAGATATAGTAACAATAACGATAATAATATTAATAATTAATCTTTTTCATCTTAATAATGGTAGGTTAATGATATTGCATTCCATCCGGTTCATGGCACCGTTGCCACAGTTGGAGCTGACGGTACATTTGGATTTTGGGACAAAGATTCGCGAACTAAATTAAAATCTTCTGACCCTATGGAACAGTCTATTACCAGATGTTGCTTCAATCACAATGGCCAAATATTTGCTTATGCTCTCTCCTATGATTGGTCCAAGGTAACGTTTCTTGATTAATATGAAGACAATGGTAAGCTTTGTTGACGAGGATCAGAAAAAATTATAAATGCGTATAGCCTTTATCAATACGAAATCATTTAATCCCTGCACGTGGTGTCATTACTACTAAAAGAAACATCGTTGCCGTTATTATTTTTAATTAACATTGCTTTGAAAGTTGTATACAACATTTAACAGAAAACAGATTAATTACATTATCGTTAATGTTTACAGGGTCATGAGTATCACAATCCAGCAAAGAAAAACTCCATATTTCTGAGACCATGTTTCGAAGAACTAAAAGCTAAAGCCACACCATAAACCAACGGGACCGTTTTCTAATCTAGCTGAGAAGTTTGTTTAAATTTTCTGATGTGTTTGAAAATACAAGATTTTTTAACAATTATACTTGAAAATACCATACCATTTACATTGATAAATTATATACCTTTTTCTATTTTTCAAGCTCTTCAACTTTATTATAGTGGGTTGTAAATAGTTTTGAAATGTAAAAATATATGTAAGACTAAACGTACCAGTAAATTTCCTTGCAGATCAAAATGAATCGTTTCTTCTTTTAATGTTAAAATGTTACGAGTACAATTACAACATAGCAATTTCTAGCAACAAAAAATCAACTAGCTTTAGATCATTTTATTTTGAAATCGACCGGTTTATACCACCTGCTTTTTTCGAATTTTTCTTTCCAGTAAGCAATTTGCTGCTAGATCGGCAACAAACTACCACTAAAGTTTGACATCAAATCTGTTACGCCATCTACCGAAAATTTTAGTAACTCGCTAAAACATAACCTTCAACTCTTAGCATTTCAATTATTCATAAATATAAGCATTTAAATGAGCTCTAGTATTAGCAATTTATCGTAAACGTAGCCAGATGGCGTAACAGATTTTGGTCAATGGCTACTGTAATAAATCTGCTAGCAGGCTCCTCTGCTTTTCTAACATTGCATATTTGACTATTTGGATACCTACTTACAATGAATAAAGGCCTAAAGCATATAAAATATATATATATATGCGGTACAATTGTAGTTTACATTTTCTTTGTGTATCTTTTTTTATTACTTTGTCACATAAGCCCATTGTACAAAGTTATATATACATGCAAGAGTTTTATTAGTTTCTTTCTTTCACAATCGTAAAAATGTAAAAATATAAGTATTGTAAATATTCTTGAAAGTACTTCAAACTCAAGACATAAATGAAATTGATCTTGTTTTATTCTATTTTCTTTTTTAATTAAATATCATTCCAATTTTTATTGTTTTTATTTCAACAAATATTAGTAAAACACATCAACTCCCCATCAAAATAGAAAGAGTTCTTAGCGGTAATAGTCTGCCGTCGAGTTTAATGATAAACTTCTTAAAGTAGAATTTAATTTGATGCTAATTAAATATAGAATTCTTTGTCTTCTCGAAGACGAGATGTTATACATTACGAACGACGGTTATTTTTAACGATTTAACGATGTAAAACTTAAAATGAATGTGACATTTTTTTAAGCTTTTAAAACGTGTTGCGTGGATTATTTTTAAACCGATTCAGCTATTTGCTAGTTTTATATGCTAAATCATTCAATACTCAGTTCAAATTTTTTTCAGTTCTACAGTTTGTAAGATGTATCACTGCCTTTCAAAAAGAAGTCTGCGTATGTTAATAGGTGTCTTCTGTATTTAAAGAAAACGCAATAGATTTATAAGAAATACAACATTTAGTTTATTCTGCGAATTCCTAAGCAATTAATTCCCTAACAATATCGCGAAACTTTCCAATGTGAATCTATGCTTTCCTCTCTCCCTCTTCTCTCTCTCTCTTTCTTTCGCTCTCTCTCTCGCTCTTTCTCTCTTCCCGAAACGGTATATATTGTCCCATTCGATGTGTTCACAAAAATTAACACGTACGTTTTCAATTTTACATTTTCAAAGCAGAAGCAGATAGTGGTCGAAGAAAAGGAAATTCGAGGATCGGACTGGAGAAAAACGGACGATTGTGTCGGCCGTGTGAAAAAAAAGAAAAAGGAAAAAGTGTGACACGACACCTTTTTTTTTCAACATCACATTTCTCGAATGATTAATATTAAAACGATATTAATTAATGATCATTACTATTGATTAAGAATTAGATAATATAATTATTAATACTAAGTGTACAACCATACGTTTGTTTTTGTTGCGGGCGTAAGGGTAGAACATCTTGAATTGTTTTCTTTCCTCGTATTTTAGGCTCGTGTTTAATCGGTTCTTGAGTAATTATTATTATTATTATTATTATTATTATTATTCCTCTCTCTCTCTCTCTCTCCCCTCCCTCTTCTTTTTTTTTTGTTCTCATTCACCCATTCTCGTTCGCATTACAGACATTCTGTACACATGCTCATTCAATTACACATCGTTCGTCCAAATTTTTTTGCTGCTATGTTTTTTACGCGAATTAGGAGAAATAGACACGTACTCCGATCACAGGCACACGTTTCTTCCGTCACGTTCATCTGTTTCCTTTCTTTCTTTGCCGCCTTCTGTTCACTGGCAAAAAAAATGAAGAAAAAAAAAAACAAAACGAAAACCGTTCGTTCTTCACCCTCATGAGAATCTTTGCTCGAGAGGAGAGCTTCCGGCTTCGAATCGCAATTTATATTACACATTTAGTTCAGAAACCCGCCGCTTTGCTTTCCCTTAACGATGAATTACACCGAGGTTTTTCCTTATGCTTGTTTATATTCTTAATCGTAAAGTTTCTTAACTTAACGTGCCCGATTAAGTCTTCTCCTTCTATGACGGGGAATTATCGTTAAGCTCTCTGCATCTCTCTTCCGTAAGATCGTTCAATAAAATAAACTCTAGCGACGAATCATCGGTAATTACATCGTTAATCATACGTATATACATACGCTTCTTTTTAGTTTTAATATGTATATAGCGGAGTAAACATTCTTTTTCTTTTATATTAGATCTTGAGCGAAGATCAAGCGTGTTCTCGTGGTACTTTTACAATTGTTTAGCAATTTTTTTCGTTTCTTTCTTTGTCTGTCGACACAACTCATTTTACTACTCAGCGTTTACATCACCGTTGCCGTCGCTCTTCGAGCTTTCGTGTGAAATAGCCGCAAAGTTTGCTTCGCAACATTGCAACGAACTTAGGCGAAACCGAATCCTTCGCTGCATTCATGGATTGCCTTCAGCAAATTCGTACGGAGTTTGTCATACGTTTCGTAAACGGGTAGATCCAGCTGATTAAAACTGAAGAAAGAAACGATACAAATTACTTGAAATTGACGAACGTTGACGTCGTACAACGCGTGTCGTAGTTAACCACCAGGCGGGACTAATTAATTTGTTGCTTTTACTTAATATTTTTTTATCCAAGGATAGATCGAGCTTTCTCATTGAATTGGTAGAAATGTCACTTTCGCTAGATCATTTTTCCCCAGTGGATTTTCGATCAGGTCTACTCGTGTATAATACAATGGAAAAGTTGGAAAAGGCGTTCGAAGGACTTACCATGTGTGGGCGGATGGAAGCCTGTCCGTCGATCTGTCTTCGCGATGAATCTGGAATTTTTGCACCCCGCTCATTCCTTCCAAAGCAGCAAAACCTTGTAGCGGCACCTTAGACGTTCCAGTGACGAATTGCAAGAACTTGGCTCTATCCGCTTGGTCGAACCCTCGAAGTGCTCGCCAGAACCATTGGATCTGAATGTTTCCATTGGCAAAAGTAAATTAATTCTCAACATTCGAGAACGGTGAATCTTTTGAATTTTTGTGTACTTGCCTGTAGAGATGTTGCTGTGTATTTATGGTATTCTGTGTTGGCTTTAAGATCCTCTATATCTACATTCGGTAATCCGCTAATTAGTAGTTCGAGTTCCTGCTCGTTGAATATGGAGATCAGTCGTTTCGGAATAATGTCGTAAAAGCCTTCTAGGAACGCGTTCAATCTACAAGCAACGAGAACCTATTATAGAATGCTCAAAATGATAAATGCAACTATACACTATAATGTGGTATGATTCGTTCGTTTGATTTACTGTTTTCTAATTGCTCCAGTCATTTTCATTTGGCAAACGAGCCGGATGTACTCCAATTTTGTTTCTTCAGTAACAACGATGTTACGACCGTTCGGTATTAAGTCTCGTACATCGTTCACGCCGAACTCGTTTACCTGCAGACGAATAAATTGATCAGTGATTGATGAGCAACGACACCGCATCGCGTTTCAATAAAATACAAGCGAGAATTTTACCTCCGTGGAGAAAGTCAATTCGGATCCAAGATCGGCGATATTATGTTCCGTAAGGTACACCAGACCTTTGTAAAAACTATAATCTTCGCTTTCCATATCCGTATGTTTTACCAATATTCCCAAGATATGCTTGTAAAAGCTGCGCGTGAAATAACATTCCAACAGCTTGTTGTCATAGATTGCTTTTGCTGGAGAAATGTTTGTTTAGACATTAATTTGTTCAATTTAACCGTTTTATCGTAACTACGCTGGATATACTCTTGATTTTTTAAAGAGAACGTACCAATGACTCGGCCGACGAATTTGTAATAGCACAAGTGGTTGGGATTACAATGCGAAGAGGAGTTGATCATGTATGTGACTCGATCACCGGGACTCACGGTGAACAGAGCGTACATAGGATTAAAA
The DNA here is from genome assembly GCA_028453745.1 of Agapostemon virescens. Lineage (NCBI taxonomy): Eukaryota > Metazoa > Arthropoda > Insecta > Hymenoptera > Halictidae > Agapostemon > Agapostemon virescens. The sequence goes on from CM052082.1 coordinate 21,276,329, forward strand.
ATTTCTCGGGAGATTATGACATACCACTCTCTGAGCAAGCCTCCAGCATCCTGACCTTCTTCGCCTGTGATTTAACGATAGACAAGAATAAAGTCACGGTAAATATGGAATTGTGCGAGAGAAAGCATGACGCGAAGCAACATATGTCCATACCCTCGAAAACGATGTAAAAGCGATTCTTCCATTCGTCGGCGTTTCGTCTGTGAAGCTCTCGGAACGAGTCCTCGAAGACGTGGCTTCTGCGTACGTGCACGGCCAGTTCATCTCTACGAATACCCTCGTCCATTCGTTCCAATTCTGCTCGGAAGTAACGTCTCTTCACGTCGAAGTCGAGGACCCTCGTGTGATCTACTAGCACGGAGAAAGGCCCGTCTGCCAAATGCGTGGTCGTCTGCCGAAGAATTTGGTTCAGAACGGTCCGGTGCGTTTCTACAACAACGGAACAAACGAACGGCTCCATCTAATTTTTCTTCGATTCATCGTAACTTTACTTTCGACGCGCAGAGTAACCATCGAACTAATGTGTACCAGCAAATTTGAGGAACTTGACTTGATCCGGTGGCAGTGTCTTTTGAGGAGCAGGTGCCATTTCCCACGAATTGTTGATCGCAGCTTCTGTCTGGGAGGTACCCTCGTTGTCCGAATATATTGGTGACACCGGTGCAAGATCCGGCACAACTTCTCGAGTCTCTGCGTTTGTGTTCAACTGACGTTCACGAGACGTGCTCGACGACGAATGAATCAAGAAAAATGCTTCCACCGCAGGCTGTGGGAATACACTGCCGTGTATTTAGATCTTAACTAAAGGGATACTCTGAGATCTATGCTTTACCTGTAAAACTAGAACAGCGTGATGATCCGGAGTATATTCTAATTCTAACAAGCAGGCGCTGAGCGTTTCCCACAAATGATCCAGTACCAAACACTCGCTCAACAATGGAAGCTTCTCTTCACCTATAGAAATTCCAAGATAATTGTTTACGTCCGTACGCATCCATTCGAGAAAACACATACATGCCTACGTGAACGTACATATTTTCACAATTGCACTAAATGTAAAGAAAAAAGGAAAATGGAAAATGGAAAGCGTAAAACGAAAGATGTACGTCGTAGGAAGTTTAGTATAACATTAAAAAGGGTTAACGTTTTATTATTATTATTTTTATTTACCATCAGAGGAGGTGGCCGGTTTCGCACTCTCGGGTTGAGACGGATTTGCTTGCGTCGTATCCATAGGCACATCACCGTCCGCGTTACTATCGCCTTTTAACAACATATTAAATCTTATTACCGTGAAAACTTACTCGATTACTTTTGCAACGAACATTGCCAATTAGTTTCAATATTAGTTCGCGCGTATGAAAAATTTTCTTATTCAAGAGAGTATTAGAAGATTATAAGGGCGTACAGTAAATATTACCTCCATCCGGGGCTTGATTTGCACTTGCAACATCACCAGTACCTTCTGTAGTTTGATTTGCTAACAAAGAAGAGATTCAGAATTTATTCAATAACATGTTACCAAACAGTATCATTAAATTTTTAGCTTTCATACGTACCTGTCTTGTTGGTGTTTGCTAAACGTACAGCTTCTCTTATCTGGACTATTACTTTAAGTATTCTCAAGAAGAATGCCTGACTAGAAGTTTTGCTGACAAGGGCAACCATCGATGGTAGCTGAAGGTCACTTCCAGCTTTAACTTTATTCGGTGCAGTAACGACTACGCTTTCGCTCGTAAACCTGTGCGTTAATCGATTCGATCACAATTAAATAAACTACTCCTGTGTGATGAATCCACACTCTACGACACATACCTGTCCAAGAGAGTTCCTCGGGAACCTCCGGTACTGGTCGAAGGTTGTTCCTCGATAGAATTTCTCCTTAATTCGCGGTTCAAAACCTTAAGTTCCATCATTAAATCGTTTATGTGTTCACAAACCATGTTAGCCAATTCCATAGCGCCCTCCATTAGTAATTTTAATATCTGAAAAGATATATGATGACAAAATAATGATACATACATACATACATACATACTTAAGTAAAGACAACGATAAAGAAAATGATCGTACCAATTGTCTAGTGGGATCTGGACAGTGAGACAAATTAAGTAGTAAAGCAGTTGCATCTTCCAGTCCCTCCTCGGAACAACTTTTACTAGTTAGGACTTGTACAGCCAGTTTCAGATGTTCCTCGGGCGCAGCGACGCTTTGCTCTTTGCTCACTTCCGTCTTTTTATTCTTATTACCTTCTTGTTTATGGTATGGGTTTACTTCTGTTAGCCCAATCGAGATCAACGACAATAGCCTCAGTAATTTATCGGTCAACTGACTACTACGTTTGATAACCGACCAGTTAAGCATGGAAATTAATTGGCCGAAGGCCGAAGCTTCGAAGGTAGTTGTACAATGTTCCGGTTCGTTTCCAAGGTTCGAATTCGAATGTGTCCTAGCGACAGATTTTCCTTTCTTCGAGGCGCACGAGTCAAGCTTCAGCAACATGTCCCAGAAATCTGGTTGGTCGCTTTTCCCTGGTTTCGAGGTGGATTTGTTTTTTGAGCAAGCTTCTTCTTTGTTACTCGACTCCTTGTCTTTATTGCCTTCTTTCTCTTCCGATTCTTTCGGCTTGATTGGTACGAAAAATCCAGGAAATGCTTTAGCCAATGCTATCAACAAGTCCAACGTATGCCTGCAGAAGTCACAAATAATTATATACATTCAATACAATTCGCATTTGCATGACAGTTCGTATTCTGTCATCTGTAGTTTCTACATGTTTATCGGTTGAACGAAAGTTAAGGAACTGACTTGCAAACTGTGGGCGCAGCTTGCGGATGAATAGCGATACTGCTGCCTTGCCTTTCGGATTTTTTCCCGCCGTATCTAACTATATGGAAAACGTTCGCTCTACATCCGAGCGCAGCATCGATGCTGATATTCAACCACGATTGCGCGTTATTTCTTTGGTCCATAATCTTGGGAGAACTAAAATTCGGAGAACAAATGGTAGATTAAAGATTATCTTGCTGAATGTTTTTCAATGAACGGCTGTGTTAATTGAAATGTTACCAGTAGTCCATCGAAGGCATCAAGCTTTTTCTTTTGTATTTGCCGCCGAAATCCGCAGCGATATCTTTGTTTTCGTCGTTGCTTCTTTCCATGATACTCAGCAAGACTTTTACCACCCATTCCCTGGTGCTACCGTGATAGCAGATATTTCTGATAACTCTATGAAATCTTAACGTATTAATTTTTGGTTCATCAACAAACAATAGTATTAATAGACACGCTATCGACTCGTGGTCCAACAATTGTCTGCCTCGAGGTCGAAGACCGGCTGCTTGGTGCGTTATGCTAGTGTCACCGCGCATCAACGGATCCCATTGACCTCTTTGTGCCACTGCCTGAATCGCGTAACGCGTTGTTCTACCTGTTAATTTATTTTCTCTTAACACCGACGCAAAACTACATCGCAAAACTCATGTCGCATTAATTATTTATTTACCTCTACCGGAGTGCCTCAATATAGTGGACAAGGTAGCATTTCCTTGGCTAACATGGCTAAGAAATCTTTCCTGAATCAAATGTCGATTTCGTGCCTCCCATTCTCTTCGAAGAGTTTGAGCTTCTTGTGCAAGATCCGGCGGAAGAACGGATATCTGGGACTCCTCCATGTCGGTCAAAATCTAAATGTATAGAAGAAAACTATAAATACGAGAGAGAGAGAGAGAGAGAGAGAGAGAGAGAGAAAGTGTGTGTTTGCGAGTTAAATGATTTACAGCTTGTCTCAAAGAAGGTTGCAAATTCTCAAAAAAGGCAGCCGCGTCAACCGGATCGTCGGGATTGGCGGAGGCAGCTGCGTGTCGTTGTTGTTCCAGGCGTTGCTGGGCGAGAACTTCTTCCTGAATAGCTGGTGGCAAGGCAGCCAAAAATTCAGGATTAACTTCCACTGGTCCGGTTAATTCTGCGACCACGGTTGCTTGGTTTCGTATTCGAATTCGTTGAAGTCTGAAACAATTATCAATTTCCATTTGCAATTTTTTAATTGCCAACATTTGATTTCTTTCGAGCGATTGTACGAATTAAGACACCTGAGATGTTCAGCTATAACTTCGTCGCGCATGTCTTCCGGCAGAGCAGCCAAAAAGGATGGGTCCACTCCGTCGGGTAACTGTTGCTCCTGAGGTTGTTGCGGCTGAGATTGTTGCTGCGCTTGTTGCTGTGATTGTTGCGACTGCTCTGATTGTGGTTGTTGTTGCGGGGGTTGCTGCTGTTGTTGCTGCTGGGGCTGTTGTTGTTGTTGTTGTTGTTGTTCTGATTGCTCTGGGTTAATGATTTCTGATGCTGAAGTGGTAGGATCTTGATTGAGTACATTTGCATTTCGTTCAATGTTCGATTGACTGTCATTGGTTAAAAGCGTTCTGATCCAGTCAGGCGAGTCATTTTCTCTTAGCAAGGCTTCGTTACCTTCTTGACCAAAATGAACTAGTATGGTTGTATTCGTTCGACTAGACGTATCGTTAGCGTCCGACGATTCGATGGCAGCGGGCCGATCCGATTGTCTTAGTCTACTGGCTTCGGAGGCGCTGGGACCGAGCACAGAGTCGACGATACTCTCTGCTAGTTCCAACGTTGAATTTCTATTGCTTATTCGAGGGTCTCTGGCTTCCGAGGACACCACTTCCTCGTGTAACGGCGGCGGCGGCGGCGGTCGTTCCTCGTCCTCTTGTACCGTTACCTCCATTTCACCGGTTACATCGATTATGTCCTCGTCGGGAGTGCGCTCCTGTCGAGTTGCTTCGATCGCAGTTCCAAAATCGGCGACCAGGTTATTCGCATCTTCTCTTTGAGGCGTCGATACCGTCGATAATCGATGATCTTCTATCGGAGACACGGTAGAAGAACCCGCTGAAACAACGATGTCTCGCGTGAGATATGCGGCCACAGAACGATGTTAAGACGGTTCTCGTATCAAGAAAATAGTAAAAACGGTTAACACCTTAAGCGCCACGCCGGTCCCAATCGCGAAAAATCTTTAGGTCTCCGATTCTTTTGTAATTTTGTGTACACGTTTCTAGACGCGCGGTCAGAGTGTATGGCAATTTTTAGGTCGAT
>CM052082.1:21281543-21297235 GCA_028453745.1 Agapostemon virescens
ATAGTTTGGCCGGGGCACGACTTCAAAGATTTGCCAAATATCGCCATAAAATCGCTAAATATTGAAGGTATACCCCTTCTTAAAATCGTGAAAAATCTTTAGGTCTCCGATTCTTTTGTAATTTTGACTACACGTTTCTAGATGGGTAGGCAGAGTGTATGCCAAATTTTAGCTCGATCGGAATCGAATTGCAGCCGTGGCGCGACTTGTAAATCTCGGGGCGATCAATGACGAAAATGGGAAAAATTGGGGTCGATAAAAGACAGCTTCCCGAACTCGTAAGCGCATTACGTTACTCGACTGTTTATACTCTGATTCGTCTATCGGCGAGCGGCCCGGCAAGGCCTGCCTGATGGCTAACCGTGGCTTGAACGGAACGGCACAGAAATTCGGTGTGGCGCTTAACGTGTTAACAACGTACATTCCGTATTATTCAAATGATCCTTCTCGTCTTTGCCATCCTTTTCACCCTTCTTCTCGGAATTGTGTTGCTTTTTGCGTCTCTCTTTCCGTTCCGCAAGCTCGTAGTCCCGGTGTTTCGTCAAGTTTGGAATCAGTTTGAACACAACACCTGCAACAAAAAATTACAGAAGATTGTTCCGATTGTTAACCATCAGGCGCCGCCTTATATAGAAACATACCGTCGCAACAGTCTGCCTGAGAATCTCCGTCCAACAATTTACTCTCTTCGATCCACCAATGTAAAGCTGTTGGAATGTTGTTCAATGTGGCTGCCAGACTAGGTCCGAACAGATAGCCGGATTGATCCTGAAAATATTTTCGCATGCGTAAATTTGACGACCGTGAATATATTGTATTTTTACGAAGTAGGTCACTCGCAACGTCGCCAATTCTCGATACAAACCACAAAGTCTATTTGTTCTTCTTCTTGATTGGTAATGATTCCAAGATTTTCCATTACAACTACACGCGTGTCGCGGAAACTGGAGGCTAAAACCTGACTGGTTGATACGGGAATTCCTTGTGCAGCTGGTCCCAGCAATCTGCGATTAGAAATACGTCTAGAATGATCGAATCAACTGCTAAATTAAACTCGTGAGATTCGTGAGATTCATGAAATTCAAAGTCTTGATCGAACAACATGTAAGGAGTCCATGTATATACAATGTACAATATAATTCGTTCGAGTTACATTAATTACTCACCGTTGTAGTATTACTGGTGGATTCTGATTTCTCGGATTCTGTATTTGAAGAAACTGATACCTTCGTTGTCGCAGAGCTCTCTGAGCCCGTGTATTAACATACTCCAAACCCGTCTGGGGTATTAACAGTGGGTGAGAATTGGTGCCTGAGGAGAAATCATCGATGCCGATTAATGTTCAACTATTTTTCGGAAATGTAAGTGTTTTACAGGCTTGTTTTTCAAAGTACCGTTGCTTTCGGAAACCGACGGCGAGTCTTCGAAGAGCCCAAAAGGCAGGGGGAACGTTGTGCTCCACGGATGGCTAGTCAATGGTGTAATAGGTGTGGAGGTACTGGAGAAGTGGTCTTGATTGTCGATGTTGTGTTGAATCATTACAACGTTGCTTCCGTCACGTTCCGTTGGCGGGAACATTCTAAAGACACCGCTTTCGACGTCTTCTAAAAATTCGATTTCATCCTCGTAATTCGAAGTGCCCTCTTCCTCTTCCTCCTCTTCTTCTTCGTTCTCTTCCCCTGATGCAACACATTCGCATTTAATTTCAAGCACGATTCATACACACGCTATCGCGTTAAACCGCCTTGCACTTGTAATTTCAGTCAAATTACCGTCATCTTCTTCTTCCTCCTCTTCGTCTTCGTCGTCCTGTACTTCGTCTTCGTTATCGTCGGAAGGATTGCTGTCGGAATCCGAATCGGAACTCATCAAATCCTCCTAAAATATACAATGCACCGTGGCATTAGAAATATGTCCGAAAGCAAAAAGCGAAGAAACCACTTTGCATATAAGGTTAGAGGCACGCTGCGAGCCAATGGTGGGTCTCTTACTGTGGTATCGCGTGTGGGATCAAAGTCAGCTTCTCCGTCGCGTATCACGAGACTTTCGTCATCGATATCCATTGGCCTGTGAGGCCGAGAAGATTGTTCTTCGGCCACGGCTGAGCCGTCCCTGGAAAATAATACACTACTTGATTATAAGTACTGTAGCTTGAACGCATTCGAATGATATAGATATACAGGGTGTCCCAAAAGTAATTTCACAGCGGGAAATGAGGGGTACCTGAGGTGTGATTTGAAGCAACTTTTTCCTTAGCGAAAATTCAATCTGCGGCTTTGTTACGAGTTATGGTCGAAAAATGACTGGCCAATGAGAGGGATCTTAAAATTATTATCGTCGCGTAGTATAAAAAAAATTGGGAAAGTTGGCGCTCTCGTTCGAGCGCTTCGCTCTCATTGGCCAATCATCTTTTGACCATAACTCGTTAACAAAGCCGCAGATTGAACGATTGAATTTTCGCTAAGGAAAAAGTTGCTTCAAATCACACCTCAGGTACCCCTGATTTCCCGCTGTGAAATTACTTTTGGGACACCCTGTATATGTCCGAAACCGAGTAAATCTGATTAACCATGATTTCGAATTAACATTATTAGCATATGATTACCTATCAAGCAGTTGATCCATGATGTCGTCGAGGGCGACCTCGTCGCCCTCTTCGTGCACCTGGCTCTCCGAGGTTGGCTCGAGACTCTCCGCGGTAACCGAGATATCGTGCTCGGTGTTCTCGGCATCTTCGTTTGCTTCTTCGCCGACAGCATGAGTCGCTTCCGAAGTTGTGGTACCGGTTTGTTCCCCGATCGGCTCCTCCTGGACAGTTCTGTTCTTGGGTTTCGAGAATTTGTTGTTTACAGATCCTGGCATCGGTTGGTTGATGATTCTTGAAAGCGTCTCGAGAGGTTTCAAGGCAGCGTTGATCGTAGCGGCCATGTTAGGACTGGAAAGGTCAAGACTATGCGGGATCTTCGCCAAGTCGGTGATTATGCTCTTCCTCAGCATGATCCGTACGATGTAGTTGACGTTGTTGTACTGATGCGTTTTCAGAGAGGTTTTCAAATTATTGTGAAAAGTCGGCGGGCAACTGTCGATCATCGTAGAGATCAAACCGATCAACAGCTGAAGTTGCGCGTGTTTCTCGGAGCTCTCCGGAAGAGCCAAAGTCCTCGTCAACGCGGCTTTCACCTCGGTGACCAGGGTCGTTTGAACGTCCGGCGAATGATTGCAAGAGGCGATAGCGGCTATCAACATTTTCGCGGTGTGACCGATAGTTTTGCTGCACTGTCTATCGCTCGAGTTCTCCGGCACCATTGGCAGAAGTTTGTCCAAGAGGAAGGCGAGCGCCGTCGTGTCCTCCGTTATCATTTCGCTTTGTCCGGCAACGTACACGTGATCCGTGATCAAGTTGGCGATTCCATAATAGGAGCGAACCGCTTCCGCGAGTATCTTCAGAATCGCGGATTTGGTCAATAAAGGTTTCTCCTCTTCCTCTGGCTCGACTTTGCTGTTATTACCGATATCGGGATACATCCTCAGCGAGATGATTTGAGAAAAAACGTCGTCGTCGTCGAGAGGATCGTTCGTGGTGGTTGCGTTGTTTCTGAAGATGTCGCGTCTGGAAGAGGACGACGACGATGACGCGGTTCCCACGGTGGAACTCGCGTGAAACGTTTTCTTCTCCGGACTACCGAAGGGCGTCGCCGCGTCATCGTCGTCAAGAACCGGTACAGGCTTGATCAGAGCATTCAACAAATTCTGTATTACGGACGCCGACACCTCCGACACCTCCTCCATGGGCGTGCTCTGCGATTGGCTCGGTGTCAAAGCTTTCACGATCAATCTATGATCGAAGTCCCGCCTCAGCAGACTAACATCCACTCGCAGAATCCTTTCACAGACTTCTCTGTATACTTCCGGATTTCGACAAACCGCGCTGCTGATTTGACGCGTCATAAACAAAATCTCTTTGTATGGTGGAGGTATGTTACCCTGCGTACGAGTCCGAATAACCTTTTCCATAGCTTGGTGAAGGGTGTTCGTGTCTTCCAAGGTGTGTCGAATCAACAACGTGCTTAAACTGATGCATCCGAAGAAACTGCTCGCCTGAGTCATTTCCAGTAACAATTTGACACCGCCTTCTCGAACGAAAATCGCGGCGTTCTCATAGTCTCTCGTCAGTCTTAGACAGACCTTCATTAGAGCGTGCAACGCGTCCCGATCCACCGGAATAGCCAACAGCTTGACACAAGTACGAATAATGCTCACGATCACGTTAGGTGGTAGCCCTAACACAAAAGCACTTCGTTTCTCCCCTACCGGGCTGTAATCGTTCACGGCACGCAATTTAAAGTTCATCGCTATCGGCCTCCTGTTGTCGCTCTCTTCGTTGACTTGCGTCATAGACGAAAACGTGATCAAGTATCTTCGCCTGCTGCACGTGATCCTTACGCTGGATTCACCAGTCCAGTAAGCCTCGTTGATTATTCGATTATTTATAGGAGAGTATATCGTCCATTCACCCGAGTTCAAGTCGAACCACTTCCAAACTCTGCGCGTTACCTGTTTCAAAAAAGCACGTTAATACACGATTCTTTCTTTGCTTTTCCATTTCGTCGTACAATATAATTACTACTAAATGCGTACGTACATAATTACGAGTAATACAATACCGTTTTATATAGTACAGTATATTGTAATTTAATATAGAGTATAGTATAGTATAGTATAGTATAGCATAGTATAGAATATAATGTGGTATAAATCAATCGGTGCAACATTGGGCGTACCTTGTGCATTAGAAGTTTCCTCTGTGTAGATATAGCCACTTTTTCCAAGCGATCTATGAGCAGAAGCAGAGGTGCGAGCCATTTCGGTGTTCTCGTAGTCTCTGTTCTCGTAGTCTCTCTTCTGTAAACAAGACAGTCTTCGTCTTCGTCTTCATCTTCGTCTTCGTCTTCGTCTTTGTCTTTGGAAACTTTCTTTTTACTTGCGGTAAGTGGTCCCTCGCTTACTATTAGCAAGCGTACAAGGAGATCCGAAACACCGCATTCCTTTATGATTTTGGCGCAAGGTATTCTCATCTCTTGGTATGTTCCCTATAACGCAAAAAAATAAAATAAAAGAAAATATCGCTGCGCTGACTGTAACTTGAATCGCATCTTGATTTGTTATATAATTTCTATATACATACCTCGAAAAATAAGGTGTAAAGATAAATACGTCCAGCAACTTTGTTAGCTTGTTGGCATTCAACTAATCGTATGCCGGCGTACGGATCTTTCCTCTTGGCAATGTCAATTAAATACTCTACCAAACTACCAATCTGCAATGATAATTCGAATCGATAGAAATATGAAAGGATATTTTATATCGTACTTGTTATACGTACACATGTACCATAGTATATAATAAGAATATTGTATAAATGCTACGTAAACGAGCCTTACTTCTTTTGTAAGTTGTAGCAACATGTTGTCACGCCATTCATCGCCATTTCTCTTTGTAATAGTGACCAATAAATCGCAAATTCTGTAGACAGTGTCGGGCATGAGATCCAACAACTTCAAACACTGGATTAAAGCGGTCTTTGTGAATTCGTTTATACTGCTCGTTATAGCGGGTTCGCAGATAAGCTCTTCCGGGAATTTTTCCAAACCAGAAGCCTTTCGAGGAAGGGTTTCCGTTTCGCCCAACGACATAGCTATGGCGTGCATTATATGATCGTCGTCTATTTCCAGGTCCATGATAAAGCCTTGACCACTGTCATCGCCGGGTGGTACATCCTAGATAAAACAATTTCATTTTTCATTCAAATTCAATTTTTCAACAGAAATTTCTGTTGTATTTGCTTTCGCGTACCGATCTGCGTAGCGTGGCAGGATTAGTGAGAAGATAATCGGTGGCTTGTTCGACCGTCAATGTGTGACTCAAAGCTTCGATGCAAAAAGCTCTGCTGAATCCCATATCCATCAACTGTCTGAGATGTTCTTGATTCACGTCCGATTCTGGTTCTTCCCTGCGATCGGATATAGGCCTTCCGATTCCGCTCGTACCGCTGGTACTACCAGTAGCAGCAGCCCCTTCGCTGCTTTCTTCTTTCTCTCTACGTTCCTGTGGCGATGTTCGTTTATAAAATAATTGCCTGAATAATTGCTTGAAACGTATTGCATTTAATTAGAATCAATCATCGTATCTATATGTACCTTGATAATTTTTTCACCTCTTAAAATATGCCGTAGAATAGTTAAAATTGATTCTATCATACGGGCACCATAATTTTTCAATGGTCTCTTGCCCCACATAAGCATTACTGCATCAAAGGCTTTCTGCAACATCGATCGCAAGAACACGGTGTAAAATTATTCGAAAAATATATGTGTTGAATTACAGATACACATTTTCGAACCTTGTGAATATCGGTGAGATATGTTATCGGATCAAACTCGTACATCTTGTAAATTCCAGTACATTTTGACGAAATAGGATGCGGAGAATCCAAAATAGCTTTTGGATTTACCATTTTCTCTAGCAGCATGAGCCACGCGTCTAAAAATTCTCCGGTGCCATCGGGTAAATTAGGGTGCTCTAAACCCTCCGATGCAGGAAACTGTCCACCTCCAGACAATGCCCAATTAAAAGTGCTGAAAGAACAAGCAAGTAAAAATCTTTAGTCATATTCGAATAAAAATATTATGTACGTACGTATATATATATATAGATTGCTAATAGGATACGACGTTACTTGTCAACTTACTTAAAAAATGCATATTGTCCGCCTTGACCAACAAATTTCTGAAGCATCAAATGATATGGATGCCTTTTTTCATCGAACAACATCGGAGATGTAAAACCTACAGAGCATATCAAGAAGGTCAATTTAAATTTGGGTATCGGTGCCGGCGGTAATATATCCCACGTTAATCCACGGATCAATAAACAATTTAAAGAAGTTGCTACGCTTCCAGCTGCTTGCGAAGGGAGAACTGGCGTTAGAGGCATCTGCTGTCCTCTACGTTGTCTCCCTGGACAACCCATGCAAAGCTGAACAGGTTTAAATGAAAACAATTCGATAATTAGTTTACATATCTTGGAAAATGTCCCTCGTTTGACGAATGTAAAAACAATCCAGACCCGTCCTCTACCACTGTAGTATTCATTACATGTGAATTACACATTACTAATTGAAAGAAAGAAAGAAAGAAAGAAAGAAAGAAAAAAAAATGAACGATATTTCAAAACGAAGAGTTCGCAAACTCGATCACACGAGTGTATCGTGGGTCTGAATTAGTTGGTTGTTACAAAAGTCAACTCTACATCGGTCGAGGGTTAATAAATGAAAAGATCAGATTAGTGCAAAGAATGTTGATAATGCTTAAGCGACCGAAATAGTTGAATACCTTGACAAGCAGACCAAACAGTTCCGCCAGTGCTCTACCCAATCTAGACGAAGCTCCTAACAAAGGTTTGATGTACTTGAGCTGATATGAACTTGGGGATACTCTTCCTGCGCTAGCACTCGGTTTGTCATCCACCTACAAACAATGAAAATATCAAGATTAGGCTAAAAGAAATTCAGGTCAGATATTGAGTATTTCAAGCACGTTTCTCTACTTTGTCCCATAATAGATGACTAATTGTTAAAATTCATAATTTTTGTACCTCCATGGGTACAGGTGGCGGATCTGTACTCAAAGCTTCCATGGCTGTGGTCATTCCATTACTTCCCATATCGGAGGATACACCACCTGACCAGCCAGAAGTCTCGCCATCATTCTAGTTCATTAATTTCAAAAACAACACGTCATAAATCATTTCCACCTTATTAAAAGCTAATTGTAAGACTTAGTATCATTATATAAGTAGACCGAAAGAAAAACAAAATCTTGATGATCTTTCTAGTAAGCGAAAATATTGAACGCAACTAAATGGAAAAGAGTACAACGCAACGCATCAGAACGTTTGAAAATTTGTATTTATCTATTGTAAGTTTTCTACCTTTAACTTGGGTGGCACCAATTTGTCCATATCTTCTTTTCCAAAATCACATCCTGCTGGTATACTGTCCTCGCTGCACAGTGCTAGCAACAGCGTACTCTCCCAAACCAATGCCATATACAGTTCGGAAAGAACTTTCAAGACCGTCAAACCGAGACCCGAACCCCAGTGGTTCATCGACAGATTTCTCACTTCGCTTTGACTGGTGCGACACACATGGACGAACATTACTACGTATCCGTGTGCAGCGTTCATAGCGTGAAGTAAAGGTGTTGCTGTGTCGCTTGTGAAAGCAGTTTCCAAGTTCGGAGCGGACGCGAGTTCGTGCAGCAAAACTGAACCTCCTGGCGTGCCCGTATGATCATGGAGCGGTTTCAACAAATTCAGTACTTCCTTCAATTGCGAGAGACCAGTTTTCAAGACTAATGGTTCGTGCGCAAGATTCTGCAAAACAAATAGTAGAATACACGTGACATTTCGCTTTTGTTTTGCGTTTCCCGTGATCGGTACAGCTATATAAATATATGTAGATATCGATCGGATACATACCAAAATACTTTTACATACTGTCGCTACGGACTGAGCCGCCTGAGCGACTGGATAATCCACTGGAAGATTAGGTAAGCCTAGGATGGATAGCAACGGCACTAAACCCTTTTGGGCAACAAACTCTCTACAATGGTCGTCTGTAGAATTGTTACTAAGAATGGCGTCGACGAGTTTCATAACGTTGTGTATGTACTCCACCAAAGCTATCGGTGTCTTTTCTCTAGGCTGCGGAGGTGGTCCAGGCTGAGCTGGTGACGGCGAAGGCTGTTCTTCGCGCTGTGGATGCGAGCTCGTGCTCGCTTCTTCTTCGTCCTCTTCCTCCTCATCGCTACTACTTCCACCTCCGCCACCGCCTCCGCCACGAGAGTCTCCGACTCCGACTCCAACCGATTGACCAGAAGACTGACGGCTACCGGAGGCCGAGTTGGACGGCGAATTATCGGATTTACTTGCGGCTCGCAGACATACGTATCGAGGATCGCAACCCAGTACACACAACTTTTCTAGCAACTAAACAGATTCGAAAACATTCGAAATAGAAATACCAGTTTCTAGACGATTAACCCGTTTGAGTAGACAATCGAGGAGCTACCGCTAAGAGAATCTCAATTCTACTTTTCATTTACTTTATTAACACGCGCGCGTATAAATAAATAAATAAATAAATAAAAAAAAAAATATATATATATATATATATATATATATATTATCTGAAAGTCCACTCAAAGGTAGCAAAAAGAAATGGTTTTTTATATACTTTTATGATGGCGGCGATAGCATCAACTTTCAGTCCAGGTTGGTGTCTCATTAATTCGTCCATCGCGTTGCCCAAATTGGTAGCCGTATCGCCCAGTGGGTCCGTGCTTCGGCGTCTTCGCATCGCTGAGAGGTAGACTGGCGACAATAATACTTTGAACAATCGACCAAATGGTCGTCGTTTCGCGAACGCTTCTAACCCACGTTGATTCAAGCATAGAGCGCTGAATACGTTAGGTAGTGAACCTAGAACTTCTCTGGTCGCAGGAACCTGTGTAAGATCGATGTCGCATATGTGTTAATTTTATAAATTTTGTTACTTTTTGTCGTATTGGAGAGATGTACGCTGTAATTCTGTTCTGCCAACTTACTTCTTTGATCAGTAGAGCGTGCAGTACAATATCGGTCAATCCGTTGTCCTGCAAGGAAGACAATAACGATGGTTCTTGGAAAACGTAGACTGTCACGACATCCGTGGCAAGCAGAAACAGCGAAGGTCCATAATATTCGGAATTGCTGATGATGTGTTTTAGAGAGGAGGGTAAAGTGCCCTCCATAATGTGTCTGATGCTGTCGGAAAAGTGTGGATCTTGGATGGTTTTCTTGACAAAGTTTAACATCGACTTCAATAGCGCAGCTCGTTGCGGCAGACACGTCTTCCCAGTCTTCGTGACAGAATAATCTGGCATTTGTTCGTTTTTGTCCTCCGCTTTGGAGGTCATGTTCTCGTCCTCCGAGAATTCCATTGGATTTGAGGACTCCTCACGTTCATAGTAGGGTTCGTTCAAGCGCCGTGAGGATGCGGACGATTCTTCGTCTCTTTCTATGGATCTTTCGCGAGACGATTGCGGATTATCAGGGTAACTGTACGGTTCTATTTCGAACGGTTGTTCTTTTCTGCAAACGTTCACCTCCATGTCGATGCGATTAATAAAACTCGCTAGGCCATTGTGTGCTTGGAAAACTTGCATGTCTATATTCGTCATCAAGTCTATCACGCGAACAGCCCTGGTACCGAACTGAAAAATGTATGTCAAACAATTTCAAGAGTAGATGATTGTGCGAAGTTCCAAGCGGAACAGATTGTAAAAGAAGGAATGAAAATGGAAAGGGAAAGGGAAAGGGAAAGGGAAAGGGAAAGGGAAAGAAAAGAAAAGATTGTCCGTCGATGAAACCGACAACGACGATGAATCTTACCGTTATATGCTCCAACTCGGTTCCAGGCCAATTCATAATTTTTAACAAGCTCTCCATCATTCCGCAACTAATAAGAGCATCCCCCCCAGCTTCGTAGCTAGACAAGTGATAAAGAAAGCTGAACAATGCTGTTGCGAGTTGCAGCGGAAAGGGTGGTCCGTCCGGTGGTGGAGAAGTCAACTGTGAGATACACGTACGAATCGATACAGGGAAAAAACCATGGTACGAACTTGCTCCGGTGACGTCAATTATCATGTTCAACCTCGAGCCAGGTTTTCTGAAATCGTAATTACGTTAGATTCGATCAAAATCGGAGAATCAATTGTTATAGAGAATCGAGACTTCTCGTACTTGGGAAAATTTGGATTGCGATCCAAGTGAATGATACTAGTAAGAGTCCGCAATGCCGCGGCACGCATTTCAACAAGGTGCGCATGTGGAAGTTCCATTAATTCGACTAATTCTTCTAAAAGCCCAGCATGAAGCAAACTATCAGCATTCTCCTGAAGTGCATTACTATATACAAGTACCGACAATGCCTGCAGCCGAGCTTGCACGCATTGTAAACGTCTTCGGTAATCGGAAAAACTGTGTGCCAGTCTTATGTGAGTGAAAAGCGCCATCTGTAAACACAAATTTACAGGCTTACTGTACGCTTTTTCTCATAATTTTCAAAAACAAGCATCAGCTTGTTTTCACCGTGTTTACCTGTCTTTCTTGCGGTACGTTATAAACTTTCAACAAATCGTTCATTATTTGTGCCGGTGTTTTACCAAGTTTATCCACATTCTCGATGTGTATATACGTTACAAAATTCGTTTGTCCAATCTTTTTGGTACCAGCGTTTTGCGTGGTACCCGATGCATCGGTGGTTGGGTTTTCTGCATAGAATTCGAAATGTAATGTCGTAGCACTCGCTGGAAGAGGCTGAAGCATAAAAAAACGAACGGTAACATTGCATTACGGACAACGAATAGACAATGAAATTTTCATTACCTTGTCTGGAAATTCTTTGCAACATTCTGCCAAACCGAATCCGTTTTCTTTACCACCCCAACTCTATAATAGACAAATAATTCGATTCAGTGAGTATATGCATTTTCGAATCGATACATGGATTTTGAAAGGTTCTGTGCAAAAACAGCAGACACTAACCTCGGCCAAATGATTGAGTCTGCTTATTAAAGCTTGTCTTTTGTCGCTATTCAAACGAGTAATGAAATTACTGCGTTTACTAAACATATAAAGAAGATTTAGAACACCGAGAACGACATGCATATCGCAACTCGATAACAAAGACACCAGATGCTCCATACTGTTGTACAAATGTCGCGAAAACGAGTGTTCGATCAATAATGTGGTGAAATGAAGGATCCATAATAGAAGTTCTTTAGCCTGTTTCGAACAAAAATATAGAATGAGTAGTACGATCGATGCTCGATATTTCTATACGAGTCTAACTCTTACTCGTACCTCTCTGTTCTGAGGGAGATCGCAGGCCAATTCCCATGGGTTATCCGGACTCCTTGCAGCAGCCTCCTCTAAAATACTGTCGTTAAGATCCAAAACATCGATCCAATGGAACAGTTCACATTTTCCAAAAGTCCATGCATCTATCTGCTTCAGCTCTTCCAGTAATTCTGCATGGGAGCACGAGCGTAGCTTGTTTATGAGGGCCTGACATTCTGCCGGCTGAAATTTAAAGAGATATTTTTTGTCAAGTCCAACATTCGGTTTCTATGCTACTGTAAGTTTGTTAGTCGACAACGCAGCAATCCTTACCGCCTCGGAAATGCACTTTTTCAATCTGCTTCTGTCGATTTTCATTTTAGCAGATGATAAAATCCTTTATAATTTCAAGACCTGAAAATAATCGTAACCTGTTAACCGACAAAACAAACAATTTGAAACAGTAATTTTCTACGAATGAAAAGTTCTACCGGTCCCTGGAGGATTATCCGTATATTTCGTACTTGGTACGCAATGGTAATACAACATTTAAGATTAAACTTATTGTTTCCCATAAAAATCGACAAAACGATTTGTAAATAGAGTTTTATAAAAATTATCAACGAAACGAGATACAGCGACAAACAGAAATCGAAATCGAAATCGAAAGAAAAAAATAGTATACTTCCAATTGTTCAGTTTCAGCTTTGGATATGTTATCTTTAAACATAACCAAGTTTTAAATTATCGATATCAAATTACTTCGCAAATATATTGCGCCTTCTAGCAAAGAGTAGGTCTCAAACTTAATCGATAAATAAAATGTTGTGTTGTCTGTCGAAAGTAGGAAATATTTGAGTACCAAATTAGGAATTCTTATTGGTTAAAAAAAGAATTGCATCATAAATGCGATACGTTGCGACACGATATAGTTCGCCTGTTTACCGAACAATTTTTCGGTCGCGCACTTTCGTATTCGCAGAAATAAATCTAAATGAAAATGTTTTCAAACGTTTCACCTTGCATCGTAATCGGATACGATCTTAATTATCTGTGGTATAAATATTACAAAGTATAATTTGAACTCGAAATAATTAAATCGTGGTCTCCGATTAACAGGGTTAAACATGCGAAACCACAATAAAACGGTATCGTCGATGTCGCGCATAGTTATTTTAAAAAAGGCTGCGTACGGAAATGCATTGATGACCTCGACCGAAAAAAAACAGCAAGATAAATAAGGAGTGTTTCCATGAAAAGTGTAAGAAAGCTCGAGTGTCTCCGCGTTTCTTCTCGTTGTTCTTCTTCCGTAGAAAACCGTTAGAAGGGCAACAGGAATGAAAACAGTCTCGTTACTCGGTTAAGATGCAGAGTCATCGGTTTCAGAAGTCTAACCTAACTTAGACGTTGCTCTCTCACTCTCCCCCCTTCCTCTTTCTTTCTTTCTTTCTTACTCTCTCTCCCTCTTTCTCTCTATGTATGTATGTATATGTATATATATATATATATATACATACATACGGTGTGTGAGTGTGTGTATGTATATATATATATATGTATGTATAATTATATATATATATATATATGCGCATGTATATATGTATGTATGTATATATATATATATATATATGTATATATATTCCTTTCTCTCTCTCGAAAAATGCAGAAAATAACAACAAAGGAAAAGACGAGAATAAGGAATGATTTCATGGTAAAATCCCAATCCGGGATGACAATTCGGGCGGACGGCACGGCGTAGACGTAACGAAAGAAAGGAACGACCGCGGCGCAGAGATAGATCGGACAGGTGAAAACCGAGGGATGCGCTCGTGGCAGAAAAGTATAAAATGGCAGAGTATAAGAGCTGCATAGGTAAAAAATTGGTAAGAATAGGTGAAACGAATAAGAATAGGAAGAATAGGAAGAATAGAAAGAATAGATGAAAAAGGCTCACCTACAGATAGACCAACGAGGATTCGTTAGAGTTGTCCTTGTCGTTCGGTCGTTCGACAAACTCAAGATTGGAACGATGCGGCATCGCGGTCGTTAAAAACCGTTCCGTCGGTGGTACTTGCCACCTCGATTCTCCTCCGGCCAAATAACGATACACGCGAATATATTTCTCTCCTATGGGACGCCGTTCGAGATTTTCCCGTAATTATGGTTAAAAACAAGGAAGAGGGGTGGCAGGGGGAGGGGGGCGGGGGACAAGAGGGAACGAAAGCAAAATGATCGCGCGAGAGAATCACCGCGAACTCGACCGGTCCGACTCGAGGATATTCGTGCGACTGGATCAAAACAAAATTCGCGAGGAGCGTGAACGGGAGACGCGATCCTCTTCTATCGGTTAGCGCCAATCGGAGTACCGATCACCGCCATTTTACCGAGGCTTTCCAAGGAGGATCGTCCACCTTTCCCTTTTAACCTTTCTGTATCGTGCCGTTTGCTACGGGCCCAGCACAAGCTTCTCGAACAATCGTGCGAATGTCCACGACCTTCGGAAGTAAGACCGCGCCGCAACACACGGTACACGGTACAAGACACACAATATCCCCCGAGGACACACTCGTTTCGAACGATTTTTACTGCGCCGAGTGCACCGCACTGGCTGCTCGTCTAACCGCGTTCATATATCTGTCCGCCGTCGAGATAAGAGGATCGGACAAAAGGAAACACACGCTCGCCAAAACCACACTGTTAACTGCTTCGCATCTTTCGACGAGACGTGCCCTTCTCGAAACGGTACGCTCGCATTCTATTCTCGCTGCGCAACACGGAAACTCTGTGGCGAGAACGTTGTCCTACTATACGGTGATTTTTCTGATTCGCTCGTTACCGAGATACACTCCGTCTGATAGGACGCCTCGTAACCATCCGTGACTGTTCTTCGTTATCCATCGAACGAACACGCGTCTATAGAACCGCCTTTCAGCAACTCGACGTCCGTACAGGAATGCTCGTTGCGAACCGGACCCGAGACTCGGCGTCGAAACGGTGCGTTCGATCGGCCAATCGTGACGCGGCTTTTTCTCCGCGCGACGATCCGATTGGTCGAATACTCGATATCGTCGCCGCCGACTCGCCAATAATTTTAATCGTCGTGTAACAATTAGGAAATATTTGGCACTATCCGAACAGGGTGTGCGGATGTGCGCAATAAAATTAGCAGACACGTTGTCCCGCGTTTCGGTCGATCCTATCCCAACGTTAACCATGCGACGCGCGACGTTCCGGTAAGGTTGCGCAACGTCGGACCACGCGGTTAGACCATTCGCCTAAAGGAACCCTTCGAACGCGTGCTATCGATATCGCGTTGCCGGATTGAGATTTCGTTCGAACGGTCGCTGATTCGTCGAGCTGGAACGCAAAGATACGTATTTTTAGCCGTACCATATGCAAACCTTTCGAACACGATCATCGACAGCATCGTCGAGGAGTTTTCTTCATAGCATATTTATTTCACGTCGCATCGACGATTCTTATCGTAGTTGCTGAAAATTCTAACGATATTTTATGTCACAGCTAAAAAATTCAGTTGCCGCGTCTCGATTGATTTTAGTGGTTCGAAATGAATTTTTAGCCGTTCGGGAACACTCGGTTCGGATCGGATCGGATGCATTCGAGAACGCCCCGGTGTAGCTGCAAGGAGCCAGGTAAGTTCGAATCGAAACGTGAAGTCACGCAGATTCGTGAATTTATAGAATTTATAGAATTTATAGAATTTATAGAATTTATAGAATTTATAGAATTTA
>CM052082.1:21305009-21327089 GCA_028453745.1 Agapostemon virescens
GTCTGTCTGTCTGTCTGTCTGTCTGTCTGTCTGTCTGTCTGTCTTTATTTCGCATACGCGTCTACCTTCGGAAAACGAATGTTCGCCGGGTTAATTTCTTGGTTTCGAGAGCTATTATATTATCGGTGGCAACGGGAAATCGCGGAGCTTTTGTTCGTCCATCGAATAACTGGACGATCGATTGCAACGAGGCATAACGCGCGGCTTCACGCTTTCTGAAGTCGGTCTACGAGGTGAGAATCGCGCGCCAAGAGGAACGGGGTCTCTCCCGTTTCCTTTCCTACCATCGCGAGTCCTCCTCGCCGATTTTAGCGATTCCAGCGATTCGAACGAGCCTCGAGGAAACTTTTATGGCGGATAAGACGTTTCTTTTTTCTGTTTCGTCTCCTCCTTCTCGAGCAGATTAGAGAACGAGAGACTGGGAGAATGGGAGAATGGGAGAATGGGAGGACGGGAGGAAGGCCTACGAGGCTGCGAGAGGCCATATGGCGCGCGAAACGGGTCCGATCTCGACTCGGAGGGAAGATCGTAGTCGGGATCGAGCAAGGCCGCTTTTTGCGAGCGCGTTCACCTCGAAAAACAAGACTCGCAGAAGAAGAAGAAGAACGAGGAGGAGGAGGAGGACCGATGGACCACCGGATGCGGATCATCGGCGGATCCTCTCGGCGCACCGGGCCAGACGTTTATCCCGCAAACCAAAAACGCTCGCGCCGCCGACAGGCGAGCAACGTTTCGCGAACCGCTTCGTTAAACGGTTCCGAAATCGACGAGGTTCGAACATCGATCGCCGATACGGGATGCGAGTTTTATGGCGCATCGCGAAAAAGCGAAAAACCAACGAAATAATTCTTGGAATACGTTCGAAACGAGTCCGTCGAATACGTCTCGCCGCTCTTAATCTCGATCGTCCGATGAAAAATTCTTTCGTCGGATCGCTACCGGTACCTACATCGAAACGGGACACTACACGGACTTTACAGTCCGAACAACGACGAAGCATTCCTCGTCTCGCTCCGAAGCGGCTCGGAGACCGTTCGCGGTGCCGATTCGCGGCGGACACCGGCAGAATCGTTGTTCCACGTCCAGTCGCGTCGTTTTCTAAATATAATCGGCCGGTTTCCGGTCGCGTAGCCGACGAGAAAAGTCGAAAACTATAAATAGTCGTACGACGCGGCATCGCGCGGAACTCCGAGCGAGCGCGAGCGAATCGTCTACGCGACGCGCGGCGTACCAACGAATTTTTCATTCTCCGTGCACGCCTATATTTTTCGCGGGCGAAACGGTCGAATCTCGTATCTCGTGGAATCGTGGCATCTTTCGTCGATCGGGGCTCGGTTCTCGTTCTTCCGGATAAACCGAAACAGGCTCGCACGGAGCCCAGGTACAACGGGTCAAAACTAAGTTGTTTACTCCGATGTTGGAACTTTGACACGGGACGGGGTGGTAGCTACGCAGTTTCTCGGCGGTTCTAGCGTTCGCGTTTTCGAAAAAGATTCTTGTTTCTGAACTCGACAACCGGAAACGATCATCGATTCTTCTCGGATTCTACGCGGAATCGTCCGGCGATGCAGCGATACCGGCGACACCGGTGACGCTAACGCGATGGGACTTTTACGCGATTCGCTGACATCTGTCGGCGAGCATCGAGGCGACGCGTGGTCGCACCTGTCTCTTTCGCGTTGGCTGCGTGGCGCGCGTACTCGGCGACTTTGGACGACACCGGACGACATCAGGGAAGCCCGGACGAGAAGGAAAGAAGCATCGAGAAAGCGGGCGGCACGCGCTGGGCGCGCGACATATGGATACGACTCCGATCTCGAGACGGGAGAGACGGGAGAGACGGGAGAGACGGGACACGGGACACGCGAGCCATCGAAACGCCCCTCGCTTCTCGATTTTATCCGCGCCACCGCCGCCACCGCCGCCGGCTAAGTCTTAATAACGGATGTCCACCGTAGCGAACGACAAAAGATTTCGATTTCGCGCCAGGTGTTGCAGCGGCGCGATAATGTCGCAACGGGGGACGCACGCGAAGCGTCTTAGCGGGTCTTTCGACTCGCGTTTCAGCGTCGTCGAGAACTCGGATCCGTCGCATCGTCGTACACATCCTAAGCCCGGACGCGATCCTCGTTCGCCTACGATCGACTCGAGAGCTTTCGTCTCTCCGCGTAAAGTTGCATCGGCCGGGCACGACGAAACGGGGGTCGCCCACGGGCAGGCTCGAGGAACCGCGAGCGACGGCAACGACGATGGAACGCGATCTCCTCGATCCTCGATGGAAGAACTCGCGTCGGAGGAGACCGGCCGACGTCACCGAAGAGACCGCTCTAAAAAAAGAAATTCATGGTCTCGAAGAACAGATGGATTCCAGACTCGGCTCGTGAAAATTAGCCCAACGGTATGCAAATCGCGTGCGGCGTTTCGTCGCGAATCCGCTCGGGAACGGAAGCTGGTTCTCGAGAAACGACGACCGCGCTCGAAATCGCTTCATCGGTCGCGTCGCGATCGTCGATCGGTTTTGGAATCGACGGAACGCGAACGGACGTTTGGGATAGCCGGGAAGAACCGACAACCAAAGTTGCGCTACGCGCGCGTACGTTTCGACGTTGATCTCTTTCGCGATTTTTCGAGTAGGTTTTCCGTCTCGAACGGCTACTTCCGGCCAACGTCCTCGAACCGGTCGAGGCAACCGACCGGAAACCGGTCCGCGCGACAGCCTATCCGACGACAATGGAAACTCGGCACACGGAAGCAGCAAACGTTGGTCGCGAACGTCGAGCGAGGAGTCTGGATGCCTGGTGTTCACGGCACGGAACAGACGCGTCCACCCTCTGCGCGCGACGCGAGAACACGCGTGGCGAAGGAGCTCTCGAATCTCGAACGGTTAACCGAACGCGGATACGGACGCGGACGCGGACGCGGACACGAACACGAACACGGACACGGGGACACGGCGACAAGCGTGTCTCTCGCTACTTTTCCAGCCAGAACCGAGAACGGTGCCGCGGTCCGTGTTTCTTCGCGCTCCGCCGATCCCCGAAGACGATCCTCCGCTTTCGGATCTCCGCGTGGTTCGCGTCTGACGACAGCGACGCGTACGCGCGACGTCGTACTCGTTGCTATCCATTCTTTTCTCTATTCCGTACAAGTTTCAAGTTTCGAGTTTCGAGTTTCGAGTTTCGAGTTTCAAGTTTCCTCCCAGCTTCTCGAGAAGCAGCGCGAGACGGACAAGACGCAAACTCGTCGCGTCGAGCCTCGTCGTCGTTTCCAGAACATCCGAGGCTCCGCGTTGCTACGCTTCGCAGGTATTTCCGACTCGGTCCGACGGTTTCGCGATCGCGCGCGAACGAGAGCTTGGACAAACGCTTCGAAGCGATCTCCGTCTTCGTCGCGTATCGATCGTTGCTACGGCGAGACGGACGGTGCCGAGGCAGGCGGTTTATAGAGGTTAATCGCGGCCGGTGAAAGAGAGGAACGTCCAACGAGAAGAAGATCGAACTCGTTCCAGGCTGCGGATCGTAGGCTGTATCGCCGTAGGCCGTACACCGTGGACCGTCGGACGTAGGACGCAGGATGTAGAAGAGAACGCGCGCGAGTACGAATCGATCCGCGTCGGAAAAACCGAAAGGCGGGTGGCGGACCGCGACGCGGCGACCGCTCGCCGAGTTTCCGCGATCGGTTCGGTTCGAACGATTCGAAACGAAACGAAACGAAACGAAACGAAACGAAACGAAAAGGAAACACGGGTCGGTGAGGAAAAGCGGGGAAAAGCGGGGAAAAGCGGGGAAAAAAAAGGAGAAACCGAGAAACGTCGCGCGACCAAACGCAAAGCAATCTCGACATCGGTGGCCTCGTTCGAAGGGAATTACGCGTTAGAACGTAATCGTGGCGCAAGGAAGAGGTGTCTCGGTAGTGGATCGAGGTTGTCGGGTCGTCACACTCCCTGGCAATGCAACAACGACCGTCGTCTGAACGAGCGGGTGAACCGGAAGCGTCTTATAATTCGCGGACGCTCGCCTAGATCGCCGCCATTGTCTGCCGCGAGGAAACGCGAAACGGTCGCGAGAGGCCGGCGTGTTTCGCGAATCGCACGAATAGCGTTCCCGCCTCGACGACCGTATCTCGGTTCTTTCCTTCGAATTCCCAAAGGGCGACGACCGTCGGTTCGAACGGAGTTCGTCGCGCGAGAGCAGCTATTTTTCTTTTTTACAAGCTCCGGTTCCCTCCGGCTCTATTCTTACCGAATCGATCCGCGTCCGACTCCCCTCGCTCGTTCCTCGACGCTTTGCACCACGATCGTAGAGAATTCGGGGCCAAGTATCGGGTATCGTACTTTCGAAACGACCGCTCACGTCCGCCACGGTTCGCCAACGCGAAACGTATTCTCTCTCTCTCTCTCTCTCTCTCTCGCTCGTCGGATCCGGCAAGATGCGACCGTTCGTCGTTCGTCGAATCGACGCGTTACGCGCTTCCGTTAGTTTCGCGAATAGAGCGGATCGTCCGACGACCGTCGACCATCGATCGCTAGGAGAGAGGAAAGACTCGTCGTCGCGCGTCGTTCGTACCGCCGTCTATACCGGTAACGGGTTAAGGGTTACGGGTTACGGGTCGCGCTTTTGGTTTGCCAGGGTTCTCTCCTGCGGTTCTTAAGGTTTCGCACGGTGTCTCGACTTACGGCTTCGCGACAACGAGAACTCTTCCCACCGTGGCCGGGCAAATATCTGTCATCTCGGGAACAACGTTGTTTCTCTCGGCGGCTCGACCGACGACGCACCGAAACCGTTCTCTCCAACACGGTTCCAAAGTTCGTTTCGCTTTGTCGGCAAAGAGACGCGCGCTCGTGCGTTGCGTTTAAAAACCGAAAGTTCCGAGCAAAAGACACCGCCGTCTCGTCGGCGCTGGGCGAACGGAGAAGAGGAGAGAACGCGTTTCGCATCCTCGCGTCCTCGCGTCCTCGTTGGGTCGCCGAAAAGGGGGAAGATCGCTGCGAACGCGCTATCGCTTACGCTCGTAACGCGTCGCCCGTGCGTAAGTTCGCATGCGTGTGCTCGTTCATTGTCCAGAATCGCGAGCCATGAAAAACCCAGTCTCTCGCCGCCGGTGCGCAAGCGTCCGACGTTCGATACTCGACTCTCGACTCTCGACTCTCGACTCTCGACGCTCGTGCCGAACTCTCCGCGACGAATCCTCGCGATACCAACGGCAATTTATATGATACGAACCGTGCGTCGAGGTACCACTCGAGCGAGTCGCGCGTTTCGTCTCGACCGATGCGAAAAATCGCGCGTGGGTGGCTGCCGAGCGGACGATGTTTGTCCGAAACGGTCCGTACGCTATCGAAGCGTAATATTGCGCGATGCGCGTGTAGGCAGCGAACAATTGATATGCAAATAGGGAGTCTGTTGTCCCGATGCCGATGCCGATGCCGATGCCGATACCGATACCGATATCGATACCGATTACGACGCCGTTATCGTCGACGAATCCGACGATGGCGTTTTACAGGATAATTCGAGAACGACTCGCAACTCGCGACGTTAAACGTACAATTTTCTTTCAAAGAGAATTCTTTCGTCTTCTCGATAGCCGTCGTCGTTTCGTCTTTGTCCGTTTCGAGGCGAGGCGAGGCGAGGCGAGGCGAGGCGAGGCGAGGCGAGGCGAAACGAAACGAGACGACGCGGCAAAGGTCTCGGATCTCATCCCGTTCCGTCTGCCCGGCCAAATCAATTTCACGGCCGGTAAAAAGAAACGAAAGAACGCGAAGCTGACCGCTCCGCTGCGGTTTTCAAGGAATTCCTCGCCGGTTCCGTACCGAGACGATACCCTAAAGTCGATCGCACGTTCGTTATTTTCCGAACGATCGAACATTTGCGCGACAAACGGAACGGCGGGGCCCGCGGTTGTGGGAATCGACGATCGAACCTTCCGCGACGAGTCTTTTCCATCCATTCGAGAATCGCGTTATCGGGGAATACTCGCGAGAACGACCACGCGACACAACCCACGCGTCACCCGATCGTTTTTCAACGATCCGGCCGCAAACGAAACGACGAGCGGCGAGCTCGAGGGACGGAAGGAACTGTGGGAAGAGCGCATCGTGGGAGCTTCGCGTATCGCCGGTTTTCGGACGCGAAAAGTCGAAGCCATCGAATCGGTCGTAAACAAAGGAGCGGCACGCGGTTCAATCGAATCGAACAGAGCCGAGCCGACCCGACTCTGGACACGACCGATCGATCGTTTTTAAAAATCGAAAGAGAAGAGACGGTTCGTTTCCCGACGAGTCTGTATCGACGCTTCGCTGCTCCGATCGATGTACCTTGTTCCCGTTGAAATCGCATCCGGATTCTCCGGTGTCCAACCAGTTTCCTCCGTCGATGTCCTGCTCTCGTCCGACGCTTCGAACGAGTCTCGGCCGAATCGCAAAGGGCGCCGGCGGAAACGCCGTCGTCGGAGGGTAGTAGCAACCCCTCGAGACCGGCTCGTCGTTACAATGGCACTCTCGCGCGACGCGTACAGTTTCTTTTTAAGCGTAAGGGTTTCTATCGATTGGGTCGGGTGTTCGTCGAGAGAGGAGGGTCTCCGTCCGCGTCCAGGATCTTGCCTGCGATTTAAACCCCCCACACCCCCTCCCCCGGCCTTTCTATTCCCGTGACAGTCGAATCCGGGACACCGCGCTTCGACGCCGGTCCCCGAAGGGGCGAACGCCATCGATCCGTCCAACGAGATACGAGTATCGGGATGCTTCCCCGCCGACGATAAATTATTCGTAAAGTCCGGCCGAAAAATTCGGAAGAACGGGAGGAACGTTGCTATCGATGGATCGCTGGTTCCCGAGGAGGGGGAAGTAACCGAATATCGGCTTGGTCTCCCCTCTCGCTTGGTCGTCGAACCGAATAAAAAGGGAAACCCGTGAACGAAGGACGGTCGCGTTTTCGCGAACCGTGTTGCGGTCGACGCGCGTCGCGCGCACTCCGGAGGAAGAGGAAGAGGAAGATATGCCGAGCGATCGGCGGTCGCGGGAGTTACGTTCTTTTCTCTAGCCCTCGAGTCCTCGTCTCGTCTCGTCTCGTCTCGTCTCGTCTCGTTCGTTCGCCTCTTCCCCTGCCGGTGGACCGTACGCGCCACGGGAAAAGCGCAGCGTAAAAGAAGAGAATCGCTGGGAACCGCTCGATCGGTCGGAGAATCCTTCGAGAGAAGCCAGGAGAGAACAACAACGTCCGTCGGCTACGCCGAATCGAAGGGACGATCGAGAGCTCTCTCCCCGGGTCGACGAGGGAAAGAAGACGACGCGTCGCGCAAGCACGCGTAATCCCTCGGAGCGAGCGATAGCAACTCGTATTACGTTTCGTTGCCGAGCGTTCCATGGTGGTCCACCTGTCGGCGTCGCACCTGCCCTCGTAACCGCTTAATGCCGACGTTAATGATCGTTTGTGGATCGTTGGGCGCGCGACGCGTGGGCAGTAAGCTGGAACGCGATTTATTTTATGCGACGCGACGCGACGCGAGGCGAAGGAAATTCCAACGTAGCGATTCCATCGAATCGCTTCGTGCTCCGCGAACGCGAAAAATTACCGAAAATTCGACGAAATTATAATTATACGAATTATACGAATTATACGTCGAACACGGTCGATCTCTCTGACGTCGATGTCGCGCGCGACTAACGAGGCAACGTTGTTTGATTCGCAGATACGACCGTGATCACGAGCGACGGCGGCCTTCGAGGGTACGACCCCCGGTTCATGGTCGGCTGTTACTTTCCCGCGGAATTTCAGGGTGAGTTCGTGACACAGGTGAGCGGAAAGGAAGCCGGCGATACGACCGGCGCGCCGCAGCCCATTCAGTACTCGACCATCGCCATCACGTTCAACGCGATACCGGTGTGGGGTTACTGTCACAGGAGGGTCGACGATAACGTGTTGCTGATGGACAGGTCGGTCTCGGTAGCTGGACAACCAACGACCACGCGCGTTTCGCTCGAATCGAAATTCCCGTTTTCGTTCCTTCGTTCCTTCGTTCCTTTGTCTTTCGTCGAACCATCCGACCAAGATCTCTCCGATCCTCGGAGAATTCTTTCACGGATTCGCGTTTACGCACCGTTTTGGCACGCGACCGACCGTGTTTCGGCGCATCCTCGAAAAACGCCCCGACGTCTGCGGCGCGTCCAAGACGGAAATAGTCCAGACGTCGGCCGCGCCGACCGCGTGTTCCAACGGCCAACGGCCAACGGCCAACGGTGCTTCGTTCTAAATTTAATAGACCGGCGATTGTAATGGTCGACGTTGGACCAGTGGCGGACGCGCGGGGTCCGGGTTTGGTCCGCGATAACGGCGCGACGCCGATGCCGTTTCGACGTCGTCTTCGGTGAAACGAACCTCGCTTCTCTGTTTCAGATACGGCGACGGCGAGTGCATCAGGTGCTTCCGATTGCTGAGGAGATCGAGGAACGTGATCGAGGTATTTTCGGAGAATCTAAACAGGTGTTACACCACCGTATCCACCGCTTTGGCTTCTTGCGAGGCGCTCAATTCTACGTCTATTTTGTATCGTGAGTGTTTTGTTTGTTGTTGCGCCGCTGGAACGGATACGGGACCTAGGCGCGGACGTCGAAAACCGAAACATTGTTTGTCCTGCGGCCCTGCGGCCCTGCGGCCACGCAGACTCCACGATTCTGCAGCGATGCAGGTGTCCGCGTCCGCGTCCCCGTATTCGTCCCTCCGCGCTCCCTGTTCCATCGTCCACGTGCCGAGAATACAAAGGTTCGCGCGAAACGATCGCATGCGCAGGTACCAAAGAGATCGGAAACGTTCCTATCAGAAACGAATACTGTCCCATAACCGGGCAGTACCATTTCAAGTACAATCTGAACAATGGATCCGAACGTGCCATCGAGTGCAACAGCTTCTCCTCGTCGTTCAACAACTGTCCCGACGGCTCGGTGCTCAGGCTGCACTACAATCGTTGCAACTTCGAATCGCAAAGTAACTATCCGGTTCGACTGGTCGCCGACGCGAACGTTCGAACCGCGCGATCTTTTCACGTTCCTCGATCGTTTCAGCGAATCTCACGTTCAACTGCTTGGGCGATTGGCCCGGTCCAAACGGATCCACCTATTTCGCTCTGTTGGACAACAACGCGATCGGCGAAGACAGGCCGCGATACAGATGCGGGGTGAGTCTCGAGAGCAACCTTCTCCGCGAACGGCGATTCTACGCTATCCACCTGTTTACGTGTTCTTCACTCGCGTGCGTAATCGTTTATAGCTGTTTCATGTTGATAATGTAAAAGGAAAGACCTACATGGCACTCGGCAGCGATTCCAGTTGTACCCAGAATCTGGACAACTCGACCAGCGGGTACGAGACCTTGGTTCTCGGCAAAGCACCCAACCAGAAAAAGATGCCAAACTACGTGAAAACTCACGTGGCAACGTAAGTCCTCGTCGTCGTCGTCGTCGTCGTCGTCGTCGTCGTCGTCGTCGTCGTCGCGCCATTCCATTCCATTCCATTTCACCAAACTTCTCTTCCGAATTCACGTTTTCCAGATTTCCAAAGTGGGCTCAAGGCTTGTGGGAAGAGTCGCTGATCGTGAACGGTACGATGACTTTCACCGATTTGAACGGCTACAATAGTTACACGTTCATCACCGTCGACTCGAACGAAGAAACTGGTCGTTACATCGTCTATTCCAAGGATCAATGGTGAGCAGCTCGGCGACTGGCGTACGCGCGATTCGTCGATTCGCCGATTCGCCGATTCGCCTTCGGTTAAATTTCCATTTTCGAATTTTCAGCGAACAAGCGGCGTATCTGTGCCTGATGATGAGACAACGAAGCGAAAACGTTCTGGAATTCACGATAGGGATGGTCTTGAGTCCTGGTTATCAGACGTATTTGTGCGACGATCCCAATTTGGATAAGCCGGTTTGGATGACGCAAGCGAGTCAGTCGAAACGATCGATTTTTTCTTTTTCTCAAAGGCCGCGTTGCGTTCCTTTCGTTGCGCGCTTTCTTTCCATGCGCGTTGTTCCTTCGTAATCGTCGATCTCGTTGCAACAGGGGTCGAACGCGCCGTGGAATCGCCTTGCCCGATCACCGGTCAGTATATGGGAATGATCACAGACTTGTCGGGAATGTGCGCCGAATTGAGTAGCAACTGCAACACGCGCGAAATAATGTACTTTAAAGTCACCGACTGCGAATCCAGAGAACTTTACGAGGGTAAGACGATCCGATCCCTTACATCCCTTACAATACAGGGTGTCCCAAAAGTTATTTCACAGCGGGAAATCAGGGGTTCCCGAGGTCATTGAAAAGCAACTTTTTAAAGCAACTTGGCGAAAATTCAATCATTCAATCTGCGGCTTTGTTAACGAGTTATGGTCGAAAAATGACTAGCTAATGAAAGCGAAGAGCGCGAACTAGCACGCGCTCGAACGAGAGCGTTCGACTGTCCGCCGGCCAGGCGCGCCAACTTTCCCAATTTCTTTTACTACGCGACGATAATAATTTGAAGAAAAACGCTGTTGATTCTTATTTCAGAATGTCTAAAGAATAATCATTAATTTTTCAGATCTGAAATAATCAAGAATTTAGCCGTGTCAGCCGTTTTAATTTTCTGGTATTTTCTGGTATGCATCACATCTCACGCGTACCACATGAAATTTTTCTACGACCTCAGGATCCCCTCATTTCCCGCTATTAAATCACTTTTGGGACACCCTGTATATGTATTTATACGGATTATTCGCGTATAGAAACGCTTCCATCGATTCCTATTTCAGAACGAACGTACTTGTGCTTGGGACAGTGGGAGGAAAAAGGTGTCATGTACACGTACACCATGCGAAACGACACCGGCACGAACGAATGCTTCGTCGGATTGATCGTGAACGACGAAGAAATCTACATCAAGGAGGCTGGGGACCATTGCATTCGAAACATCGATCCCAAAAAAGAAGGAATGCGCCTCTACAAAAAGGGTAACACTCGCGCCTCGTTTCTCTTGCGAACGACGCGTCGCTCGCGCCCATCTTCCTCCTACCAATTACATTATCGAACGTTTGTACGTTAGGTCAATGTTACGGAAACTCTCCCAGTCCTGCGCCGACACCGATGAAACCGATTTCTCACAATCCGATCATGAGAATTACGACGACTCCACGGTCTAGGATATCGGGTACAACCTCTTTTCACTGTCTATATCGATACGCGTTGTTCGCACGCACACACGCACGCACGCACGGATCGATTCTCTTCGACACGTATGTTAATTGTGTTGTAGAAACTGGCAGCGGTATACCAGGAAACAATATTCCATCCGTGTCATCGGCCAACGCGAACGCGTTCAACGGCTTCCCGATGATATCTGTAACGATAGCTGCTGCTGCTGCTGCAGCCGCTGCCGCCTTCGTCGACCAACCGGTACAGTAGCGAACCAACGAACCAGCAAACCAGCAAACCAGCAAATTCCATGCAACGTTCGCGAAAAGAAAAGTTTTGGCCAGGAGCACCGAACGGACAGAACGAACCGTACTTTGTACGCGAACGCGTCGAACGAGTCAAACGAGTCAAACGAGTCAAACGAACCCTATCGACGAGAAGCTTCTACCACCATTCGTACCGTTTCTCGGTGCGGCGCGCAACAACGATACATCTTTGTAGATTAATAGTTCTCACCGACCACTGCCTTGTAAGATAACAACTATTAGAAAATCGAACAAGACTATATGCCGCTAGGAGAATCCAAAGAACTGAACGTTCTGTATCCATTCGTTTAACGCGTCGATCGTATTTTCCTTTTGTATCGTACCGCGAACTTTTTGTCGAACCTTGTCAAAGGGTGTTCGACCGGCAACCGTTACGATCGCTGTACGACGATAGGAACGGCAAGACCGCCTCGCGTTACCGTGCAATGCGCAAAGGATCTCGCTCGCGTTTACTTAGAATCGCGTACTTTTCATATTACACGGGCTGTGCAGAAAGATCATTTGTCGACACACACAGTTGTTTCGCGGACAGTCGTTTGTACAACTTTCGAATACTTTACACGTTTCTTCTTTTAACTATCGAAAGATCCAACGCCGATAGAGAATAGCGAAACGTTTTATTAGGATGATAACGAGGATGCGCGGAATCCGATAGGACAATCGAGTACACGTAATTATTACCGTTAATCGATCGATGAGACTGAACTCTGTTAACCGCGCTCTACGCTCGACAGTTTAGAGTTTAAGATAGTTTGCATCGAAAACGTTACTACGAAACGTCGACGCTCGACGCTCGACGCTCGACGCTCGATTTTATACCTACGACGAGACAAGTACCGTTTTCGATTTCAACGACTATATCGATCTACTTTTAAATAGCGTATACGTTTATACATATTGTTACTTACATAGCAAAGAAACAAGACTATTTTATAACGAATCGTCTGTTACTATATTTAATTCCGAACTCTGCGGAGCAACGAATATTTACATCAACACCGTACGATAAACGTCTATTTTATGATACGCAAACTTTTACGGTCGCGCGCGCGCAACGACGCGTATACATGAAAAGGAAAAGAGCAGCGAGTTCATTTCAAAGGAGGATAGTTAAGATTACGCGTAACCAGTTGGTTCTCTGTGATTTCTTTCGGACTTTTGCTCTTCGGAGGTAACGAACACCGCGTTATTTTACGGTGCACGTTACGCGACGATCGATCAAGACACGTCTATACACCGGTAGAAACAAATATCGTATTTACGATGCGAATAGGACTTTTCTGTACACGAGTATCGCGCGAAGCGGTGCTTTAGTTTTTCTATTTATTCACGCATGTACATACACGTATACATATACGTATACGTATACGTATTACCGCGTGGCGTGTTACCGCGTCGATAAAACATCTTATTCGGTCAAGATTTAATATTTTTCAAGTCGATGTAAAATCCTACGAAATAATTACTTTTTCTACATACACGTCACTACTTTTTCTTTACTCCAAGTATAACGATTATAAATATGAATATACGCGTGTACGATTTTGTCACGGACGTACAACCAGGCGTCGGTGGCTTATGCGAATCGTGGAACCGCTTTACGCGAACGACCACCCGATAACCGATGATACTAGAGAGAGAACGATCCTCAAAGACTCTCGCGAGACAAGATAGCCTCCTTGAGCTTCGTACCCCATTTGTACTTGTTACCGCCGTGCTTTCCTCCGACCCTATGACAGGGTACGAGATAGGCAACTTTGTTTTTCATCGCAGCATTGCCAACGGCACGCGCAGCCTTTGGATTATTTACGTTGTACGCGACTTGCTCGTACGTAACGGTCCTACCCTTTGGTATACAAAGCAAATACCGCCAAACTTTGATTTGAAATTCTGTACCCATCAAAAGTAACGTCAGAGAATCGTTTGCCTCTGCGCGAGATGAAAATATTGTCTGCACGACTCGATTCGTTTCGTTGTCGTTGTCGTTGTCGTTGTCGTTGTCGTTATCCTCGACCAATTCGGACAGTGGCCAGTAATTCTTCAGTTCGAGAAACGTTTTTTCACGGCAGTCGTCGACGAACGATAAGAACGCTATAGCCTTGTCCGTGTTCGTCAGACCCAGCAAACAATTTCCAAACGGTGACGAGTGAAAACCGTAAATTATCTTAAAATTGGCATGATCTCGTTTATATTCGTCCTGGGTCATAGTTCGCGAACGAACCATTGCAATATTATTATTGGGTATCTTATCCTTGTCTGAAAAAAATATCGAAGAATATAACAAACGAATATCGGACATCGTAAACGTTCAAACGGATTCGCTTTAACGCGGCGAACCTTCCTCTCGATCGGAACGTTTACCCTTCGAACGTTACGACGTTGCGTTACGCATTTTTTAATCGGTCAACGAATCGACAAAATCATTTGAATCGAACGCGCTAAATTCTATCGTGGAAGGAGTAGGAGGAGAAGTTTGCCCGATACAACCGGATCGATCGTGCTTGGCCAGATGGATGTTTATCTTTACGAGTTACACGAGACGATCCAAACGACGCGAGTACGAGGCTAAACGCCAACCGTTCCTACGCGGTACGACCTATGGCGGTACACGTGCTATGGCACATCGCGCGTCTAGAAACGGAACGATGCTCGGCCGTTCGGCGAATTTCCGCGGCGGCACAAAGATATCGCGATAATGTTCGTTGTTCGACGCACGGTGAAAACGTATCGTTTTAGAGGAAATATTTCTTCGCGGAATCAAGGTTCGACCGGTAATTCTACGATACTATTGATACTATTCTCGTACCTTCGATTACAGAAACACGCACAGATTTCGCGACAGTTGTTCGACAAGCGATAACGAGGACGTAAACGGGACGTCGATCGTTCCAGAGATACGGCGGCAGGCGGAAACGACGCGACGACCGGGACGACCGGGACGACGCTGTCCCACGAAACGCAACGATGGCGCTATCCGACGGTACAAGATAGAACCGAAGACG
The DNA here is from genome assembly GCA_028453745.1 of Agapostemon virescens. Classification (NCBI taxonomy): domain Eukaryota; kingdom Metazoa; phylum Arthropoda; class Insecta; order Hymenoptera; family Halictidae; genus Agapostemon; species Agapostemon virescens. The sequence goes on from CM052082.1 coordinate 21,319,498, forward strand.
CCAGGCCGCTGCTACGACGTAAGCGTAGCCAACGATACAATTTTCGACAAGGTTTTTCGCGCACGCACGATAATTTTAGCGTACAGAGGTATAAAGTAAAAATTTCACTAAAATGGTGTACCTTGATCACGCCGCTGTGTCTTGCCTTGCGTCTCGTCCTACGCGTTCTCAATAGTTTCCTACCGATAACGATGCTTCGCTGCTTTCGCCATAATATAAATACGTTACCGCGATGGGTACGCGTGCGTGAAAAACAACTATCCATCGATATCTCGTTCCTATTTCATCGTATGTCCCATCTATCTACCGTATCGCAACGACGGTAGAGGCGTGTTCACGATGCTGGATTTACAAGTTAATTTTTGGGTTCTAGTCCATTCTACGGAGGAATCGCTTTGATTTTGATCCGCTAGGGGATGGCACTGCGCCAGGGACATTCAAGCCCGAACGCGTAAGCGTTTGCTCTAGGCTCTACGGTCTACAGTCGATCGTCGATTTTCATTCGTATTTCATCTTCGTCTCTTCCATGGATGCGAGTGCTCGGAAATTAAACGAATATCTCACAATGTCCAAAGTATGTTCTTCATCGTATGTATATTATCGTTTACGTTAGATCATCGATAATTTTCCGCAATTTCACTTGTTGCGTCTTACGTTACACACACGGTTCATTTAATTATTTCGTTTTCGTTTTCGTATATCGTTTTCCTATGATCGAATCGAGAAAGTGTGATCGGTATCGAACGGTTCTGTCGACGACGAGCCCGTACCATCGAAGAATGCATTCTACTATTATTCTCAATGTAGTTTTACAAACTGTAATTAGGCAGTGGTCGATCGAAGGCCCGCGCGAGTAAACGAATACGCCCATACCAGGAAAAAGATCGATTCGAACGCCCTCTTGACGGTAGATGGTCGATACGGTTGCGCGTACCGCAACAAGTTGCGGTTCCTCGGAGGTGTGTCAAACATCGAACAAATAAGAAAGAACCACAGCATTGGCCTTTGATAATAAGAAAAAACTACCAAGTTATTTAATACAAATTGCTGTATAGAAATTTACTCCGGATAATTTTCGTCCTTTCGCAATTTGTCGATGGATTTAGAAAAATTTAATTTTCAACCGTGTTTCGCTTGTGCTATACTTGCACGTACGTGTACGTTTGATATTCCACGATTGTTCGCGATTTCGGGTAAAAGTAATTAGCCTCGATCGTCGAGGACAATTCGTTCGAGACCGTTTCTATGTAAATGTTTACGCTGCGAGGATAAAAGATTTCCCTCGACGATGAACGATGGTCGGTTTCTTTGGAATACAGTGAAAGTTTATTTAGCGTGTAGTCTATGATAAGTAATACAAGGACGTCGTCACAGTTGAAATGCACTTTAGCGAGACTCGTAGATTAGAGGAAATCAAGATAGTCTACTTGTAGATAAGACGATACCGTCGGTGAAATAATATTTTCGAGTGATAAGTGCCATAGCATAGAATGGGTGCCAATAACTGTAAAGGACTTTTCCCGGGAAGTTCGAGGGTCATACCAAGAAAATCCTCGAGTACAGGTTCGAAATATATTTTATACGTTTCGTTTCTATACGCTCGAACGCATTATCGAACTTGCATTGCAATCGATGGAAAATCATTGATACGCATAATACGCGTACAACGGAAGCATTTTAAGGATCGACCGTGCTTTTTATCGCTATTTAAATAATACAAGATTCGAATGCGGTGCAGACTAAACGAAGGGATTGCATCGATTCGGCTTCGATTTTACGCAATCTTTATTTTCTTTTTTCTCATCGAGAAAACGGCAAAGCGTTTTTTATCAAGGACCTTTTATTAAGGTCTTTCTATCGATCGATTCTTGCAGTATTTGTATAATTGCTACGATTCGGCGAAGCGATGCGTAATCGTTGGAAAATTTCTTGTTCGTCACCGTTCGTCGCGTTTCACGCGTACTATTTTCTATCAAACAACTGACCGAGCCATAACTTTACGCGATCGAGTATAAAACGACTTTGTGCCATTTAGAAATACGCGTACGTTTAAATCGATATAAAGGTCATCCCACTATACGCTTATTTATACGTATTATGCGAGTACGATGTACGATAGATCTCTCTTCGATAGATGTACATACACGTACGTATGTATGTATGTAGGTACGCGTATCTCCATGTATCCGCGTACACGCGGGCCTAACCTCCGTACCACCGCGTCCACGTCGATTCCATCTACGGTGAAGGATTCCTTTTGAAAAGAAACTCAATGCCGAGAGACGCGCGGTGCGTATCCGTGACGAAAACAAGAACTGGAAAAGACAGGATGATTAATTCCAGCGATCGATCGTAAGGCAATGTCGATATGCGTTTCTCCGCTGCGAAACATTTGACGCGATTATCGTGTAGCGCCATTTCCCACCTTCGATCGACTATACGTAAAGATAGAATGTCGGAATCGAATGCCGAAAGGAAGTCTTACATTTGCAGTGAGTGTAACAAACCGAAAGAGGATGATGTCGGGTCGCGTAATAATTTAAAATGCTGTTGTAGTTGTGAGTTTTGATCGTTGACTCGTTTGACAGTTCCATTGCCGACGACATATTTACATACACAGGAAACTATTACTTGGTTACGAGAATTTTGTTTATTTCTTTCGATTAACAATCGCTGTACGATATGTTCCTTTAGGTAAACCGGGGAAATACGATTACATCGAAGATGTGGTGTGCAAGGAGTCCGACATCAAAGAGAATGAAATGAAATTGTTGCCTCTCGGAGATGCCGGCGAGAAAATCTTATTGGTGAAACAAAAGGGAGAGTTGCACGCGATAGGCACAAAATGTACTCACTACGGAGCTCTTCTTCACACAGGAGCTTTAGGAGATGGAAGAATCAGGTGTCCGTGGCACGGCGCTTGCTACGACATCAAAACAGGAGACATAGAAGATTATCCGGGCCTGGATTCTCTGCCGTGTTACAAAGTACTCTATAGTTGATTAAAAAATGACAGAGCAGCTATCGGCGGCAAAACAGCGGTTTCCTATTATAATAGATTTTATTTTGTAACGTAGGTGACTGTGGACGACGGCGGTCTTGTACGCGTTAGGGCAGACCGTAAAGAATTAGGACTGAATAGACGTACAAAACAAATGTGTACCAAGGATGTCGACGATCGAACTACGGTCGTAATAGTGGGAGGAGGACCCGCGGGTGCAACTTGCGCAGAAACTTTGAGGCAAGAAAATTTCAGAGGCAACATAATTGTGGTCGGTCGGGAGAACGTACTTCCGTACGACAGAGTCAAAGTATCCAAAACTTTGGATTTCAACGTCGAGCAGGCAGCTTTAAGACCGCAATCGTTTTACAAGGATCACGGTATCGAAATGAAACTGGGCACGGAAGCAACAGGTAACTCGACCGTAAGAACGTTAAAACGTATCGTCTAATTCAACTCAATTATAAATAACCGTTTTTTGTACGATATACAGGTCTGGACGTAAACGAAAATGTAGTCCACTTGAGTAACAACGAAAAATTAAATTATAATCACTTGTTTATTTGCACCGGAAGCAAGCCTAGGATGCCCGATGTGCCAGGCGTAAATCTAGCCAATATTTACGTGTTAAGAGATTATACCGATTCTCAGAGTGTACTGTCAAAATTATCACCACAGAAAAACGTTGTAATACTTGGACTAGGATTTATCGGTATGGAAGCTGCTGCTTATTGCGTGAATAAATCCGCATCCGTGACCATCGTAGGAAAAGGTGCAACACCTCTACAATCTGTGTTTGGTGCAGAGATTGGAAACAGAGTTAGGCAAGAATTCGAGGAAAAAGGTATCGTGTCGTTGTTATTTCTTTTTCCATTCTATTCCATTCCATTCCATTCCATCCCATCCCATCCCATCCCGTGCCGTTCGATCGTTCGTTAATAATTAGAGAGTGAATCTACGCGATAACGAAACATGTTGTTCAAGGTATCAAGTTTCTATTTGGAAATAATATTGCACAGTTCGTTGCGAAGGAGGACGAAAAGGACGAACAAAATAGCGTAGGCTCGGTTGTGCTCACCGATGGTACGGTACTTGCGGCCGATATAGTCATCGTTGGAATCGGATCCACGTTTTACACAGATTGGATAAAAAATTCTCCTATCGAAATGTTAGAAGACGGCAGCATAAGAGTCGACGAGGTAACGTGCCCAAAGTCCGATATTTACAGCGACACAGACAGAACGCATTAGATAGAATCGAATAATTGATTTTTAGCACTTGAAAACGAATGTGGAAAATGTATACGCAGGCGGTGACATTGCGTACGCACCATTGTTTGGTTCCGACAGCGTATCGGCGGCAGTGGGTCATTACCCTCTAGCACATTATCATGGAAAAATAGCGGCATTGAACATATGCGATCGAAACGCAACGTTAAACGCAGTTCCATTTTTCTGGACAACATTATTTGGTAGAAGTTATCGATACGCCGGTAAGTTTATCGTTCGATAGGCACGTAAGTACGCGAAACTTGCAAAGACCGATACAAATGTCCTTTCTTACCGTTTACGTTTTCAGGATACGGAAAAGCGGAGAAAATAAAGATTTATGGTTCTTTGGAGAAATTTGAGTTTTTCGCATATTACGTTAAAGACGGTAAAGTTATCGGAATGAGCAGCGTCGGAGCCGATCCCGTCGTGTCCGACTTTGCCAATTTCCTATACGAAGGAAAATCGTTGACAGAGATCATGGTTAATCACAATCCATTCGGTTGGATTAAAAATAAACCAAAGGATTTGGTCGAACGTTTTCAGAATGAAATTACAACGAACCCGTGAACGGACAAACTATTCGCTAGAAGAAAAAAAATTAGTTAACTTTGAACGTAGCCACGTTCCGTTATATTTTTATGGTTCTTCTACGATTTGTATATTTTCTATCACGAGTGTTAAACGTATCTTACAAGCTTAAATCTCGTCGTGCGGAACCATCCTCGTTTTACGGCACAGGCGAATCAAACTTTTATTCGTAAAGAAACAACAAGGTATTATCTTTTGTATAATAAATGAAATATAGATTATTCCCAAGGTTCGTTCAAGATGTAATAATTTAATCGATCCGTAATGGTAATTCTCTTGTTGAATTTTGCGTTTCTTATTTCTTGCCACAGGATCTTCTTGTTGACCATCTTTTCACTTTTGAAATCCGTCATATGGCCGCGACTTTGTTCGGTGGTCAGATAAGGATGCCTCAGCAACAACATATTTTGTTCTTCCCTCTCGAGATCCCACTTGAAGTCCATTATATCTTTGAAGGTTATCTTTTTTTCTTTACGATACTTCCTGCATCGAATGGGATTTAATGCGAGAATACCGTTAACGGGATAGGTTCGAATTGCGCGGAACAAGGTCGGCGAAAAGCGCTCGGGCAATTCGAGGAATATCGTTCGCAATGATATCGGTTGTTCGACCGTAACAAATGTAGGGAAACGGACAGAGAAACAGAAGAGGTTAGAGAGGTTATGGTTCGAGCGACCGATAGAAAAATATTCGAATTGATTGTACGTACCCACGAAATCGGTAAGGTATGTTGTGAACTCTAAAGAATTCATTGCAAAGTATTCCCGCCAGACGCATGTCGATCGACGCGTAACTTTTTCTTTCGATTTCACAAGAATTCAATAGTCGGTGCTCGACTCTTCCACCTCGTATCTTGTACGGTGACCGTTTTCTTCCGCAGTTGCTGTGTTTGCGCACCGTTCGCGCTGTTGTGTTCGTTGTCCACTCCGCGCCCATGCGGGCGGGTACTCCGTAGTAGCGCGACGAGAATACGGGAACTAGGAACTAGAAACTAGAAACTAGTAATTTTATAGGAACACGAATGCTGTGCGTCGTTAGACTGTTACGCGACGCGTTCGGTACGCGGTTACGTGCGCCATTTTGATGTTTTGTCGCAGTGGGGGGATGCGCGATTCGCTACGCGTTTCGATTGGCCGTCGAAATTTCGAAGAGAACGAGCGGCAAAGAGGTACGTTGTATACACCGCTTTTCGTCTCTGCTTCGACTCGAAAGATCGTGGAAATCGCGGTATATCGAAAAATGGAAATAGCGAATGGAAAGGAAAGCGCATTCGTTCGACGTCGTTGTTGGCCGTTGACCGTTGGCCGTTGGCCGTTGGCTGTTGGCTACATGGGTTTAGAATCGTTGCGTCGGGACGAAAGGATCGGACAGGATCTCGGAGACAGTAACTCGCACTTCCATGAAAGAATCGATCTATTTTATAGCATCTCAAATTCAAGACAAAAAAGAAAATGTGATTCTTATAATTAATAACAAACACGTTGTCAAATTACGAAGGAGGTTCACGCATTCGGTTTCTAATACGCGAGACTATTTTGGTTTTCATAGCCACTGCTTTTGCGCATCGTTGTCTATCCGCCTGTCTCTCCGTTTCTCCAACCGTATCGAGATTCTTGTTCCGCTGTCGAAATTCGTATCGCAAATAGGGAGGAGCGCACAAAGGGTGGGAGGGAGGTAGGTAGGTAGAAAGAAAGAAAGAAGAATAGGAATACGAAAAGGGAGGAAATCGGAATATGCGAATTTGCTCGCGATCGTCGACACTAAGGTTAAAGGCTGAAACGAAACGAAACGAAACGAAACGGTTAGTCGAACGGAGAGAATCTGAAAGGTGGTGGATCGAATCGAATCGGATCGGATCGGATCGGATCGGATCGGGTCGGATCGGGTCGGATCGGACAGATAGGCGGACGAACAAATCTTTCGAACAAACGGTGGACTATGATGCTACTCGAAAGCTGTGGCTGGCTTTCCTCCGAATCTCACGGTGTACGCGCAACAAATTCCTCTTCCACTTTCTCCTGTTTGAAATATAAATCACATTTAAAGTCCATTCCGCTTCGGCACCCAGCATCGACGCCTCGATCGAATCGCGTTCGATCGCGCCTCGGCGCGTTCACCTTCGACCAAACAACGAACACATTTTTGTATTTTTGAATCGGGGAGAAGTTGTTGGGTGCCAGGCTCGTGCCACTCTTTCCGCTAAAGGTTTTCATACAAAATAATTAGAAAAATGTACAAAAATTCATAAAAATAGTAATAGTTACACAGTACAAATTACATCTGGGTAATTAGAGTAGTGTGTGATCGAGAAACGAGCTTGACAAATTACGATTCGCTACTACCGTTACACAATTTCTTTCCTCTTCCCTCGTACGTGTACGTCCGCCCGTCTTCTTCGTTCGTTTCGATCGTTTCCATCGCAGCTTTTCTTTTCCGTTACCTCGTTTTTTCACTTTTTCATTTTTTCATTTTTTCATTTTTTCCTCATTTCGCCAATTTTCTATCTTTTTCCGTTTCGATCGCAAAAAGGAAACGCCTCGCGGAATAATTTGAACGCACGCTAATTACCCGTGATCGATGATTCGTAATATTGTTGCATGCATACGTACACACAGACAGACAGACAGACAGACAGACAGACAGACAGACGGACAGACAGACAGACGGACAGACAGACGGACAGACGGAAAGATGAACAGACAGACAGACAGACAACCGGACAGACGAATATC
>CM052082.1:21327189-21338607 GCA_028453745.1 Agapostemon virescens
TCTCTCTCTCTCTCTCTCTCTCTCTCTCTCTCTCTCTATCTCCTTCCTGGAATTCGTCTCTGTGTAACTCACTGATCGCCATTCGAACTACCGGTACCGGTACAAAATTACTTAGAAAATCGTTTGAGTTATTATCGATACAATAATCGTTCGTACAGACGCGAGGCTCGGACGTGCAACGTTGCGATGAAAAGGACTATTTATCGAAATCTAGAGAAAATGTTCGCATCGATGCGTTGGAATCGATGCCGAGCCTGACGCGCGCAGGAGGTACGATTCGCGTATATAGCAAACGGCGCATCGCGCGTTTGCCGGTAATCGACGTTCGCGCCGATCGGTTTACGATACGAATTATTATATCAACGATAACGATAACGATAACGGGTAACGATAACGATAACGATAACGATAACGAGAATTCTTGCTGCGTTCGCTAACTCTGGAGTTACTTATGCCGTTAGTTTTTGAACAGAAAAGGAAACGCGTCAACGCTTGCGCGAACGACAACTGTACGACGACGACGACGACGACGACGACGACGATGCGAGCACAGCAGAGTGTATAGTTTCTATGTGGCATCGCGCGCGTATCGGCCGGTAGACGAATCGTTCGCTGAACGCGATATTAATTTTACTAATGCCACGGTACATAGCGACTCTTTTGGGATCGCATTGGTTTTCGCGACGACGTTGCGGCGCGAACGGTCCGTCTCGAGGGACTCTGCGAACTCGAAAGCATATCCGTGCATTCGCTCGAAGCGACGGTCGGTACCGTCTCCGTTTCCGGCTCCGACTCGTCGATCGCTCTCGACCAGCCAGAACTCCGTTCGACGCCGGGGAGACGTTCGAGAATCATCGACGGTGGATAAGAAACATCGATCGCTCTAGGCGAGGACAAGGAGCCGGCGGCAACGGATCTCGACCGCCGCGACGGTTCGAAAGTCGAGAAAATTGGCGGACTCGACGGTGACAATGATCGCCGATTGCGCGAGGGAAAAAGAACCGACTTCCGAGATGGACGATCGACGCGTCGCGACTAGCGCGTTTCGCGGTAGTTTCGCACAGTGGCCGATTCCCGACCGTTACTCTCTCGAAAGACGCTACTCTTTCGCCTCGTTTTCCTCGATTTTTCCTGATTCTGCCCGACGGCGAAACACCCTCGACGGTTTCGTCCAGTCGTCTCGTGTACGCGACGCGACGCGTCGCTACATCGCTCTCTCTCTCTCTCTCTCTCTCTCTCTCTCTCTCTCTCTCTCTCTCTCTCTCTCTTTCTCTCTTTTCTCCTCTCGTTTTCTATTCTTCTCATTTGTTTTCGTTAAATGTACACCTACAACAATATTCTGCGACCAAAAAAATAAACTCTATCGTGCGTGTTATTGGCTAATTAAGCTAGAATTATCGATCAGCCAACGGTTACGATCGATAACGAAGTTAAATGGTAAGAGTGTCGCGCGAACTCTAACACGAACTCGAACGTTCGCGATCGCGACGCAAAGAATGCGAACGAGGCTCGCATCGCCTCGCGTCTTATTTGCGACTCGCTCGTTGCAGCTTGGCTACGGCTGCTTCCGTTTCCGTTTCCGTTTCCGCTGTCTTCGCAACCTATCGATTCGGCTAATTTCCAACGGATCCTTCGATCGCGGTCAAAGCGTTTTCTTCCGGAAAATTGACACGCGCACAGGACGAAACGAACGTAGGTACATGATACGAGTTCGTTTGTTCGTTCGTTCGTTCGTTCGTTCGTTCGTTCGTTCGTTCATCTTTGTTCTTCCATTCGTCGTTCGTCTACCGTAAACTGCCGACGGATGCGTTCCGTTCGCTCTATCGTTTCTCACGACGAGAGCGTACCACGGATGGCGCGATCTCGTCGATACGCTCGCCGAGTCCAACGTTGCGACGGTGAAACTCGAAACTCGAAACCGGTCCGAAACGCTTGAAACTGCTCGGATTTGCATCGCGGATTAAGATTCCAAAGCTCGTCCGTTGTCCGCGCGACGTTGATCGATTTCGATTCGTCGCGGCGAAGCTTGTCGAAACCGACGCGACCAAACGACGCGATCGTAGGACGTAGAAAATAGAAAAAGTTTGATTGTCCTAGCTTTGAAATTCTACTCTTCGCCGACGAGCAACGCGATCGAGAAGCATCGGTGAGAAGGTTTCCCTGCGACGCGCTTTCGATGTTCCGTACTAGCGTTCGCTTCGTCGTTTGTAGTCTGCCGGTGGTAAGAACGATCGAAACGATCGGCGATAGGTTGACGCGTCACCGTTGCTTCTCGAACGTACCGAGAGACGCCGAGTAGCCGAGTACGCGCGTCAAACTATAGCGGAGAGTAATCGTAAAAGTAAAAGCAACGGTAAAGCAAAAGCAAAGCTACGAGTAGAGGTAAAAGCGGTAAAAGCGGTAAAATTTCAAGTATCGTAGAAGCAGACGTACCGGTTGCTCGCTTCAAAGTTTTCCTAATTTTTCTAGATGTTTTCGCGCGGATCTCGGTGTCGTAAAATTTCTTCTTCCTCGTTTGCCTCGTTTGCCTCGTTTGCCTCGTTTGCCTCGGTTCCCGACGACCGCCAACCGTCTTCGATCTCGACGAATTCCACCATGATCTTCTATCCGTGTTCGTCGACTTTGGAATCGAAGGATCGCAGCTGCGCGAGTACACGCGTACGCGCGGAGAGTCTTTTCGCCGCTGACGTTCTTTTCGCAGCTCCGTCTTCTACGCACACAACGAATATTCGCGCAGCTAGGAACGCGCAAACGGATGACGAGAACAAGTTCGAAGAAGAAACCCGTTCAAAGTAATTTGAAAACCCCTCGTTTCGATCCGTGGCTATCTTCGTTTCTCCGTCTTGTTTTTTTCTTCCGACCAAATGGTCGTATAAAATGTAGCTAGAATTGTATCAACGAAATTTCATATCTGGACGTACGATAATCGCGATCGCCGTTCCGCGTCGCGACGGTTTTCGGCTTCGAACGTTGCGCGAAATCTCGAAAATATTGTCTGTAAGTGGAATTTCGAGTACTCGTACCGGCAGCGACACGCTCGTCGAGAATCGACTATAGAAAAATCGATCGTTTTCCTGTTTTCTCTTTTCTCGTTTCCCGTCGCTTCCCTTGGCACACGGATTTTCCGAGGAAGCTTTGTCGATTCCTGCTTTCTCTCTCTCTCTCTCTCTCTTTCTCTCTGTGTTTTTCGCTCTATCGCTCTGTCGCACTCATTCTCTCTCGCTCTCTCTCTCTCTCTCTCTCTCTCTCTCTCTCTCTCTCTCTCTCTCCGTGTTCGCGAAATCGTTAGAAAATACGGATCGAGATAAAGTTTCGTGCACTCGATAACAGGAGAAAAGTTTGATCTAGACCTTTCGACGGAAGAAATATTATCGCGTAGACGCGGTTTAAACGCTATTCTAGTACGATAACGCGTTATTTAAAAGTGATTTACGTACGGTTAGACGATAACTCGACGAATCGCGGATAAAGAGAAAAACGTTGTTTTAAAAAGATTACTCGAAATCACTGTAAAATCGGATCGAGACGCGAACGCGAGAATCGTCGATCGTCGAGAACGATACGCTTCGCGTTCGGTTCTCTCTTCGCTTTCGTTCTCGTCGAGATCGCTACGACCGTTTAAATACGCGTGGTTCTACGCGGTGAATTCGCTACACGAATATCTCGATTACTCGTTGGTTCGTCGTAAAAGTCAAGGGAACATCTAATCGCGCGTATTAAGATTCGATATATGTATAGATATATGCGCGAATATGTATAAATTCGAATCGCGCGGCAAACTACCAACGTGTTCGTCGATCGTTAGAACTTGGATCTCTCGCTTTATACGTTTAATAAAATAGAAATTGCACGAGTATATTATCCGAGATGTACAATAAAAATTGGTTACTTGAAAATTCTTCTAAATCGACAGCTCGCGTTTCCTGAAACAACGTGTATCGGTTACATGCGTTTAGCGGTAGTCGCGATCGTCGTTGTCGTTGCTTTCCTCCGAGTGTCTCTGTTGCATCGATCGAGTTCCGTCGCGTTCCGTCGCGTTCCGTCGCGTTCCGTATCTTTCTACGAACCAACAAAAGATTCTCTCTCTCTCTCTCTCTCTCTCTCTCTCTCTCTTCCTATCTCCTCTATCTGTATCTTGTTCTCTTTCTCTGGTATACGCATCGACGTACGATACGGACAAGCCGGGGTGTCGCGCGGTTATCGACGAAACAACGACTTCGCAACGGAACGTATCGACGCAGATTCGAGAGAGAAACGGAAACGATTCGTCGCGTCGAGCATCGAGCGTAGATCGCGGCAATTCTGACTACCGTGCGTGGAAATAGGACGATAGAAAAACGGATGTATCGAAACGACGCAACTACCAAAGAAAGCGAAAGGGTGGATAATAAGGCGGCAGTTATTGCTTCGCTTAAGCGTGGTTACTTGTTTCGTAAAGCGTTACGTTAAGCGTAATGCGTGCAATACGCGTTGCTTCGTACGCGCATCCGATCGTTAGACCATCGTTTTTCGCGGGGATTTCGTCGACCTGGACGCGATCGATTCTCTTCTATCGTGTTAAATAACGGGTTCGATCGTTTTTACGGCGGTGGCGGTGGCGGTGGCGGCGGCGGCGGAAGCGACGGCGATACGACCGAACGACGGATTCGACAACGGTCCTTCTACTCTCTATCTTGTCCGTCGCGTACTCTTTCGGATATCTAACATCTATATGGGATAACCGTGTGCCCGCGAAATTATTCGATCGAATCGTCGTCCGTCCGTCCGCTTGCTCGCTCGCTCGCTCGCTCGCTCGCTCGTTTACTTACTCTGGAAACAAGGAAAAGGAATGCGTGAATCAACAGTGAGAGAGAGAAAAAAAAAACAACAAAACAGTCGAAATCAGTGATCTATGCGTAGTCTGCATTTAACTAGAATACGAAAGAAAACTCTTCAACAGAACAGAAAAAAAAAAAAATTGCGAAACGAAACAAAGGAAATCGAATAGCGAACGTTGTCTACGGTCGAATACAATTACAAAATAATATAGCCAAAGTATCCGAAACTTTCCTAAAGCGATTTCCAGGCGGACCAACGTAACCTTAAAACGTTATCGGCGATAGCTGAAACGAATCCAGAAATAAAAATCACGATACAATTATACGATATACAATGTACAACGATACAACGATACAACGATACAACGATATACGCGTGCTACGGTAACGCGACACCGTCGGATTACAGCTGAACGTAGAAACAACGTAGAAAAAGGATCTCTCGAATTACGTGAACAGTCTCTAAATTAGTAGGACGTTTGAATCGCGTCAATATCCATCGGTTTTTCTTTTTTCTTTTTTCTTTTTTCTTTTCTCTTTCTTTTTATCATTTTCGTTTTCGTTTTCTATCTTTTTTTTTTATGAAAATTCAAGGCTTCCAGATACAAACAAGGTTCATTTTTACGAAACGGAAGTAAAAGCATTCTCTCGTTCGTTTCTTAACTTCCGTGCAACTTTCGTGATTCGAGGATTGACTAGTAATAATCTTGCTCCTTGTATCTTCTCCCCATTTCTCTTTACGATGCTATCGCTTCTCTCTCTCTCTCTCTCTCTCTCTCTCTCTCTCGCTCTCTCTCTCTCCCTTTTTTTTGGTTTTCCTTTTTTTACTAAGAAATAAAACCTCTGTCAATATTCAAGACGCGACCGTCGATAATTTATTTACAAGACGAGGGGAACGACGAGCCGCGTCCGCCACGACGATTCTCGCGTTTCTTCGTCGCGTTCGACGCGTTCGACGCGTTCGACGCGTTCATAGATCGTCGCGGATGTCGGCGACGATTACCGTTCTCGTCGTCGCGATCGTTCCAGTTCCGGATACAGCGATGTTACGAAAAAGCGTACCTTATTAAAAATAGAAATGCAATGTAAAAACGGGGATAAAATCGCGTCTTGTATAAGACAGACGTGTTGCGCGTTCGATCGCCGTTTCACCCAGAGGTGGGCAGGATACAAACTACCGTTATAGTATAAAAAAATAAAGATGATCGTTCGAACGAGCTTCGCAAAAACTTGCTTCGATAAAAAATTATATCCTCCGAGTAAGAAAACCTCGCAGTTTTGGTAACTTCAAGTTAGGACTTAAGTTGCACTTGTAAGTTTCCTCTAATTGCATTATCATTTATATTACAAAATCATAGAAATTTGCGTTCACAATTATACGCTAGGACAAAAGTGAATATCTTAAGTAATATAGTTATCGGTAACAACGGTCGGCCGGGGGGTTCGGATGGATGGGGCTGGGCGAGGGAGGGATGGGAAGGGCTGGCGTGATTCTACGATAACTTACGAATGTAAACGGCGAAATTTTTACAATAAAACCAAACGTCGACGTATAAATGTACATAAAAAGATGCGTAGAAATCCGAAAGGACATTTAAAAAATTCACTTTCGTTATTATCTTTGTAATAACGTTCGTTCCACCGTTTCGCCTATCGTTTTCGCTTAATATTTTTGGTTCACGCGCGCGCGCGCGCACACACACACTCGCGCACACGCATACGTACGCGCGCGTACTCTCTTTCTCTCTCTTTCTCTCTCTCTCCGTCTCTCCGTCTCTCCGCCTATCCGAATTTTCCGTCTTGTTCGCGTTACACACCCGAGAGACGACGTTTATCGTTCTCGTAAAAATTTTCACAAAACAAAAACAGTCCGACTCGCTATTTCTACGTAAAAAAAAAAAGCGCATGCACTGTGCCCGCCTCTGGGATGCGCTCGACCCCGTTGTATTCCTAATTCCGTTCTTTGCTACGTTTTCGTTCTCGCGCGCACACACGCACACGCTCTTTCTCGCTCTTTCTTTCTTTCTCTCTTTTTCTCTATTTCCATTTCATCTTGTTTCGCACGGATACGCACGGATACGCACGGAATCGCTCGTGTCCATGGACATGGTCTCGGCCCGTTTTCGTATTTTATCGCGACTGTCCCCTCGCCCGTCGATCCTCGATCGTAAACGGATTTCTGGTTTCTGCGTTTCCTCCGTTACCGTGTTCGTTCGCGAGCGAAGACCGTTTCTCGTCCTCGTGCCCTCGTTAAAAAAATAAAAAAATATCATATCTCTTTCCTTTGTTGTGGCTTTTGTTGCGGGCGCGCGCGCTTCGATCCGTCGCGTTATTATTCCGCGGATCTCTCCCAGTCCGAACGTTGCGTTCGTATTTTCTCCGTTCTATCGGCATCGGCATCGGCGTCGTTCGGTTGCTTTCTTTCCTCCGGTAAGAACATTGCACGGCTCCCAGCTCCGGTTTATACTGTCTTATAGGCTTATCACGTTTTACGTTCTAAGTGTTTCCGAGTGTGAAACATATACACATGTACATACATTAAGTTTACCGCTGTACCACATTTACATTTAACGTATCTAAGCTATTCCTATAGTCGCGGACCCGAACGTCGATCGACCTCGCTCGACGAACCGATCCATCGATCGCGGATCGCGTCGGATCGATGCCGATCGCGGGAAATACAAACTTTTCGCGTCTCCCCTCACCCTCCCTCATCATCGAGTCGCGCGCGATGGTTTCGCGATCGAACTGTCTCGTCGGCGAACAAAATCCTCTACCGTTTGGTATTTCGTAGATTCGCAACCGGTCGAACGGATCCGCTCGGGTCGGGATTGCGATTATCCAGTCGCGATCGCTCCCATGGCTCGCCCTCTCTCTCTCTCTCTCTCTCTATCTCTCTCTCTCTCGCGTATTTTGTTCGCATTCGTAGCCGATCACCTTCGACCGATTTTGTTCTCGCGCACGTGTCCGTTGCACGCGTTCGCATATAGATCGTATATCCAAGCGCGCGTTATTCGTCCGTTTCTTTGGTACAGTGAGATACATTGTACATAAAAAATACAGATATAGATACAGATACAAATACAAATACAAGTAGAACTAAAAATAGAAATAGAAATGGAAATGGAAATGGAAATGGAAATGGGCAATGGTAAAAGAAATAGAGATACAAATAATAGTTGTAACGACGTTGACGTTGAGGAGACGCGTTAAAATATTACATGCTAGTGGTAAATACGTGACGAAAAGAATAGTCAAATCATACGAATGGCGGAGAGGGAAACGAACATCCTAGTTTATAGTTTTCAGTTTGGTCGAGTCGACCAAACGGGCGAAAACGACGCGCCCGCTGCGAGACGTCGACGGGGAGGATTCGTCGAGAGATCCGGATCCGTACGAACCGAGAGAACCAAAGATAATACGGCAGTCGTGGTTCGTGATCGCGATCGAAAGAGAAACAAATAAAAAAAAAAAAGAGAAACTTCATTAGGAAATACGGAACTATAGGAAGCGGAACTACGCTTCTACGCCCTAGGAAAACTAGGAGTAAACTAGGAAGAAACTAGGAAAAACAACTAGAAAAAAAAAAAGTAGGAACGTTATAATCGCTACGAATACCCGTCTTCGTTGTCGCGCAAAATGTACAAAAACGACGACGGCGACGTCCGTTCGAAAAGATAGAAATTGATCGACCGGCACGCGGAACACGATGCCATCGGAGGTTCAACGAGAAAATTGCCTCGAATCGCCTTACGGTGGTTCGATGGGAGCGTCTCGCTCCGATCGTTGTACCGATCGCGTTCTCGCGTTTCGGTCGCGGGGTCGCGGGGTCGCGACAGCGATCGCGATCGGGAATCGATCGTCGTCGCGTTAACCATCGCGGAAGAGTCTCTTGCGTTTCGAGAAGAAACTTCCGAACTCTCCGATACGGCTCTCTTTCTCTATTTTTCTACATTTTTTGTTTATGTCCGTTCTCTCGTCAGAATTGCCACCTTTCTTTCGGTAAACCGTTCAACTTTTGCCATTCATGTTTTCTCTCTCTCTCTCTCTCTCTCTCTCTCTCTCTCTCTCTCTCTTTCTCTCTCGCACGCTCGTTCATACACGCGCCGAATGCAACGCTCCGCCGAACAAAGTCGTTCGAACGCATACAAGCCACGATACGCACCGTACTCGTCTCTCATACATTCTCTCCGAACTAATCGTAAGATATTTAGACAAGAATATAACAGCGGTATAAAAACTTCTCAACACTGAAAAATACAAATCTATCGTAAACGACTACCGTTTTTACTCGCTTCTCCAGTAATTTTCTTTTTCTTAATTTTCGTTTTGTTACGTTGATCTCTCGATTGGACACGCGCGCGCGTATTATTCGCTCGAACAACCACGCGACAACGCGTATTCGTACGTTCGTACGTTCGTTCGTTCGAGCGAATATCACGCGCGGCCGGTTTCCTCGCGTCCGTTTCTCTCGCATCCCCGCGCTCCTCTTGTCTACTCCCGTGCCGCTCGTTCTCATAAATTTCGAGCGTTCTTGTTCGCGGCGCGGTACAGCGCGGTGCAGCGCGGTGCAGCGCGGTGCAGCGCGGTGCAGCGCGACACGGTTATCTCCGCCGTTCTCTCTACCGCTTCGCTTTCCGTCCTACTACTCTCTTTTTCTTTTCGCGTTCCTTCTCCGGATGCAGCGTATCGCGTGCTTCCGCGTCATCGAATTTTCAATTACATTTCCATTACATTTGTTTTCGAGTCTGTCGGAATATATTAGATATTTCGTTCGTTATTATCGATAATATATTAGTATTTCACGTGTACGCGTGTACGCGCGTAGCCTCGTATCCGCGTGGCGCGCGTATCTCTCCCTTTTCGTCGTAGGTGGATGGCTGCGCGCTTCCATGGCCGTATTCTTCTACGGTACGCGCGTACACGCGTACATCTGCGTTTAATCGTCGTTATATTATGCTTTATCACACATATTACAAAGGAGGTGAAGAATCGTATCTAAGGTATTACTTATTATTTTGTTGCTTTTTACCTTTGTTACTAGCGATATCGAACGATAACTTTGCTGGCGACGTACCCTAAGTTCACGGCCAACGTTCTCCTCGTTATCGTTATTATTGTTATTTTTTATTATTATTATTATTATTATTATTATTAATATTATTATTTATAATTTATCATTACTTCTGTGAATCGTTACGATTATTTATCATAATTATATCGATACGGTGATCGTTTGAAATGTTGTCATTGTTTGTTATTTGTTGCTGTTGTTGTTGTTGTTGTTGTTGTTGCTTCTGTTTCGAATCGTTTGCGCGCCACGTTCGGAAACGCGCGCGAATCCGAGTGTTTTGGTCGCTCGAACGATACGAGCGTGTAATCAAGTTTTCGCTATCTCGAAGCGTGCGATCGCTCTCGCGATCGCGTTTCTCCGTCTACCATCGTTTCCACGGCATCGCGTCTCCGTGCCTTCCCACTTTCGATCGTCGCGAACGACGAACGAGAGACTACGCGAGAGAGAGATCGTAATTTTCGCGCGGCTACGACGATGTCGCTTGTCCGCGATAGTTTTCTTCGTCGACGCGTCGCGTCACCGAATCTCGGAAAATCGCTTCGACTCTCGTTCTCGTTCTCGTTCTCGTTCTCCGTCTCGTTCTCGACCTCGTCGCTCGCGAATTCGAACTCTCGAGTGATATGTTCGCGCGTTCCGCGATTTCGTTCGATTCCGAGGGCGCCGTTTTCAATTTCCTAAAGAATCCGCCGAGACGACGCGCGTCTCCCCGGGTTCCGCTTCTTTAACTTACATATTTTCGACTAGCTATCGAAGACGCTCGGCAGCGTCTCCGAGGATTCTCACTTTATAAATTAGAACTTACAATTCGAATTAGAAATTCATCGAAACGAATCTATCAATTTGCCTAAGCGAACCAATTTCGCGTATCGTCCGGATACGTTGATTCGTTGAAATTAACTAAAGGAATCGGACTCCGATTTCGATCGCGAGACTTGGATCGTTCGTTCGCGGACGAAGCGTCGATCGCCGTCGTCGTAGAAGCGCTCGAAGCACGGAAAACGTCGACCGACTCACGGATAATTTTCCAAATTATCCATTTCGCTTCTCCTGTCCTACCACCTCCCTTCGCCGCGCTTGCCGAATCTTTTAGCTTCCCTGTCGTACGCGTACGCGTGCGAATTCTGCCTGTCTTGTCTGTCCGTCCGTCCGTCCGTCCGTCCGACCGACCGCCTTTTTTTCGATCGTTCGTTTGCCGCTTCTCCGTTTTTCTCGAAGCGATCGCGGCGGCAACGAACGCGCGCGAACAGCGGATAGGTACCGGACAGGGTTCCGAAACGGTCCGCGATTCGGGCTACGATTCTGTATTTTTCAACGAACAGAAGAATTTGCCTAGAAAAATTTCACTCTCTTTCCCGGTCCGGATACTCGTTTCGTTCGAGTTCTCGAACGATGCTACCCCCCTATATTTATACTCATATTTATATTTATATTTGTATTTGCATTTATATTCATATTCATATTCATATTCATGTTCATATTCATATTCATATTCATATTCATATTCATATTCATATTCATATTCATATT
>CM052082.1:21338617-21341117 GCA_028453745.1 Agapostemon virescens
TATATATATATATATATATTTATATATATTAATATGCATTAATATAGCTTTTCTTTAATTATCAATTGATTTAGGTGAATTGGTACCTAGTTAAGTTTTGCTACAAGTATGCGTATCGATCGATCGATCGATCGATCGATCGGTGGGGAGAGCCAGCCAGGGTACGAACGAGATCGCGTTCGCGCAAGCGTCTCACCGTTTTCACCTATCGTAGGTAGCGCGTGCCCTTTCGTTCTCGCGCGCGACAACCGACGAGTGGATCGCGCGAATTCGATTCGTTCTTTTCTCGCGTTTTTCTCGCGTTTTTCTCGATAATTTTACTAGCGACGACGAAACGTCGTTTCGAGAAATTCCTTCGATCGATGGTTCGCCACGAATTTCCTTCGTCGCTCCTCGTTCGCGCGAGAACGACGTTTCGGAGTATGCATCGCCCAATTATGCTAACTAATGCTCGTACCCCCTTGCGTTCTTTCGCGATAGGATCGACCGATCGTCGGAGACCGTGGATCTCTCTCTCTCTCCGTTTACGTTTCGCTCGCTATCGAAAATCCACGTAAAATATTCGTCGGTCGATCGTTCTCCCATCTTCCATCCGCGAACGGGTTTCAAACTCGCCGATCGTACGAGAAAAGACTAAACGTCGTTTAGAATATGATCGCAACGACGAATGGAAAAATTGGGTACGTTTTCCGTTCCATCGAACGACGCGCGCGCGTATCCCTAGAGTTTCGCGCGCTTCTCGGACTTTGGATCGCGATCGTTCTACGCTTTTGCTCGCGACACCTTCAACTTTTTCGCCCGTACCGTCGATCTCTGCCAATGCCGTGTCGGGAGGGGGAGAACAACCGAATGGGAAACGTGGAACGTTGCCTTCGCGTTTATTCGCTAAACGCGTTTCGACGAGTCATCGCCGAACCTTCGAAATTTGTCGACCGCATGGTTCGAGTTTCCTATTTGGCGTTTCGTCGACCCGCTCGCGGATACCGACGCGAATTCGTGCGAACGAAGAAACGAAGGATCGTCTTTCGCGCCTCTTTTTCTTTCTTTCTTTCTTTCTTTCTTTCTCTCTCTCTCTCTCTCTCTCTCTCTCTCTTGCTCTCTCGATCTGTCTTACTTCGCGCGTTGCATCGTCTATGGCATTCTAGAAGTTTTCTCGCGCTTCGTTTCTTTCGAGCGTACAACTCGTACCTCGTGCGGTGCCTAAACGTCACCTAATCTACGGCGACAAGTATATACAAAAAACAGTACCAAAAAAATAAATATATATGTATATATATATAAATATATGTATATGTATATATAGATGCGGAGATTACTTTTGTTTGTCCATTTCTCGTTATCGGACCTTTGCGATAAATCGATTGATTTGCGATCGCCTGATCTACCGATTCGTACAAGTGAGTGTTTATCGATCGAAGTGTAACTAAGCGCGCGCGTACGCGTATACGCGTGCGATCGTCCGTTTCTCTTTCTGTGTTTCCTGTGTACGGGTGTGTGCATGTATGTGCGCGCGCCCGCGCGGGATCGCGTGGTCGACGAGTACTCGTCGTGCGAGGTTAATCTACGAGTTTACACGATTTCGACCGATCGCGATGCTACGCACGAAACGCGTTCGTCCTTTGAACGGAACGCGAATTTCCGTGCGCGCCTCGTCGCTTTTTCATCGTTTATCCGTCGCTTTTTCGTCGCTTCTCGTCCCTTCGCTTCGTCGCGTTCTCCACGAAAAAGTTCTCCAACGACCTCTTCGAAAGCGGAAAGCGACAAGCGAAGAGCGCGAAGCGCCGCGAGGTTTTCCTCCGAAAATGAAAAGCGATTACGCGTGTCTCGGTTCGAAGGAGATTTACTTTGAACTACGTCGATCGCATCACTGCGTTTGATTATATATGCCGAGCGAAGAGACTCGTTGCTACGAAGAAGACGCGTACTCGATCGGAATTGCATCGCGTGCATTGTATTCCGTGTCCCCGTCGAACCGTTTCTCTTCGTACGGTGTGGTGTGGTGTGGTGTAGCGTGGTGTAGAGTAGCGTCGTATCGTATCGTATCGTATCGTATCGTATCGTATCGCGTCGTCGGGCGTCGTACAAGAGGAATCGGTAGGTATACAGGTCAGGGGGTTGGGGGGGGGGGGATTCGTGCGATGTGCTATGAATCTAACGTTTCCGCGCGCAAACAATTTACCGATCGCACGTTGCGTTCCCAATTATCTATAGGACGTATCGAGTCTAAATTAACTACGAACACGACCATCGTCCGTTTCGCGTCGGCATCGACGAAAAAACAGCGCAACGGTCGTATTCTCTGTCCTGAAGGACCGCGTTTCTAGCGTTACGGGACGACTATCCGGTACGATATTGCAGCGTTCCGAGTACGATTCCGCGAGAGACGCGAGCATCGTTCGTCTCTTCGAGAAAGATCGCAACGACCCAGCTACCCGAAAACGTTTTCGTCTTTGACCTCGTACGAGTATTCGTCTTGCCAAACCTTTCCAAACGCAATCGC
>CM052082.1:21346117-21369903 GCA_028453745.1 Agapostemon virescens
AACGCCGAGACCGAGCGTATCGCGCTCGAACGCGTTTCCGTCGACGCGACGGGGCCAACGAGTCGCGGCCGACGTCTCGTGCTCGTATCGATTCGAAGGTTTTCGGTCCCCGGTTGCTCCTCCTTTCTCGTAACCCCGGGACTCGATTCCTCGTTAATCATCCGGCAGGCAACCCTGACAGCAGTTTCGATCGAATTCGGCCCGTGTGGTATCTCCTTCTCCGTTTCTCGCACCCTCTCTCTGTCTCCCTCTCCCTCGGCCACCCCTCGACCCGGTGCACGTTTCCGCGTTCGCCGTCGTACGCGTCGCATCGAATCGGCAGGACGCGGAAGGCTCGCGACGAATTCGCGCTTACGCGAACCGGTCTCGTCGTTTTCGACGATATTCGGTTTGGCCGCGAGCCATCCTGCAACGCGGTCGGCCGCCCGCGATTTCGTTACGCTCCGAGGGTAAAAATTGTTCGAGCGTAGGGGCGAAGTCGTCGAGAGAGAAAACCAGTGGAGCGAGGGATGCCGCGCGAACGCGTCGCGACGAGACGAGACGAGACGAGACGAGACGAGACGAGACGAGAAGGTTCGCCGTTCGCTGGCCACCCTCTTCGTCCTGTCGCATCGCCGGGAAGGGCGACGAAGGTTTCGACGCGAAGATATCGCGATCGCGATTCGGCAGGTTTCGCACGACCTTTTCCGACGGTAGGACGATAGGACGACGCGCCGAGGGTTCCGTATCGGCGAGGGGTCGGAGACGAAACACCGTTCGAGGGAAACGATCCTTTGCGGACGATCCGCCGGTCTTCTCGCGCTTCCGTGGCTTCCGCCACGTCGCGTCTCTTTCGGACCGAAAACCTCGAACGTATCGAAGAAACATGTCTGTCGAGTTTCGACGGGAATCGAGCGTTTACCGGTCCGCGCTGTTCGAGTCGAAGGCTTATCGCTCGATGCTTGCGCAGTCGAAAACCGATTCCGAGCCCTACGATTTCTACGAACGTTCGACAAAAAATATTCGTTCGGTCGATTTCGTTATCGCGAGTCGTTATCGCGACCGAGTCGAAACGATCTTTATCGACGGGCCGACGCGAAGCGATACGGTTCAACGGGTCATAGGTTCGACGTATCTTTAGGAGAATTCTCGAAGCTCTACCGGCGACGATCTCGATCGTGAAAAATATTGTCGCGGCGCATCCTGAAACCCGGGCAGCCGTCGAGACGACGACGACGACGACGACAACGACAAGCGCGGTCGGATTTTGTCCCTTTCGGAATTGATCGCGACTCGACCAAGGGACACGATGGTTGGTTCGCGTCTCCCCAACGATGCTTTCCCTGCGTCGTTGCCAACAACCCCTCGCTGGGTTTCACCGAAAAAAAGCCTGGAGAGTAGAGAGAAGGGAGAAGGGAGTAGGGAGTAGGGAGAAAGGAGAAGGGAGACGGGAGAAACGGGAAAGTCGAAGCGAGATACGAAAATTAACGACGCGATCTCGTACGGTCGCGTAGCCCCGAAACGCGGCGAAACAACGAGCCAAGAACGCAACGTTTTCGTTTCGATGCTCGACGACAGGGGTACGGAGGAACATCCCTCCGAAGCGCGATGGTTCCGTCGCTAGAAGCTCGCACGGATCAATATTACAGGTAGCTCTGCCCTATGAACGGTCGTTCTCGTTCTCGTTCTCGTTCCCGCTTCCGCCACCCACCCTCGTCCGTCCTTTCTCCCTCTCTCTCCCTCCCGCTCCTTCGTTCGTTTCGCGTCCTCCGTCGCCGACGGCTTATCTTATCTCGTTTCTTCCGTATCTCCGTTCGTTCGAAAGCGAGCTCCCGAGGGCTCGCGCGCGACACGCGATACAGTCTCGAAGAAACTCGCGGCGAGGGAAATTTAGTCGTCGGACCAACCCAAACGTAATTTTATCCAATCCGGACGAGCGACCAGAGTCGATGCTCGCGTGTCGAGCCGTGTCGAGCCGTGTCGAGCCGTGTCGACGACGCGCGCGCGAATAGGACAAAACTCTGATCCGCGGGTACGGTATTCGACGGTGCATCGCGTACCACGGACGAACCGCCGGTATTCGCTGAAACCTCGAGGAAACGCGCGCGCGGTAGCGAATCGAGGTTGATGCCCCTTTCCAGCCATCGGCTCGTCTCGGAGCATACTCGCCTCGCCTCGCCTCGCCTCGCCTCGCTCGAAGATCTCTCGGCGCCCTGCGCGCGAGTGCTACGCGCGCTCGATTCCACAGGCATATATTTCGAATCGCGTCTTCCGGTCCGACGATTTTATCTTCGCAGGGTCCACACCCTCGCGTCGAACTTGTAGATTTTGCGTAGGTTTCTCGGGTAGACGTTTCGCGAAACGAAGTCGAACGAAGCCAAGCCGTAACGAAGCACCGACTCGACCCGACGGTTTTATCCGGCGTAGAATCGTTGCGGTTTCGCGCGTGGTCGACCGTCAACGGGATCGATAAAAGCAAAAGTTTCCTTGGCAAGAGCGTGGCCACCCTCGGAACCCTTCGGGGAGTGTCGCTCTCCGCTCTCCGCTCTTCGATCTCCCAGCCGGCAGAACGTTTCGGCGACACGCGATTATTCTTCCGACGCGCGTAATCCCGCGTGTCTCGATCGTCGCGGCGCGAGACGTTCGATCGGCCAAGCACGAGTAAAAACGTTCAACGCAAAGGACGCGGCAGGCAAACGGTTCGCAACGGTTCGCAACGGTTCGCAACGGCTCGTGATCCGAACGACGGCAGAGAACGCGAGACGCTTTGCGCGTTACGCGACGAGAACGGACGAGAACGGACGAGAACGGACGAGAGCGGACAACGCGAGCAAGACGATGGCGCACGGGCGAGCGCGTCGTCTGTCATCCAATTTCGAGCGTAACAAGGGAAAAGCCGGTTACGTAGGAAGAAGAGGGTTTATCGTAATAACCGACCATCGTCGAGGGAATAGAACGAACGCCGTCTCGCGGACGGTGCGATTCCCCATTCTTCTCTCGCGACGTTCTTCCTGGCCTACGCTCCCTCTCGGATCGCTCGTTACGATTTACCGGAACGCTCCGCGGCTGCTTCTCCGACGATCGTTCTCGCGAGTTCGGATCCGGTTCGTCTCGTTTTCGGAATTCGCGAGATCCGACCCTGCTGGTTTCCCATCGGCGAACGAGCCGAGCGCGTCCAACGCGGTTTATCGCTCCGGTAGGAATCGTTCGATGCTTTCTTCCCGTATACCGTTGTTTAAATTTTCACGGCTCGTACGAGTTCGAGTTCGAGTACGATTCCCGTCTCTGCGTATCGCGGGCATGGTCGATCGAACGTTGTCCGGACGTCGCAAACGCGATCGAGAGTAGCAACGATATCATCGCGTGGTTCGCTGCGTTGGCAACGGTGACCGAGCGTCGTCGCGCGACTTCCGTTTACCAGCGAAACTTGTAAAAATTCATAATTACCGGCTTATACCGGGGACTCGGAAAATCCCGCGATTTTAACGAGCGCGCGTCTCGAGAGGCCGCGCGCGTCCGCGTCGGCCCTCCTCCGCGTTCTCGACTCGTCGAGCTCCGCGACGAGTTGCCACTCCGCCTCTCCAGCTTCCGCTTCGCACGGTTCGCGCGACTCGCTGGCGTTTCCTTTTGGTCTCGGTTGGTCGCGACTCGCGAAACTCCGATTACCCTTTGCGAGACGGCAGCGAAAAGGTGGCGCTGGACCCGTGCAAAAGTTCCTCCAACGGAATCCGCGTCGATGCGACGAACACGAAGCGCTCGAAAGAGAGGGTATCCGATTCGCGAAGCGACGCCGAACGATGCACGGCGCGCAGCGCACTCCTGACCTTTCGAAACCATCGGATTGCGCAAGCACGAAACGCGCGCGGGGCGACTCGCGAACTTTCGACGCTGTTGCGTCTCGAATCGCGTCGAAAGAAAGAAAAGACGAAGAACCGCGCGAGACAGATACGGTTCGCGATTCGAACGCTCTCGCGACTCCGCGTCCGTCGATGGAAAACTTTTGTCGTTGTTATCGCGTCCTCCATTTTTGCGTCCATCGCGAACGCGAAAGTGCTCTCGATACGAGACGAGACAAGACCAGTCGAGAAGACGCGCAGACCAATCGACGAAGCGGAGCATCTTCGACGCTACGAACGCGCGATGGAATCGGTTCGGCTCGGCTCGGCTCGGCTCGGCTCGACTCGACTCGTCTCGGCTCGCGGTGTACCGTTACCGTCGAGGCGTATCATCGATTCGAACCGATCGAATTACGAGAACAGAGCTCGCTTCGCGACGGCTACTATCCGCGAACGGTGCATAGGCGATGCTCGCGGTATAGGAACGCGGCGAGGACCATCGAGAATACGTATTTCCAGGACCAAACGTGGTTTCGCGAGCTTCCCCGAGGCCCCGAACCGTCGAAGAGAAGCCGGCCAGCCACGAGAATAATCTCTCTTTCTCTATTTCTCGATAAATAGAGAACATCGTGATTCTACGAAAGTTTGCCAAGGATGCTAGAAATCTGGGACAAGGAAAATCTTGCGCCTTGACTTCGATTCGTCTCGTTCGGAGTCTGGTTTTCAATCGACGAGTCTCGGACTCGAACGTTCGAGCGCGAACGGCGCGAACGACGCGAAACGCCGTGTCGCGTTCATAATTTTGGTCGTTCTCGCCCGATCGGTCGAAACGCGTTCGTCGTTCCGATGGCCACGGTCCACGGTCCGCGGTCCGCGGTCCGCGCCGGAATCTGCATTCGTTGAATATGCAACGGTAGCCTTGAACTTACGACCGCCTCTACGCGCGTACGTACGTACCTATCCACCTACCTGTCTCTCCAGCTACCCGTTCGCGCGTCTCGACGACGGGCAAACGGTCGCGAGAACCCGGGGATCGCCGAACGAGTTTGAAAAGGGCTTCGGCGTTCGCGCGTTCGATGCTTCGAAAATATCGGTAAATCGCGCGATCATTTCTTCGGTTCGTATCGTTCGCGAGCGGACGATTCGAGGTGGACAACCAGGATCACGGTATACGGGACGCGGGACGCGCGATACGGGATACGGGATACGGGATACGGGTTCCGAGTTACGAACGCGTACAGTTCCACGCAGGACTCGAACGACTCGTTTGGACGTTTCGCGAACCATAGTCTCTCGTTCGGATTCGAGTTGGTTCCAGCGATCGGTCGACCGGTGAATCGCGGAAGGTCTCGAACGCGCATTCGAATCCGATGGTTCGCGCGAAATTATTCTCCGGTAGAAAGTTCTCGTACCGAAGAACCCGATCCGAATCGGTAAACCTTTTCGACGGACGTTTCGCGATCGCTGGTACCGCGGCGATGCGAACGGGGCTTCACTCACCGTGCAGCTGCGCGAGAGACTGCAGCGTGCTGGCATTGCAGTTTATATATCCTGAAACAGAAAGCCATCGATTCGATTAAAAACGTGTGAAATGGCCGCGCGGTCTACAGCGGGATAGCCAACGATTTCGTTCGATTCGATGCGATTCGATGCGATTCGCCTAACGGCGTATACAGTGTCGATATCGAGTATCGAGTATCGATACAGCAGGCAGGTATCGTATCGCGTGTCGAGAGTGGCGCAAATCCAACGAAACTTGGGATCGAAATAGAAAAAACCGCGAACCACCGCGCCGCAACCGGCTAGCGCGCCGTTCCCGCGGATCGCGTTGCACGATGTCGCAAGCGTCCATCGACTCGAAAGTTCGCTGTCGGATATGTGGGTCGAACGCGGTTTCACGGTTTCGAAAAACCGTGCATTCGATCGTGGAAGTCTCGAGCCGATCGAGCGCAAAACCCGCGAGTCGAACCATCCACCCGTCGTATCCGTCGCGCCTGTCGCGCCTGTCGCGCCTGTCGCGAGCACGAAACGCTCGACGTTTTATTTGTCGATCGATGCGACGCGCCCGTTCGCCTCGAGTCGAGACGAAAACCGGCGGCGAACGGTCGTCGATCGAGCGAGTTTGCGTCGATCCGCGAACGAACGACAACGGGTTCTCTTATCCTCGCCTCCAGGTACCTCCGACGCGATACGTCGAATAACGGGACGCGCGCTCGCGCGAGTTCGTTGCTCCGCTTTCCATCGCGAGAACGGCGGTTGCGGAAAATCGGTAAACCCTCCGCGAGGGGGATTCGACCGATCGTTCTCGATCGAGGGCGAACACTGCCAAAACGTCGATTTCTCGAGAAACAAGTTCGACCGAGAGGAGAAAGCGACGCGTGGCGCCGAGTCGCGTCGTCCGTCGATTCAACTTTTATACCAAACGACCCTTTTTTTCCACGATTCTCGGACGTCGCGTTTCCTGTCCGTGCGAAGAACCGAGTCGCAAAATCACCGACGTTTGACTTTTTGCCAAAGGAGACTGCCCGCCCGCTTGCCCGCCTGCCCGTCTACGCGACGCGAAACGTTGCTTCGAGAAAGTTCCAAGCGCTTTCTTTTTGTTCCTGTACGAGGCGTTTGCGACGTTTGCGATTTACTTTTCGCGGGTGTTGCCGCGCGACGCGACGCGACGCGGTCGCAACGGACGATGAAAGTTGACCTTTCGCTCGGTTGCAATAGCGGTGACATTTATTTTAAACGCGCCGACGAAACGATTCGGTTCGTCTCGGCTCGCCTCGCCTCGCCTCGCCTCGCCTCGCCTCGCCTCGCCTCGCCTAGAATCGTCGAGAGAGTAAAACGAGCGTCGCGCGTTATCGAATCGAGTTTGCGGTAATCGTACGGTCGTCGTCGAACGTTTCACGCGATATCGACTCGTTCGCCGAGAGAAGAAGACGCGGAACCGGCGACCGCGACAGCGACCGTAGGGGGAGCGAATCGTCTCGCGCAACGTCGATCGCAAACTGTTATCGCGGCGGCGAAGAGAGTAGCGGCTCGCGAGCACGGTCCGAGATAGCAACAGGTGCTCGTCGAGGCGATATCGATAACGACGAGACGAGAAGAGACGAGACGAGACGAGACGAGACGAGACGACGGACGCGCGTCGTTCCGCGCTGTTCCGATTTACCGCGTAGCCGAGAAACCGACCGGCGCGCCGCCTACAAGAGAAGAAAACCGTGCACGACGACGCGGTCTATTTCCCGTGGTACCGAGCAACGTTTTCGGCCCATCGGCTCTCGACTTTCTTCCTCGCTTCGCGGCGGTAAACTTTCCTTCGCGCGGCCAGCGTCGACGATCCTTGGTGCGACGAGATCGCAACGGTTCCTCGACTCGTTCGTCGTTCGGCTTTGTCTCTGTCCGCTTTTCCGTCTCTCCGTTCTCGAGCGTTTTTCAACGGACGCGTCGCCGCGCTTCTCTACCGACGTCGCACCGTGTCGCGAGTTCGATCGATCCAAGACACCCGGTACACCGCCGCAGTCCGGCCGTATTCAATTGGGTTGGCATCGGTGACATAACGCAGCCAACGATACGGATGCGCGTATTAACCCATTTAGCTCCGTTACGCACGGACAATGCGCGATACGCGTCGCGTCCATCCCGGTGCATCGGACCGTTCGTCCCGTTCGTCGCCCGTTCGCCCGTGCTCGTTGAGAATCAACGCGGAAGAAACCGCGAAGAAACGTCGAAACGTTCGAAACCTTGCGGAGCGGCGACGTTTCGCGGTAACGATCGAACGCCGTGCAAAGATCCTTCGCGACGCGTACTCGCGCGGAGGTTGCGACGAAGGGTGGTCCGAAAACGCGGAAACGCGGAAACTCCGTTTACGGGCAAGGTCCGTTTCCAAAGACGATCGAGGTTTCGCGTTTGCGCAAGCGGTGAAAAATTCATTGAAAAACTAAATACCGAAACTATCTTTTCGAGCGGAGTCGAACGTCGCCGTTTTCAACTTTCCCACGAGATTCCACCAAAGAGAAAGATCTTCGAGATCGAGGTAAATTTTGAAGGAAACGATTCGTCGATCGATTCGCGAACATCGCCGAGTCGGCTCGACGGCTCGACGGCGGGGTAATCGGGACGAGCGCCCTACCAAAAATAGACGATCGGAATAGAATGGGTCGATCGATTGGTAAACCGAGCGAAAAGAAAAGGTCGATGGGAAGAACACGGTGGCTACAATTTTCTCGATAAAAATAGTTTCCAACGACGCGACGTCTTCGAGCTTTCGAACGCCCGAAACGAGACGCATCGAGAACGCGAACCGGAAGAATACGGGCAACGAAAACTTGAGATTGGACAACGGAATTCGGAATAGAGAGAGAGAGAGAGAGAGAGAGAGAGCAGAGAGAGCAGAGAAAAAGAAAAGGTTGAAAATTGAGAACGAGTTCGGGAGTAGAACAGCAGCAGCGAGACGTTCCAACTCCGTCGAAATATTTTTAGCGATCTCGGGCGACCAGGCGAATCGATTCGAAGAGAGTTTGCGAGAGATATGGGTCGCGTTAAAATTACGCAAGTTTTGCCAACTGGAGCACGGTTCCCCGAATCGGCCGGCTCGAAGGATCAACGTCCAAACGAGTTTCCGTTTAGGGCCGAAGAACCGAATCGACGACGCTTCCTTCGTCGACGACGTCGAACGAGAGAGGCGACGAGAGAGGCGACGAGAGAGGCGAGACGCGATCGTTTCGGTCGAGCGAACCCGGTTTCCAAGTGGGAAACCGTTGCAAGCATGCTATCGCGGTTGGAACGCCAACGATCTTTGCACCCGGTTTCGTTTCTATTCCCGTCCTCGGTAGACGAGAAACGCGAGCCGCTAGGATAGCTACCAGTCGCCGGCCCGTTGGCTGCTGTTGGCTCTCGGTTGCCGGTTTGCCGGTTTGCCGGTTTGCCGGTTTGCCGGTTTGCGAGAGAACGCGTTACCGGATTCGTTCGACGATAGGTTCGCGACCGCGCGAAACACCTTCGCCAAAAAGTTTCCTAAGACGAACCATTCATTTTCCCGCGAACTCGAATCGTCGAATCGTCGAGTCGCGTCGTCCGAAACTCGGTCGACCGGAAATATCGCGCGAGCACGCGCACCTAACCGTTAGCGAGCGTAGAATCGTCGAACAATAAGGCTTCCCACGTTTTGTGCGCGTTAAACGCTGGATACGAGAACGCGACGAGGAAGAAAACGTAGCAGGAAAAGAACGCGTTCTCGAACGGTTTTGTCCGAAACGACGAAATTAACATACGGCTGGTTTCCCCGTCTCTCTTTCTTTCCTATCCCCCTTCCCTCCTAACCCGACCTCTCGGTCGCGGTGAAAATTTGAATTCCAATAGCGGTAGTCCACGACGAGCCTAGCGGTCGGCCACGAGAGATCGGTGCGAAGCGATCGTTATCCTATTCGAATCGACTCGACTCGACTCGAATTGCCTCAACCGAAAACCCGTACGGGCGTCAACGATGCGGGCGACTCGGAGAGTCGGGCTAAATTTAAATGGCCCCGTCGTACTTGCGACGTGTCGTTAACGAAATGCACTGGCAGCCGTCCATGATCGCCGTCGAGTCTCCTCGACGCGGCATCGTCGTCGACGTCGTTGTCGTTGTTTTTTTACGAAAATTTCGAAGGAAATCGATGACGCTCGTCGAGAAGGAAAATCCGTGTAGACAAACGACGAACAAAGAGTAAACGCCAAACGGAAAGGAAAGGAACGGAACGGAACGAAAGAATTTTCTAGGGCTTACCGTTCGCTGATTTTGTCAGCGTCGCGTCGGTCGCGAGAAGCTTCCGAACGGCCAGCACGCGCACGTGCGAACGACGTTTTTCCTCTCGTTTCTCGTTTCTCGTTTCTCGTTTCTCGTTTCGCGTTCCCCGCGAACAGAGTTATCGCGCTCGAAACGGCTGGTTCTTTTCTTTTGTCCGCTTTCGCGTCGATGGATACGCGCGCGCGAGACAACGAGGGACGCGCGGAACGAGGGAAGCAGAAACAACGAGATTCGCCATGGGGAAAGTCGACGCGCGCCACCGTTCTGTAACGCGACAAATTGTCCGGATACTGACGTCACTGGACATCCGTAATCGTCGGTTATCGACGCATCGTTCGTCCACTCGTCCACTCGTCCACTCGTCCACCCCTTTGTCCGTTCGTCGTATCGCCGGACAAGCCGCCGAGAGCGTCGCGACCTCGAGCAACCTGTTCTCTCTCGCCCACGGGCCAACGCTTCGCGTCGCGAGAATCCTTTTCCAACTCGAGCTTTTTTCTACGGCGCGTTCGACGAAGAAAGATCCTTCGGGAAAAACGGTGTCTCGACGCGACGCGAAAATTTATGAAAAAGAAAGAAAAATACCGGTGAAAGGAGAAGGGAAACGGGGAAAAGGGGGAAAAGGGGGAAAAAGGAGAAGGCGTCGGGCGGCAGGCACCGACTGGGAGAACACGGGGGGAGAGAAACAGAGAAGGACGGATCCGGCTCGGCAGAGGGTGGCTCGAACTATGCGATCGATAGTTGAATGCCCTCTAGTTGACATGCGTAGCCCGTACCTGCTCGCCTACGGCCTACGGCTCGCCCCTGCGAGCTCTTTCTTTTTCCCCTGACCAAACCCGATACGATGCTCGCTCTATCTTGGTCAGCGATACGCGCGGATACGCGTTTGCACCGCTCGGACGATAGGTCGATGCGTCGACGACTCGCTATCCGGTTGCGATTCCCGATTTTCGATTCTCGATTTCCGATTTCCTACTCGCGACGCGCGCCTTGCTCGTATATTTTTTATCCGGAGTGTACGAGACCGGGGAAAAATCATTGGCCAGCGCGCAAAATACGTCGGTTTCAATATCGACGATTCGCTTCGCGACCGACTCGTCTCTTGGAAATTTCCGTCGCGACGAATCCTCTTGTCGGATCTCATCGTCATTCGCGTGCTTTCTATCTCTTTTTTTCTCTCTCTCTCTCTCTCTCTCTCTCCCCCCCCCCCCCGCGCTCTTCCCCTCCACCTGCGTCACCCATCTTTGTCTCGTTATCCGTGCGTACGTATGCCTAAATACGTTGGGTGCGTCTATTCGCATCGAACCGTTCGAGTTAATTTCGGAGCTAACGCGCGACGAGCACGAGGATGAGAGAGGACGAGAGGGGAGAGAGAGAGAGAGAGAGAGAGAGGGAGCATCTCGCAAACTCGATGAAACAAACGTCTGGTTCGCGGAGAAAGATACATCGAAACGTAGGTCCAAAACGACGTCGACTTCCGGTAGTCGCGTTCGCGTTTGTTCGCGACAAATTATCCTAGAAACCGTCGCTGGGTCGAGATTTCCGGTTCGATCTCGCTGCGGGGACGCGATCGATCGTGCCCGGTTGCATCGGCCGCGGCTCGATCGGTCCGAGAAAGAAATTCGAAAGAATACGGAAACGGACAAACGACTCCGAAAGAACGGTCGCCGGCGGCGAGCGATCGCGCCGCGCGACAAGGTGCGACGATGCCTGTCAAAACATTGGACTTTGCTTGCTACGTGTCGGCGCGTCGTCGCGTCTTGGACGCGTTCTTTTCGCGCGTTGCGCGACGGCGCATCGCGGCTTACGCAACCGTGCCGTTGAATCGAAGATCCGAGAAGACAACGCGAACGTAACACCGTGCGCGAGCTATTCGCGCACGCTGCGCGTCCTACCGGTTTCCGAAACGAACGACCCTAACCCCGTCGAAACGAAATGAAACGAAATGAAACGAAATGAAACGAAACGAAACGGGACGAAGAATCCGCGGGATCCGCGCGATGCGACGCGTCGTCGCCTTTGAAACGCAACGGCGGAATTGGAACGAATCGACGCGCGAGGACGGCCGACGAGCTTTCGGCGGCATGTCGCGAAACGATTCCAAGAGCGATCGCGTTTCGAAAGAGACACGGCTGTCCGCCGCGCGGGCGATCGATACGCGACGCTCGTCGTCGCGTTTCTGGCAAAGACGGCGAAGCGCGTTCCATTTCCGCTGATCGGATAGCCTCCAACGACGGAGCGTACGCGAGAGAGCAGCGAACAACGCCGGGAACGCTATCGATCGTTGCGATGCGCGACGACGCGCGGCTTCTCTCCTCCGCGTCGCTCGACCGTCGTTTCACGGAGATTCGACGTTGTCGGTTTTTCGAAAAGAAACGGATCGCGTTCGTTCGAAAAACATAGACTCCGAAGCTGCGTCGAGGTATCCGGAGAACGAAAAGATCGATCGATCGATCGATTCTCGGGTTGCACGAATAGTTGCACGGCGTAGCGCGCGCGTGCTCCGCTCGAGCGGAACACGGGGGAACCAGGTGCGCCGTGCACCCGACCCGCGGAACGAACCTTTTAAAATTTAAAGGGCTCCGCGCGAGAATTTACGGAAATTCGAGACGTCTTTGCAACGTTGCACGATCCGAGAATCGAACGCGTTCTTTTCGGAAGTTGGGATCCGGGTTCGGGGACCGGGGAAACGTTCCTATCGGGCGTATCGGGCAGCACCGGGCAGCACCGGGCAGCACCGGGCAGCACCGGTTTCCGATCTTTCGGTGCGTCGACCGATATTTTTATCCTCGCGCGAGTTTGTTTCGCCGTGGAATCGTCGGGTGTCGCGTGGAAAGATCGCGATGTACGCGCACGGCCTCGACCGTCGATCTCGCGGCGAGCGAGCGGATTGCGTAACGCGACAGGCTCGGACGTTTTACGAGACGCGAAACGGTTGCGACGCGGTATCGCACCGCGAACTTCGCAACGTTCGTCGGAGTCGTCCGACGCGAACGAACAGGTTCGAGAACGCGATCGCGGTTTCGATTCTTCTTCGGTTCGCGCTTCTCGCCAAGAGCAGGCGAACGGTGCGAGAAAGACGGCGGCGTGGGTTGCGCGAGGTGCGATCACGTGGCGAGACTCGCGCTCGCTCCGTCCTCCCCCGTCCTACCCCGTCCTACCCCGTCCTACCCCGTCCTCCCATCGTTCTCGGTAGCGCGGCTCGGGGCCGAAAACGGCGAGACCGCGAGCGATCGCGTCGCGTTCGTTGGTCCAAATTCTCGGTACTAAAGCTCGAAAGCTCGGATAAGTTCGGGCAACGCTGAAATACCAAAAGGAACGAACGGCACCTTTGTTGAGGAAAGCGGTAGGCCACGGGTAGATGTCGGCGGTGGAAGGTGTCTCGGCCGGCGCAGCACCGTAAGCGCGGAACATCTTCCCACTGGGAGGTCTTCTCGCGGTATCAACCACCACCACCACCACCGCCGCGCCGCGACGCGCAGCGTTCGTTCGATGGAATCGCGACGAGTCGATGCGTGCGTGCGTGCGTGCGTGCGTGCGTGCGTGCGCGTCTTCTTCGCGGACGTGGACTCTCGGACGTGGACCCGGACGTGGACGCGGTGCACCGACAAAGTCGAGGGCACGGTCGAGGGCGAAGGCGAAGGCGAAGGCGAAGGCGAAGGCGAAGGCGACGGCGAATGCGAAGGCGAAGGCGAGAGAGCAAAGGGTTCCCGGTGCTCGCGAGCTCGAAGCTCCAAGCTCGTTGCCCGTAAACTCGTTCCCGCTCTCCTTCTCTCTCACCCCCTCTCTTTCTCTCTTGCTCTCTTGCTCTCTCTTTCCGTCCGTGTGGTTGTTGCTCCCGCACCGACCCGTCCACCGACGAACCGACGAACCGACGAACCGACGATCGGTCCCGCTGCTCTCGCGCACTTTGAACCTCGCCTCGGCGATCGACGGTCTACTCTCGATTCTCGATTCGTTCGACTCGCAACGGGACGCGAGGACGGTAGAGGTGATCGCGATCGCGAAGGCGGTGTGGCGGTGGCGGTGGCGGTGGCGCTGACGACGATCAAAGCATCGCGAGTTTCGAGTTTACGCGCAACATCGCGCATACGGTGGTGCACATCGCGCGATCCAAAACAGCCGGTGGACGGTGCGTGGAAGAATTCTTGCGGCACGATTCCGTTTCCCGGTAATCTCGAGAGAAAACTTTCCGTTCCTGTTCGGCAGTCGCGATCCACCGCGCACCGACGGTCCACTCCGCGAAACCTCGATTCCGAAGGGTCGTCGTCGCAGTCGCCGAAGCAACGACCGACCCGATTACTCCGTCTGTGTCGTCGCTCCGCGCTCGGTGCGTATCACGATCCACGATTCACAATTCACGTTACACCTTACACGTTACACGTTTCACGTTTCACGTTTCACGATCCACGATTCACGATACACGATTCACGATTCGAGCTTCACGCTTCGCGTTTCCTCGTCGACGTTGTCGCGGCTCGGTTGAAAACGGCTGGCCGCGCACGACCGTCGCGACCGGTCGCGGCTCGATCGCGGCTCGGTCACGGCTGGATCGCGGCTCGATCACGATCCGTCGCAGGAAACGCGACGCACAAAATTCATCGGCATCGAACACTTTGTAACCGCGATTTTTCACCTTTCGCGTTTTTCCAGCCTCGAATCGTGAGCCGCGCGGATCGTCGGCAAGCCACACGGATCGAAAAACTGCGATCCTCCGAACTTGCGGCGAGCGCGCACGATCGGCTGTTTGTTTTCGAAAAAAGGCGTGGTTATTGCGTTCGCGATTACGGTCGTCGCGGTTGCCAGTGCGATTGCGCGACACGCCAGCACCAGATACGATCCGCGCTCCTTGAAGTTTGCTCGAGGAATGGCCGCTCCGCGATGGTCCCCGGCCCCCAGGCGTGGGAGGAAGCGATCGGCGGATAGCGGAGAGCGGAGAGCTCTTTCGCCGGGTGGGGGTCACGGGGTAGGGGGTAACGGGCAACGAGGCGAAGCGAGGCGAGGCGAGGCGAGGCGAGGCGAGGCGAGGCGAAGCACGGCGGTGGCACGGTAAGGCTAGGCTCGACTCGACTCGACTCGACTCGACTCGGCTCGGCTAGGCGAACTCCGGCAGAGAGGGGGCGATAGCGAGCGAGACCGAGCTATCGCGCGCACCTTGCGTTTACGTGTATGCGTCGTTACCGCGTTTACGTGTGCGCGTCGCACGCCGGCTCGCCGACTCGCCGCCGACTCGCCGAGTCACCGCCAAACGGACAGGCTCGAGAGCTCGGTAGAATACGCTCGCCACGGGAATCGATGGCGCCGACCGAGTCCTTCGAGTTTGATCGTCTCGGTCGGGTCGAGGGAGAATTCGTAATTTCTTCGACGAAGACGCCGCACGACAGCGACAACGACGACGACAACGATAGGAAGCGTCGGAGACGAAGAAGGAACCGCTTTCTCGCTCTCGTCAGGGACGTTCAGCGATCGCTGTTCACTCCGGAGAGAGGTCCGATGCCAGGGAAAAGAAAATTCTTCGGTTTCCGTCCGCGTCGATTCGCGGACTCGCGACTTTGCGTCTTTCGAGAACCGGAAAGACCGTGGCATTCCTTTTCCCGACGATCCTGAAAACTCGACCAAGCGCCCTCGTTCCGCCGTACGAGTCCGAGCTCGAGTGGTGGTCTCCCGGTTCGCGGTTGCCATGGGGTTCGGGTGGGGTGCGCGTCGAAACGAACGAGGGAGGAGAAGCCGTTCCAAGATAAAACCGAACGGACACCGACGAGCGACGGAGATCGAAACGGCGAGGCGTGAAGGGAAAGGGAAAAAGAGCGAGCGAGCGAGAAAACCGTCGCGCGGACGGCGGGGAAGGGAGAGAGGAAAGACGAGGAAAAAGGAGAAAACGGGCTTCGCGCGTGTGCGTATCGGAGAGATAAAGAGAACGGCGTAGAACGAGAGAATGCGACGAAGCTAAAAATGGAAATCGAGCGCACGCTCGTCCGTGCGTATGCACGTGCTCGCGTGCCCGCTACCGAGCCGACGAGTCGCCGAGCCACCGATCCGATCCCCTCGGTCGACTCGCTCGCTCGGCATTGAAACGCGGTGACTCAAAAACGCGCGTGTGCGCATCCTCTACGCGTTGCCGTAGCGCGCGTGCAGCCTCGTGCGTTCGATGCATACTCGCCGTTCGATGCACGCCCCGCTAAACCGATTAGTTTCTTCTTCTTCTTTTTTTCTTCTCCCTCTCTCGCTCGCACTCCGTCCATCCATCGTACGCGCGTTCGTCTTTCTCGCTCGTTTTGCCTAGGTATGGTCATCGAAACGGCGTGGCAACGAAAATCCGTCGTATCGCGACGACGGAGATCGCGACCGCGCGAGCGTCGCCGACGCTGCCTAATCCTCTTCGCGAGAGAAGCGTCGAGAACGAGAATCGGTATTCGCAAAGACGTCGTTCGGTACGATTCGGTTCAATTCGGTTCTGTTCGGAGTAAAATCGACTCGAATCGACTCGAATCGACTCGAATCGACTGGACTCGTCGTCGATCAACGTCCAAGGTTCTAGTCGTCCAATTACCACGCTTCGCAACGCGTACGCGTTCTCGGTGTCGCGCTCTCGTGGTACGAATCCACCTCCCGCTACGACATCGTCGCCAGGCACACCCGTTGCATAATCGTCGGCCGTGAGAGTAGGTCCCGATGTTTCGTCGCGTTCGAGTTACCCGTGGCGCTTCTCTTTTTCCCTGTTTCACCTGCCATCGAATACGAAACGAAACGCGTCGGTGAATTTCGTTCGCGCGACTTTCGTCGACGCTCGATTCGGACGTTCGAAAACCCGAGTCGCGAAAGAGAGGAGAACGACGAAGAAGACGAAGACGACGACGACGACGACGACGACGGAAGAATTCCGACGACTTCTGACAACCTATTCTATTTGTTTTTCGAATCGTCGAGACGTTTCGGGTGCTCCCCGCGAGAACGACGTTTGCCGCGCGCCGTATGCCACAAGCCGTGCACCGCGTGCCGCATGCACAAACTTTCTCGAAGGTGAAACGTCGTTGCTCCGTACCCGGTTATTTCGTAACGCTGCCTGCCGATTGCTTGCGAGAACGGAACCATCGATCCGTTGGTCGTTAACGAATCCGGTAAATAGGAGGCGAGGCGAGGCGAGGCGAGGCGAGGCGAGGCGAGGCGAGACGGGGTGAGACGAGACGAGACGAGACGAGACGAAACGAGAACGAATCTCTCCAGTCCGAGACAACGCGTTCTCGGCCGCGCGGGACACCGACGACGAGTAAACCTCGTTACGGGTACGCGATCGCGATTAGGATCACGGCTACGGTTACGACACGCGGATCGAATGTTCGTCGGTACCGTTTAGAGGTCGCGCGGAACTTGGTCGACCGAAACGGCCGACCCTTTGCCCAAAATAAGCGGAAGTAAAGACCACGAGTGCTCCTAAATATAGACGGCGAGGTGCGACGCGAGGCGGTGCGTCGACGCTTTGCCGGTTCTCCGTTCCGTCGGCAGGCTCGCTCGTGGTCGCGCGTACCAGCGTGTACCCGTTTTCGATCGAACTTGGACAGATCGGTCGAGAGAGAGATGGCTTCTTTTTCGTTCGCGATTTCGAACTTGATCGAAACTCGAACTCGATCGACCGAGCAGCGACCGCGCGATCTCGCAGCCACCGCTGCGCCACCGTTCGAACGCGTGAACGCTGAAACGTCGGAACGTTGAAGCGCGTGCGCGCGAACGAGAAACCAGCTGACTACCGAAACAGCTGTAGGCGATACACGCGACAGCGTCGCGTCCTCCATGGTCGTTCGGTTCTCCCGCGTTCCGTTACGAAACGAGCAACGAGAACACCGTCGACGTTCGTCGCGACGCTGCCGCCGAAATTCGATTCGGAACCGGGTAGATCGAGAAATCTTCTCCGTGGACGTACACCGTTCGACGCGTTCGTCGATCCCCGTGGCACGGAACGAGAAACGAGAAATCAGAAACGATAAACGAATAACGAGAAGCGAGGAACAAAGAGAGCAGCAACGACAACGCGTTCGACTCGCGTTCGACTCGCGTTCGATGCCGCGACGATGCTCCTCCGAGCACCAAACACTTTGAATCTACGGAGAGAATCTCGTGGCTATCGCGGCACGAGAATTCCACTCCGAGAGCCGTTTTATTTTTAGCGCTCTTGCGCAACCAACAATGTCGGCCGTCGCCGTCGGCCGTCGACCGACCGCGAAAGCGTTAATCGTTCGCTGCGATTTCCGATGAAATCCCCTCCAACGTTGTCTAGATTTTCCTCGCGATCTCGCGCGACGACTCGTTACCATTCGAAACGACGACGGAAATTCGATTCCTTGACGCGAACCAACGACCGCGACGCGGACACGGTGTCGCGGAATAAAGCGTTTCTTGTACTCCAAAGAGAAAGTTGCCGATTACGACACGCCGATCCTGTAGAAAATTCGACGAAAGGTTTTTCTAGCGTGGCGCCATTTTCGGCTTTGCTTTCGTTCGCGACGTCGAAAGCTTCTCCTACGAGTACTCTTGCGACGCGATCGACGAGCGTCGAAACCCGGTGCGGTACACGGGTACGAGAACGAGAACGAGAACGAGAACGAGAACGAGAACGAGAACGGGAAAAGGCTACGGTCGAGAACCGTGTTTACCGAGGAAAGAAGACGGTCGCGCGGAGGGCACGAACCAGCGCATTCCCGCAGATAAGAAACGCGCCCGATAACCGATAGGAGCCCGAGCCGCAAAGGAAACCACGCAGGTTTTCGGCGTCGCGATCGCACGCGTTGTCCCCAAAGATCGATCGGCCGATGACGCTGCGAGCCATCGCGGGCGGACGATCGTCGTTTAAACTTACCGCATCGAGCGCCGCGAAAGACCGTGCACAGTCGTTACGCCACCCACAATATTTTCAACGAATACGAACGCGATACGCGACACCGCGTTCGCGCTCCCGTCCCCGCGTCCTCTTTCCCACTCTCTCGGTATCCTTGAATTTATATAACGGTCGTACTCGCGTCGCTCGTCGTCGGGTTTCTTCAACGTATCGCTCTCGACGACGAAGGCTGCGCGATAGCCGTATCCTTTAAAAATTGGTTCCGTGTTTTCGAGATGCCTCGCTTTCTTTCTCCCTCCCTCCCTCCCTCCCTCTCTCTCTCTCTCTCTTTCTCGAACGATCGAAATAAGCTATAATAAATGGGATTATTGGATCGCGCCTATTCGTCCGCCGCTATCCGTGCACGTATTCGAAAAAAGCAAATTCTCCGATAAATACGATAACGAACGCGGGTGTGGTTTCCGTTGAAACAGCGATCGCACCGAGCGCGCAACGTCGCCTACGATCCGCGAGGCGAACGCCGATCGGCCGAGGTTCGATTCCAAGAGGAACCACGATCCGAGAAGCGGACGTTACGGGGTCGTGGCGTCCAACAGCGAACAACGACGAAAAGGAATTCCGAATCCGTTTGAACACGGAATCGAAAGAGTCTTTTCGTCTCGTCTCGTCTCTTCTCGTTCTCGATCCTTCGCCGTGGCGCGTTTACCGGTGGCCTCGAAGATACCGCGCGCGCGTGGATATTTCATCGGTTTCGCGACGATCATCGTACGTACGCGAAACGAAGCTTCCTCGTTCGATCGTTGTCGCGGGCGTGCCAGGCGGAAGCGCGAAACGCGTAACGCGAGCCTGCGAACTCTCGCGAACGAGCGGAGCGAAACTGGAACCGAAGAAGCGATCGAGACCGCGTAGGAAACGCTACCATCGACTTCTCGGTTTTTCAAAAGGATTCTCGGACGGAGAAAAGGAGAAAGAACATCGAAAGCCACGCGCGCGTTCGGCCGTCGCATCGAGGAAGCGACGCGAGGTCGATCGACCGACCTTGCCAAGTTTCAAGCGCAAGGCCGAACCGCGAGACGCGTTTCTGCGTTTCTGCGTTTCTGCGTTTCTGCGTTTCTGCGTTTCGGTGTTGCAGCGAATCGCGC
The DNA here is from genome assembly GCA_028453745.1 of Agapostemon virescens. Taxonomy (NCBI): domain Eukaryota; kingdom Metazoa; phylum Arthropoda; class Insecta; order Hymenoptera; family Halictidae; genus Agapostemon; species Agapostemon virescens. The sequence goes on from CM052082.1 coordinate 21,365,681, forward strand.
GCGGTGACACGGCCGGAGCGGGCGATCCTTCTCGTCCGCCGAGAGCTTTCATCCGCTCTCGCTCTTTTCACCCTTTCACCCTTTTTTATTCTTCGACGCAAGCCTTTTGTCCCCCAGGATATTTGCGGAGCTTTGTTTCGTCGACTGGCTGCGTACCGACTTAAACATACGTTGCTAATGGCACGGCGCAGCGGTACAAAGGGTATAGCCTGGATGCCGACGAACGTTTATTTATAATTTGACCATCGAGTCGAGAAAACAACCGACGGTGCATCGTTCGAGGTCGAGAATCGTGTCGTCGACGGACACCACCTCCGAAACCAGCAATCCGAAACGCGATCGAATACGCGCGCGTGCGCGCGTAAGCGTCGACGCGAGTGAATGAGAGAGACAGAGAGAGAGAGAGAGAGAGAGAAAGAGAGAAAGAGAGAAAGAGAAAGATGAAACATTTTTTTCCTTTGGAATCTGCGTATTCGACGAAGCAACGCGCGGCGGCGGGTCACTGCAATGCGGCTTTCGGTGGCAGTTGGTCAATAGGCAACCAGCCAATCTCGATCGAATCCAAATAAACCCTTGTACCATTTTGCACGGTTACCTCCGAATCTGTTGTTCCGAAAAAGGACGATTCGCTGGTGGTAGGTCGCGTCGCGACGGCGCGAAAGCGTTTAGACATCGAGAGATCGCGAGAATCGGATCCGCGTGCGCGTTCGTTATTCCCGAGCCGCCTCTCTCCGTTGATCCTCCTTCGTCGACTCCGCTCTTCTTCGCTGTTCGGATTCGCATCGAGCATTGTTCCGAAAGTTTTTTGGTTCCGATGTCTCGACCGCCTCGACCGCCTCGACCGCCTCGACCGCCTCGACCGCCTCGACCGCGGTCTACAGAGGAGTCGCGACACGCGCGCGAAGCCGTCTCGCCGCCTACCGATATCCCGACGCGCGGTATCTTCGCGCAACGACCCAAAGGTGGCAGCATACGACTCGTCCGTTCGGCGGCGTAGGTCGCGCCGTTGTCGCAGGAAGCTACGAAAGAACGTGCTCGGCGCTAACGAGAGGAGAGTTGAAAAGGACGCGCGCGATACTCGTAAACGAGCAGAGAGCGCGTTTCTCGTCCCGGTAAGGCGACGACGCTGCAACCTTGAAAACCATTCGAGAACGACGCGCGTACGAATCGGTAACGGATCGGGAAGCGACGGAAAAACGGTCGACAAAATCGAAAGGAAACGCGCGCGAGTTCGCGTGGAAAACGCAACCTGTTCGCGAACGCGCCGGTGGTAGCGTTAACAATGGTTTTTCCGTACGAGCGATACGCTCGACGCGTTCGAACGTCGACGTTCGTCTACGCCCTACGCGTTTCGAATTCTATTCTTAGTCTAATCGCGCGTCGTTATCGTTCCGCGCGCGTTTAATGTTTGCGCGGTTTGTCGTTATCGGACGTTACCTTTATTTTTCGAAACGCTATCTGCGATTCACGATCAACGTCGTTCCCGGTCCTCGCGTAATATCTGGTTATCGTAATAATCCGAATAATCGAACGAAACGACAAACGCTGTGGCTCTTTCTCTCTTTCTCTCTTTCTCTGTCCCTTTCACCATTCAGCTTTGCACCGAGGGCTATCGCGTACAGCCGCGAGAGGGGTCGAATGAGACGAAAACGCGACGCGGCAGAGGACGCAAAGTACGCGATCCAACGAAACCTTAGATGGCTCGAGCGCGCGCACGACGTCGAAACACCACCCTTCTCGTCGGCGTTACCGATTACGCGACGCGCGTCCTCGCGATATGGGTCGATCGACTCGATCGCGAAGGCCGCGTCGCGTTGTTCGAGTCGTTCGAGTCGTTCGAATCGTTCGAATCGTTCGAATCGTTCGAGGACGCGAACCTCGCGTGCTCGTCGTCGAGGAGGATTCGAAGCGAGCTCGGTTGCCGAGGACGCGGCCGACGGAACGGAGCATCGTAATTCGGAAAGAAGGCCGTGTTCGATCGGAAACGAGACACGTTGCTCGTCGCCGATCGGCCGTCGCGCGCCACCCGTGTCGCTCCGTTGCTCTCGAATTCGACGAGACTCGACCTACTAGCGCGGCTTAAAGTGCCACGCCGACGCTTCCGAAGATGGCGCAGCGGCGTGCACGCCCACTCACCGGAACCTTACAATGCCTCGAGAGTAGTTTTTGTTCTCGAATAAAGGCTCGTTCCCGATACAATGCGCCGTTTCTATATCGCGTATCCTCGACCCTACCGCTTGCCGTCGCTCTCTCCGCCTCTCCGGCGACCTCCAACTTTTTTCTCTCCGGTGCTCGATGCTCGATGCTCGATCGGATGGATCGCCGCGACCGTATTCTCGAGCGAAGACGATCGAACCTCTCGAGCTCCTCGAATCGCGAATCCTTTTCCTACCTTTTCCTAGCGAGCGAACCGAATTCCCGTGCACGCGACGCGTCCGCGCAACCCGGTCGAAACTTCCTTTTCCCCTCTCCCTCCGACTCGTTCCGGCTCCTGCAATTTCGACGGAGACGCGAGCCCTGCAAAGAAGAGGGGCTGGCTCTCCTCGCGCAACCACCCTTGCCCTTGACAGCGAGAGCGAGAACGCTCGTCTGAGAGTTTTCGAAGCTCGTAGACGGCTCGGCGAGGGGACGCGAAAAAGAAGACGAGGGGGACGTCCGCGCGCGCGAGAGAGCGCAACGACGGACGTTCTTCCGTCTTCGTATCCGACCCGAACCCCGAGAACTCGTCTCCGTCGTCTACCGGGATATATATCTCTCGAGCGATCGCCGCGAGTTTCCACCCGGCGGACAAAGTCGCGTCGCGAACGAAGCGGGACGCCGTCGAGAGTCGAACGGCTTCTCGCGCGCGTCCAGCGGTTGGTTCGCCGCCGATCGGCCTTTCGTCGGTCGGTCGTTCGTTCGTTCGTATCCCGTGCCGTTTATCCCGCGAAATCCGAAACGAAACAGCAACGAGATCGCGGGACGCGACGACGCGTCCAAAGGCGCGAACCGTATTTCCGAAGGAACAACGAACAACGAACAACGAACAACGAAAAGAGAACGCGCGATCCAACTCGACGACGCGAGTGATATCTTCCAAAGCGTCGTCGATCCTTACCTTTCACGTGTTCCGGCGTGTCCGTGGCACCGCTCCTCATTATGTCGCTCAAGTAATGTTCCAGCTTTCTCATGCTGTCCAGCGGAGAGTTTCCATTGGCCGTCATTCGATCCTGTAAAAGTATCGTACGTAAATTTTTCGACGTTTCAGCGGGAACGGAAATTTCTCGCGAAATTTCGAAAGGATCGTCGCGGATCGTCGCGGACCGTCGCGGACCGCCGTGTCGCCCGAAAACGTCGATGCGGCAAAACGCTATAACGGCGCTTGTTCCTCGTTATCGCGAAACACCGGCGGAAAAAAGAGACGCTGCGACGGCCGAACGCCGTTTCGTATATTTAACTTTGACATTGTGTAAGCCGACTCAAAAGTAATCGAGGACACGCGCGCTCGCAACCACCGTCGCCGCGTGCCCGCGTGCCGCGCGCGAGAAGCAAACGATACGGAAGACGTTAACGAGGAAAGAGGCGAACCGAGAGACCGCAATAAGGGCGCGAGAGGAGGGGGGGGGGGGGGGGGGGGGGGGGGGCGGGAGACGAGCGCAAATGTGGTAAGCATCGATCGGACGAGTTTCGAACGTTCGCGCGTCCATCGGTCTCCCAGTTCCGTCCGCATTCGTTAACGGAAGATCGAAAGAACGATGCAAAGCGTACCGCGGAGCGCGCTCGCGAAAAGTAGGTACGCTTCGCGGTCGGCTTTTTCTCTTCTTCCTAAGGTTTCGACCAAAACGAACCGCGAAACCGGAACGCGAGAGCCGTACGATTCGGTCCGACGGTCGTTCCAATTTCCGCGGCTTGGTCGAAACGCGAAAGGACAGGACCGACCATTCGTCGTTCTCGACTACTTCGCCACGCGTACCCATCGCGACCGAGTTCGTGCGCGCATCTATCTTCTCCGCGAACCGATTCGCGAGTACGACGGCTAAACAGAGTTCACCGAACGAATCGACGAAACGCAAAGAAACTTCAACAAACAAAAGTAGAAAAATCTCGCCCTTCGGCTAAAAGGTACTTTTCCACCTTTTCCTGCAAAGACTAATTTCAAAACGTTGATTTGCCGAATCCGAAACAGAATCGAAGGAGAAGGAGAAGGAGAAGGAGAAGGAGAAGGAGAAGGAGAAGGAGAAGGA
>CM052082.1:21369990-21428710 GCA_028453745.1 Agapostemon virescens
AAAGGCGAAGGCGAAGGCGAAGGCAAAGGCGAAGGCGAAGGCGAAGGCAAAGGTGCAATGGATGCACAGGGACAGGGCGGCTGGCGCTTGCGCGCTTCTTGGCGCAAGCGTGACACGACCGCGATCGCTCGTTCGGAGGATATCCGTACAGGCACGCGCATCCATGTGCGAGCGCAACCACGGGACAACGATTTCTCTCCCTCTCGTTGCGCCGCTCGGTTTCAGTCTAGCCGAAGTCACGCTAGAAAATCAATATAGGGAAACCAGGAAGTAGCGCCAGGGCGTCGATGGCGAAACCTCCGTGTCAGCTCCGTCTCGAATTCGTAACAAAGACGAGCCTCCGAGTTCTCGCGACGCGTCCGTCTCATAGTTTCCTCGTCCGTTTACTCGCATCCTCCGATCGTCTCGCTCTCGGTTTTCCGATCTTTCCACTCGGGCCGTCTTCGGGAAATTGTCGCGAACATCGGACGCGGAGCAGCGCATCGTTTCGGTGGACGGTTTCCCGTTCTCGATCTTCGATTCGGGCCCGATCGCCCGTCGAAGGCATCGATTCGAGCCGCGTCCCGCGAAATCACCGCGGAGGGAAGACGAGGGAAGACGATCGCAGCGTCCAAACGATGCACGAGATCCGAATCCGTGGGAGGATCGTCGTCCGACGTTGCTCGAGAGGGCACTCGGTGGGGTAAAACGTCGGCGGTATCCCGGGATTCTGCGCTATACGTTTGCAAAGCATGCGGCCGCACGGGGATTGGCCCAGTTCCAAAGTTTGCAGCTCGTAAAAAACAGTGGCATCTCTCGAGCAGCGCGTTCCAGCACGGCAGACTCCCCTGATGGCGCTCGGCGCATCGGCGCATCGGGGACCGCGCACCGTGCCGCGCGGACCACGATGCACGGTGCTCGACGATACGCCTCCGGCATCCCTTGTCCGAGCGACGAGCCACGCGAAACCTTTTCGTCGCAACGAAAAAGAAACGCCCCGCGGGGTGCGTACCGGCGACGCGTTGCATTGGAAAACGATCGTGGAAAGTGTAGTCGCGGCGAGCATCCGTTCGCGGTCGGATTTCCTCGGAAACCGTACCGCGATTCGATTCGACTCGACGTTCGATCGCGTCGTTGGTACAACTTTGCGACGAAAATCGTTCGACCTCCGTCGACGAGCGACGCGTCCGGACGAACGCCGAATCGCTCGAATCATTGGCGTTCGCTCGAGGCGGACCTTGCAAAAGCGTTCGAAGGAAAAAATGTGCCGCCGGGCAAAACTCGCGTGCCGCTGACGCGGCACGGACGTCGCTTCGTTCGATCGTGGAATCGAAAGTCGAGGGACGACGCGAGTCGGCGGGCGAGGAAGACGGAGGCGGAGGCGGAGGCGGAGGCGGACACGCGGTCGGATCGAAACGAACGCGAACGCGGACGCGGACGATACGTATTCCGTTGGCGAGGCAACGCGTGCGGCGTTATTGCACGGCGAGGCGAGGCGAGGCGAGGCGAGGCGAGGCGAGGCCAAGGGGAGTGGAAATCGAGCGTAGAGACCGGGACGACGGCGCGGCGTAACCCGAATCTCGAGGCGAGCGCGGAAGAAACGATTCCAGGCAGCTACCGCGAACTGGGTCAACGTTGGTGCGAGCGAGAACTCGCCGGGAAACGGAGCAAAGGGAGAGAAGCCCGGCAAACGGGGCAAACGGGGCAAACGGGGCGAATGGGGCGACGCGGCGGGGAGGACGGAACCGAGAGATCGGTGGAACGAAACGCCGAGGGTCGGAACTGGTGGGAACTGGTAGGAACTGGCGGTACGGGAACATCGGCGAACGCGTATCGCCGAATACGCTGTCGCGTAATTCTGCATCGCGTTGCGGCAAACGGGCTACCGCCGAGGTATCGCGTTGTCGCGCGCGCTATCTTCGATCCAGCGTAGCTTACGCGCAAACGTGGCCGTTCGTCGTCGAAACGGGGCGCCTCGCTCGCGCTTTCGGTGGGATCGATGCGGCGGTCGGACGGTGCCGACGCATCGATGTCGCTGCCGTTGCCAAAAGATAACGCGGTGTCGGCTTTCGCGACTCGCGAGACCTCGTTTGTCCCGAAACGCGGAACCGCGTGCCGCGAGTAAGCCCCGCGTCGGCGAACGCGCCGTACCGCTTCTTCCCTGCGTCGTAAACCGCGATTTCGTTCGGCTCGCACCGTCCAGCGTTTCCATTTACCGACGCAAGCCATGGCCCGTTCGCCGAACCGACAAAACCCCCCGATGATTCGTCTGGTTGCGCGCCTACCAAGGGATTCGAACGTTTTCTTTCGGTTCCGCTCGCGCCCGCGAGTACCGCGAAATCGCTCGAGACGAGGTACCTTCGAACGCGAAACGGGTTGAAACGAGTTGAAACGGATTGAAACTGGTCGAAACGAAATGTTTCGAGGACGTTGCGCAGCGCGCGCGAGACGACGAGACCCGGACGAAAAATCTATACCGCGCGAAACCGGACCGACCTACAAACCTCGTGCCGGGTCACTCCGCACCGGCGCAGTTCCCGATTCGCGACTAGGAGGGACGCAAATTGGGTTAACATCCGGATATTCCGCGATCTTCGGATTTCGGGCTGGTCGAAACGAATGGTAAAGGTTCGATCGAACGCGAACACGTTTCACCGGGACGAAACGAATCGCGCGACGCGTATCGTTTCTTCGTTCCGCGTCCGTCTCGAGGACGAATCGATGCCGTTTCGTTTCTGGCTGTGGTCCGGACTAGCCCGAACCGAGGCCTGGATAGATCCGGGATAGATCCGGGATAGGTCCGGATCGGCCTCGCGCGACGCTCGACCCAGCGGTTTCGGCGGCGAGCAGCTATCGCGCGATCCGTTCGCGGACGCGTTACCTTTCGATTCTCGATAGAATCGATTATCGCCTCTTCGTTGACAACGCCCATCCTACGAGCACGCTTCGCGTCTGGTACAGCAGGACCAGAAGTACTAATCGTCTTTTATCAATTTTCTCGCACGCTTTCCCCCTGTTGCCGTCTATCGGTTCGCTCTCGAATACCAGATGCCGCTCGGACACCGCCTACAATTTTGTCCATTCGACGCGTGGCGCGTTGTCGCGTTGTCGCGTTGTCGCGTTGTCGCGTTTTCGCGTCGCCCGACGTTGCGTTGCGTCGTTCCATGCCAACAAATACAATGGAATCGCGACGGAGCGTAGCGAAGCGACGATAACGCGCAGGGTCTGGCTTAGATTGTCGCGCGTCTCGAAACGAAAAACGAGTGGCAGTCGGAGATGCTCGCGGCGAAATGCCCGCGTTTTACCAATTGGAAAAGCGTCTACGCGTATCGACCTTTCGCTAATTTCTTGGCTCCGCTTGGCAAAACTGGCGGGAGACGACTTTGGAACAAGTCGGTTCTCGGTCGCGGTACCGCGCAATTTGCCCGTCCCATGCTCGCCGCGCGACTCTTCGAACGTCGAAACTTTGCGTTTCCGCTTGCTCGACAGCGGTCTCGAGGAGCGCAACGGGATGCGACGCGACGCCGACCGCGCGTCGATCGTTGCGCGACGTATGCAAATACGCACGGACAGCCTTGCGCGCGTCGAGAAAAGAACGCGTTATTCAACGCGTACGAGCACGTTTCGCGCCGCGCGATTCCATTCGATTCGATCGCGCGCGGCTACTTTTACGGTCGACGTCCGACAAGTCTGCTCGCGGCCAAACACGATCGGAGCGATCGGAGCGATCGGACGCGCGACCGTCGAAAACGGAGGGTCCGCTAAGGGCGTCCGCTCGCGCAAGAAAATCCGCCATTTCTCTAGGACAGTACGCGGGTCTATTTTCGACAAGCGGCTAAAATAGCTGAGCTTAAACTTCTGCTTCGACCGTACGATGTTCGGGCTCTGCCCGCGTACCGACGGAATTGGGTCGGGTATCGGCGACGCGAAACGAGTATCGGAAAAGCTTTCTTCTCTTCTCCCGTTCTTCTCGATTCCGAATCGAACGACGACGCGCTCGTAAAAATTCGACGATATCCGAGAACGCGGCTGGCATCGTTGGTCCACGCGGTCGCCGCGCGTCAACGCGACGGACGTTCTCGACGGGAGCGATCCTTGCCGCGGCGAGAAAACGTTCGCGACGTTCGCGACGATCGCGAGAGTTTCTGGATCCGCGAGGCCGCGTTCCCACGCGAAAAATGCGATCCGTCGAAAGTTTTCCAAGACGCGACGGAGACGCGACGGAGACGCGACGGAGACGCGACGGAGACGCGTTCGATCCCCGAATCGACGCGTCGAAGAACCGCGAATCACGCTCTCGACGCATACGCGCGCAACGTGCATCGCGTCGCGCACGGGGCGCGACCGTCGAAACGGCCGCCGTTGTACCATCTAAATTTAAATTCGAGACTCGAAACGATTGCATAACCTGGCATCGAGCAGGTACTGGCACGAACGAAACCGCGGAAGTTCGAGCCACCGGGGTCTATAGTTTTTCGACGGGTTAACGCGATTACCGGCGTGCCCCGACGCCCGGTCGATGCTCGACGATCGATAACGGAACGTCGGATTACGAGTCGCCGAAAGAAACGGCTACGCCGAAGAGCGTTCGCCGGACGCTAGAATTCATCGTTAGAAAATCGAAATCGAAATCGACCGACTCACCTGCTGAAACGATGGCAACTGCAACAAATCTCGATCCTCGGCGGTGGTGACCTCAAAGGTGGGCGCCGGTTGCGGCGGGTACATGTTGCCTTTGCCGGGATACGAGGTGCTCCTTCGAAACTTTACCGGACTGATGCAAGACGGATGAGCGGTCGCCGGGCCCGGATGACCGGGAAACGTGGGGCTCGGTTTTCTCCCCTGGAGTCCCGCGGCCGCGGCGACCGCGGCGGCCGCGTGCAACGACGAGTGCAGAGGAGGCAGATTCGGTACCGATCTACCGCGGTTCCACGGGGAGAGACCGGGATTCGCGACCGCGGCCGCGGCCGCTGCCGCCGCCGCCTGCGGTCCGGCGCCCCATTGTTGAGGCGCTTGCGGACCGCCGGACCAGGCCGCGTAACCTTTTCCGGGAAGGTAAACACCGGGATGAGAGGTTGCCGGCGGCGGTTGTTGCTGTTGATGCTGCGGCTGTTGCTGCTGCTGCTGCTGAGCTTGCTGTTGAGCTTGCTGCTGCTGCTGCTGAGCTTGCTGTTGAGCTTGCTGCTGCTGCTGCTGTTGAACTTGTTGTTGCTGCTGCTGTTGAACTTGCTGTTGCTGCTGAGCTTGCTGTTGAGCCTGTTGAGCCTGTTGTTGTTGTTGTTGTTGTTGTTGTTGTTGTTGCTGCTGAGCTTGCTGTTGAGCTTGCTGTTGATGCTGAGCGGACGACACCTGGAGACCGTGTCGATTGCCCCCCGGTGCCCCGGCGTTTCCGTGTTGTTGCGGAAAGTTGTGACTAGCCGTGATGGCGCGACGAGCCCCCGACGAGACGGCCGGTCCGGTGGCGGCGAACAGCCCGGTCGGTCCGCTGCTCGGAAAATTTTGAAACGCGCCGATGGATCCGTTGACCGGCAAAGCGTGAAGAGCCGCGTCGTCCGGAGCCGACCAGAGACTCGGCACCCTGCCTGGATCGGTGAAACTCTGAAGCGTCGAACCGGCGTTGCACGCGATGTCCTTCTCGGAGGAGGAGGGCGTCGTCGGCGTCGCAGCGATACTCTCGACCTCGACCGCGACCGCGACCGCGTCTTTCGCCTTCTCCTGTCCGGCCACGGTGTCCAAGCCGCTGCTCGGCGATAACGGCGCGGTCTTCCCGGAACCTTGTTTCTCTATCAGGAGATCGTCCTGCATCGTCGAGGCGGTCGCGGTTACGGCGTTGTTGGCGCTGCCGCCGATCGACGGTTTCGTCGTTGTCGACAAGGAGCTCGAAAACAGGCTCGTCCCGCTAAAGTCCCCCATAAATCGCTCGCCGTTTCCTCGCTCGTTTCTCGCTGGTTTCTCGCTGGTTTCTCGCTGGTTTCTCGCTGGTTTCTCGCTGGTTTCTCGTTCGCTTCCCCTTTTCCTCGTCTTTCGGACGATCGCGCGACGAGTTCGTCCTTGCCGGCGCGAACAACGACGTTCGACCGACCGACCGGAGAGCTCGCGAGCCACCTATCGATCCACGCCGTACGCGTAAAAACACCAGCGAATATACCGGAAGCTGTGCAGACCACACCGGCCTACTTCGATCCTCCTTCTTCTTTTCGCCGCTGCCGTTATCGCTATCCTTCGATTTTCTTCCACCTCCTTCCCCACCTCCTCCTCCTCCTCCTCCTCCTCCACCACCGCCTCCTCCACCACCTCCTCCTCCGCCACCCTGTTCCTTCCTTTTCTTTTTCTACTACTACTACTGCTACTACTACCGCTACTGCTACTACTACTACTACTTTTTCTTTTTCTTTCTCTTCTTCCTCTTTCTCCTCCTCCTCTTCTTCTTCTTCTTCTTCTTCTTGTGCTTTCTCTTTTTCTTCTTTTTCCTTCTTTTTCTTTTTCTTCTTCTTTTTCTTCTTCTTCTTCTTCTTCTTCTTCTTCTTGTTTCGATTCCCTCGGATGGCGCGCCACTCGTCTTAACGCGACCACGATTCCTCCTCCCGGTTTATTCCTTTTTATCGTTTCGGCGCAACGGTGGTGTTCGCCGACCTTTGCGAATCGATTAAATAACGCCAACGATGCGTCGCTTTCGAACAATTCTGCAACGAATTTGCATTCTCTCGTCGTTATCGAGCAGCGAATCGCTCGACGACCCCTTTCATCCTCTGCTTCCGATCTCGACACGAACGATCGCGTCTATCGTCGGTCCAAGTTCGCGCGAAACCTTTTTCGGCGATCGGTTCTTCCGGTTCCTAGACCGACGTGCCACCGCTGCTGCTCCTCCTCGAAAACGGACCGCGTTCTTCGACGATTTTCTTTTCGATTTCGCGCGGCACGATTACCATCGCTACCACTACTACCACTACTATCGTCGTTGTTGCTGCCGCCGCTGCTTCTTCCGCTGCTGCTGCTGCTGCTGGTGCTGGTGCTGGTGCTGCTGCTGCTGCTGCTGCTGCTGCTGCTGCTGCTACCACCACTACCGTCGCTACCACCACCGCTACTCGCGCATCGCTCTCGAACGCAAACTTTCGACGAAAGCAACGACGCGCGATCCGCTCGCGACCCTTTCGCGGAATCGGCGACGATCGTTGGTCGCTCGATCGTCGAGAAACCAAACTGACGCGACGCAACGAGACGAGACGAGACGAGACCGGACGAGACGCGACGCGACGCGACGCGATGCGCGCACACGGCACGACGCGACACGGCACGACACGACACGACACGACACGACACGACACGGCACGACACGACACGAACCACTGTTACGCGCACTGTTATGCGAGAGGATCGCGCAAATATCGCTGCTACCGCGATCGAAGGTTCGCGTTCGTGCTCCAACGCACGATACAACCTCTTTTTCGAATCGCTGCTCGCCCCGTGCTCGCGATCGATTTCTCGCGGACTCTTTTTCGGTGGACTCGCCGGTGGCGAATACCGTGCTCTCGCGACTCGATTCGACTCAACCTCGATCGAATCGAGTTTGCGTTTTATCGATGGCCAGCATATTTTACGCACCGGTTACGTGGACGGTGCTGTTGTACCAGTCGCGCTCCACGGCACAGCCCGTTCGCGATTCGTTCGCTTACGACCGATCGCGATAACGTTCCAAACTGTCCGTACCCGTTCGATCGGTATTCCCGAGAAGAAACGCGGCTCGTCGCCCGTCGCCCGTCGCCCGTCGACCGTCGCACGTCGAACGTTGTCCGTTGACGGAACGCGGCCGCTGCGCCGATCGCGTCCGCCGCGGTTGCTGCGCTCGACGGGGCTCTCGGTCGGAGGCCAGAACAGCCCGATTCGACGACGCGGCTTCGTGGCTCTGCGCCGAGCGTAATACGATTCGTGCGACGTGTCGACTTTTGGAACACTGTGGCCGTGCCGCGGCCCACACCATTACCAGTCGTAGCCTCTCCGCGTACCCGTGAGCTCTCGGCGATCTTCGGCCCGCCGCTTCGTCTTCGTCCTCGTCCTCGTCCTCGTCCTCGTCGACGACGTCGTCGCTGCTGCGTCGCGCGCTGACGTAGCCCACGCACGCGCATTTCTTTTCGAGCCGCCGCCGCCGCCGCCGCCGCCGCCGCCGCCGCCTCCGCCACCGCTGCTGCCGCTGCCACCGCCGCCGCCACCGCGGCCACCACCGCCACCCGCCATCGTCGTCGTCATCGATGCCGTTCCCGTTTCTGTCATCGATAACCAGTCGAAACCCGCTATCACCGATGACGCGCTCCGATCTAGTCGTCGTTCCGTCTCCCTTCCTCTCGACCGTTCTTCGCAACCCCTTTTTCCATTCTGCTCGGAATATCGACGACGCGCTACGATCGTTACCGCGATTCGAAGCTTCTCCATCGCGGAGAAGATTTTCCGATCGAACGAACCAAACGTCTCGTTTCGTCGATGGCCACAAAACGATTCGAGTTTCTCGAGTTTGGTTTTCTTTTTCGTAGAAACTACACCGACGATCGCTTCGCGCGTCGAACGAAAATTATCCGTTTGATCGCGCGTACAGAGAGATCGATCGATTCTTGCTCTTCGAATCGTTAGACACGGTTTCGTAGCCATCCAACGGTGGTAAACGGAAACTACTCGAGCAGCGAGCAGCGAGCATTTTATCGCGTACGATAAAATTACAAGAAACACAGCGTATATACGAATTCGCTGAATTCCACCGATCGTCGGTAACGTCGGTAGTGACGCGAGATCGATGGTTGCTCCGGCGGTAACCAGCTTTGTAGCTACAAACTACCGTCGAACGTTCGTCCATGTTCCGTCGTCGGACTCGTCTCGTTCGACGGACGTCGCTGCCGTGCCTCGCGCATCGGTTGATTCATCGTACCAGAGCGTAATCGAACCTGTGCGAAACGAACCGACGGACGAAGAACGCAATATACGAAGAACGCAATATTGTTCGCCGTTACGCTGCGAATTTTCGATTCCACGAAATGAACAGGCTGTTCGGACGCGCCAAACCCAAAGAACCACCGCCGAGTCTGACGGATTGCATCAACGGGGTAAATATTTCGCGTTTTCGTGACATCGAAATTGTTAGGTTAGGTTACGATAGGTTCGGTTCCTACGGTCCGTTTGATCGCGACGAAACTTCTCCAAAGGTCGACAGCAGAGCGGATTCGGCGGAAAAGAAGATCGCGAAATTGGATGCGGAACTGAAGAAGTACAAGGATCAAATGGTCGCGATGAAAGAGGGTGCCGCGAAGAACGCGGTGAAAGCAAAGGCGTTGCGCATTCTGAAGCAACGGAAAATGTACGAGGCACAAGTCGATAATTTGCGTCAACAGGCGTTCAACATGGAGCAAGCAAACTATGCGACTCAAACTTTGAAAGACACGCAAGTGACCGTGGTCGCCATGAAGGAGGGTGTCAAGCAGATGCAGAAAGAATTTAAAAACATCAACATAGACAACATCGAGGTACGTACCAAAGTCGCGTCGGCGTGCCATCGCGTTTTCTCGTTCGACCGCTACGGATTCGTTGCAGGACATTCAAGACGACTTGGCCGACATGCTGGAACAAGCGGACGAGGTGCAGGAGGCGATGGGTCGGAGTTACGGGATGCCGGACATAGACGAGGACGAGCTCACCGCCGAACTCGAAGCTCTCGGAGACGATTTGGATATAGATCAAGACACCGGTTACTTGCACGACGCCATAACAGCGCCCACCGCTCCCGACAAGGAACCCGGTGCCGCCACGGTCAAAAACAAGGTTGTCCTACTTTTCTCTCCATCCGACCGCCGATATATTCGTCGTCGACGTCGTCGTTGTCGTCTCTCGATCGCAACGTCGATATCATCGATATTTTCGTACTGTTTTCAGGACGGCGTACCGGTCGACGAGTTTGGCTTGCCGCAGATACCGGCCAGTTAAATCGACGCGATTCGACGCGATTCGACGGGACGCGTCGACGAGCCTTTCAACGAATCCGCGTACGAGAAACGACGAGCACGCGAATCCGTGTACGCGTATCATCGTCGATCGATATAATTTTGTTATCGTCCGTGGACGATCGATTATTTTTATTGATACACATAAATACGTACGTATAAATAACGATAGATTCGCGTCTCGTATCGTTGAGCGTTTCCTCACGTCGCGCTGGAACGTAATCAAATTACCTGCAGCCTAGAGACGTCGAATCGCTTTTGATTTTCCAATTCCGCGTACCGTGCGATCACATTTCCGATCGTCTCCTTGCCGTTGAGAAAATCTGCTTCTTCGAAACCTTGCACTCGCGTGTAATGATGTACATGAGCCTGTAATATAATATTCCAGGATTACACGATCTTTCGAGAAAACTCTGCGTGGTCGTGCCTGATATCTCGCGTACGTATCTACGCGCGTCTTGCCTTTCTTCCGTAGAGCGCGTCGAATTGTCCTACGACGCGTTCGAACAGCGACGACATCGCCGAACAGTTCAACAGACACAGGACCGAGGCCGAATGTCCGGCCGGTGGTACGGAACACAAGCCCGCTTTCATAGCTTCACCGCTCCACGCCGTAAACTTTGCCTTCCCTTGAAATCTGCGTAAAACGCGTCGACAACGTGTCAACAACGTGTCAACAACGTGTCGACAACGTGTTTCCATCGATCGAACGAGAGAAAACCGCGACACCTACATACCTCTGAACGTTTCGTTTCAAATCGGTCATCGAACAATTTCCTCGCGCGATGTGCGCGCCGCTCAGGACCACGGATGTCGGCTGCAACGGATCTATCTTGATCAATCGATTGTTTCTCGACCACGCCTCGTCGAACAGTTGATCTTGCAGCCTGCAACGTGCACGGACGACGAGTCTCGTAACGCGCCTGGAACGGTTCGTCGTTTGCTCCGGAATTCGAGCTCTCGCGTTATACGTACTTTGCCCGTTGTTTCGCCCGCGTCGGAAACGCCGATGGTAAAGCTATCGGACCGAAGCTGCTGTACACGTAATGCAGCTTCGGATACGATACGAGATTCGTAGCTATTTCGTTCATGTCCATGTTCAAAGCCCCACGAAATCTAGAACCGCTGAAAACGCGCGGAACGTGTTCCGTCTTTTTACTCGGACGTACGGATATAAATTGGAATCGGCCGGTGTTGCCGATCGCCGCGTTACCTGGTCAAATGCAGAAGCATGTTTGCAACGATACTGTTCGCATCTTGAAACGGACGGCAAGAAGCATTGTAATCGATCTGATCCACGTTCTCCTTCTTGCTGGTTTGCAACGCGCATACGTCCATCAGCGAAGCGTTGTCGACGGGAAACACGCAGGTCGCGTGCTCCAAGAGTTCTCGCGTCGCCAATAGAGCGTTGTACGGAGCGGTAACGACGTCTTGCGTAAACGTCGGATACACGCAACATACCAATCTGGAAAATTTCTGTCGGTCACGTCCGCCGTGTAGCAGGAGAACGAACACGGATTCGTTCGAATCGGAAATATAAATTATACCTATCTATGCTAGGATATCGTTCGGCCAACAACTTTAAGGTGGCTGTGCCTAAGCCGGAACCGGTACCGCCACCTACCGAATGTACCATCAAGAAACCGTGCAGCCTGCAACATTTTTCTACCGTGCGCCTAACTGTATCCTCCAATCGTTCGCGAAACATCGTACCGTGTTCGTGGTGGCCTATGGCCCTAAAAATTAATTGGACGCATCGTGTAACGTTTCTCGCGCTGGAATACGCAACGATGTACCGCTACCACGATACGCGGACCTATTCGCGGAAAATCTAAACAAAAGTTTACCAATTATTCCCGGATCCTGGATAATTTGTTATCGTGCAAGCCTGTTGGTACAGTCGACGCAAGGGGCCTCTTCTCAATCCCGATATCACGTTGTCTTCCATATCGATCAACACCGCCTGTGCCCAAAAAACGAATAGTAAACGTTGAAAACGTCGTCGTCGTTGTCGTCGTTGTCGTCGTTGTTGATCTACGTTCGAAAGAAATTTCATTACCCGGGCCTTGACTCGAGCTTTCTCCAGGTCCGCGATACTCTTGAAACACGAACCGTAGGCGGTATCCGGTATAACGAAGAAACTGCGAAACGCGTCCAACAGGTCGTCCGGCTTCTCGACGTTCGCGCGATGGCTCTTTGGAAGTTTTAGTCCGGTGAATCCAATCGGCACGCCGTATTCGTGCAAAACCAGCGGCCAAAATGCCGAACCGATCTGGTTTCCGCATTGTCCAACTGCAATCGATCCATTTTCAATACCGTTCGAGAATTTTCAAATAACGTTGCTCTCGCCTCGAAATCGACCCATTCGTTGAAAGATCGGTTGCGACGCGTCGACAGGCGACAATGTTACAGTAGACGCGATACAATTGGCAGAAACGTACCTTGCACCGTAACGAATTCGCTCATCGATTATTGGGGAAGGTACCCGCGAGTTTCTAGCGTTGTCGGAATTGTACCGGGTTTCTCGCGCCTATTCGATTCGATTCGATTCGATTCGATTCGATTCTACGCAAAGTTTGTAGTAGTCAAGTTCGACGGGTGTAACGGGGGTTTCGGAGACGAAACGGGTGGCGCTACCTCGATTTCTTTAGAAAACATGTACGCGCGCGTATCGTCGAACGAACCAATCAACGTCGCTTCCCGTTGCAACGATCGGGGTACCCCACGCTGCCCCGTTCGTCGCGTACACTGACAGATATTTCGTATCTTTACGTTGCAAGTGTACGCCGCCGTAGATGGCGGCACAGGGTTATCGGCGGATCGCGATCACGGGCGAGCAAACTGTTGTGTATTCGATTGCGTCGATTCGACGCGATTCGACGCAATTCGACGCAATGCGCGCGTTATTCGCAGTTGCGCGCGTCGGTTGCGCCATAGACCACGTCGACGCTAGAAGCGAAAACGGGATGCAAAATCGCTCTCTGGCGGACGATCCGCGCACGAATCTCGACATGCTCGAACATCGAATTTCAAACAAGGGAACGGTAGTTGGTTGTACGTTGCGGTTGTACCGCGTATTCGCGAACGAATGTTGAGACGATATTCAAAGTATTCGACGGATGTACGATCGACAAAATGTGTCCGAGAGTGGGACGACTTTCGAGCGTGATCGCACTGTTGGTTCTTTGTTGTAGTAGTTGCTCTTATACGGAATCCGCATCGATCGACGATTCAAGTAAGTCATTCTAACCTATATTTCCGACCAAAGTACGATAGAATAAATTTATCGGTTCGAGAAATCGTCGAAACCACGGAAGACCGTTCTCGCGTGATCTCGTTCGATCGGTGTTCTCGTTTTACTCCAAGAGACGCGTATTCGTTGACGCTGGACGAGCAAGCGAAACGCCAAGCTATCCGTCGTCGATCGAAACGACGATCCTTTCTTCGGTTTTCGTCCACGGACGGAAACGTTTTCTACGCAAACGTTCGCCCCGTATCGTCCGATATCGCGAGATTCGAATATCCGGAACGTCATTTTTTCGAAATGCTAATCTCGTCTTTGGTCGAGTCCAACGATCTTCGATAAGCACGAACGAGCGTGCACGCGTGTACGTCTACTATACGACCCACGTTTACATCCGTGCGCGCGCGCGCATCCCTACGTTTTCGCACAGATTCGCTGGTATCGTTGGTAAGCGTTGCGTTCGTTGCGTCGATCGTAAGAAATTTCAATGTTCGATATGTTTAATATTGTTTCGATCATCGATTCTCAGTACGCTTTCTAAACGTGGGAGATGTCGTCGAAAACGAAAAACCTGGATTGCAAATATTCTGTCACAAGGCGAACACCAAGTATTTGATACATATATGGAAGAGCTTGACAGTAAGGACATTTTGAAACCGTTCTATAGAGGAATGTCTATACAAACATCATTATAAATATAAATATAAATATAAATATAAATATAAATATAAATATACATATAAATATTGTTACGAATAGAACCGCACGCTTTCAGCACTATATTTTTACACGTCTTGTTACGCACACATTGTAGATGCACTTGAACACGAATCTAGATAATTACGATCTTTACGACGGAGTATCGCCGGCAGAGGTGATCGCGAAGCACGAAGACGATCAACGATCATGGCGGTTCAATTTGTTCGGCACGAAGAAAAGTAACGAGATGAAAATCAATCCGTTCGAAGATACGTGCATAGGCGTGTACGCGCATCCTTCTAAAATGCAGAAATATAGGATAAGCGTGACGCAAACGCGTGAGTGTTACAACGGCGATGCTGTGTACATCGTACGCACCGTGCGGTACTTTCCTACCTAATAGAATGCGATATAACAAAAGTATGTTCGTAGGTGTCGATAGCTTGAAACTATTGTTAACGGTGCTGGGCATCGTAACGTTCTGGAACGCGCGAAAGATGAGCGAAAATTCGCTGTTTTACTACCTGTGCGGTGTCGTGCTGGGAATCACGATGTCGGTCGTAGCGCTCGTCTATGTCGTTAGCAAATTATTGCCAAAGGTAACGCCAGCGCCGACGATCGTTCGGCGATCGCGTTTCTAAAAAATTTTCTAATTTCTCGCGCAACATCGTATTCTAACGCAACCACGATATCGTTAAAGGGCAAAACGATGTACCTGATGGTAGCCACCGGTTGGACTATGAGCTTCTATTTGTTTCGAGCGTTATGGGATAACGCGCAAGTGATCGTTCTACGGTACAGAGAATGGCTGATCTATTACATGTTGACGACGTCCCTCGTCGTCCTTGTGATTTGCTATCGTTTCGGTCCGGTGACCAACCCGAAAACGAAAAGACTCATCGAATGGTTTCTGCAGGTCTGTAATTGGTCGGGGTTCAGTCGGGGTTCCGTCGGGGTTCCGTCGGGGTTTCGTCGGTCGACCCTCGACGATCGAGATTCGATCGGAAGCGTGTCGTCCAACGATCGTTCGTTGCCAACGATACGACTTTTCCGAAACGTCTCTCCGTATCCTCTCTAATTTAATCTAATCCATTCTATCCGTTCTGTTTGTTCAGATAGCAGGCTTGATCGCAACCTATTACAGCAGTTATTTCCGCGAAGCATCGTTTTTCTGTTGCTTCCTAATCGCTCTTCTTTATTATTTTCCGGTCGCTATAGTTCGCAAAGGAAGAGGTTATTGGTAAGTTGTCGTACGCGTGGACGCGCTTCCACCTTGTTCCAACGTTCCGATAGTGTTTGGTCGTTTCCGTAGAACCGTGTATTTCGTCGCGTATCGATGAAAATCGGTGCCCGCGACGATCTCGACGACGCGTTAAACGTTGCTCCTTTGTATTATCGCGAGTCGAATGGAAATAAATCTGTTATTCTTTGCGTTCGATAACGCGGAGCGCGGAGCGAACGTCGTCCGTCGTCCGTCGTCCGTCGTCCGTTGCGTTCGCGTCGATTTCTCGCACAGACCGTTTCAAAGGCGAACCTGGAAACCGACGAGACGGAAAATCAACAAACGCTCGTGTTCGAATAAAGAAATATTGAAATATTCTCGATACGCCGCGCGAACGTTTCCTTCCTCGAACCATGTCGGATAATCGTTGTTGAATTTATGCGATTTTTCGACAACTTTGGCATACGCGTGCAATCGACGGTAAATATCATCAATTACGACGCGTATCGACACCGGCAAAAGTAGCGTAGCATCGTCGGTGGTTGTAGGAAAAGTAGCGGTAGTGGTAGCGGGGTAGCTAGCGGTAGTTTGTTGTAGCGGCAGCGATAACATTTGGCAGCAGCGGCAGCGGCAGCGGCAGCGGACGAACGTATTACATGTATGCTTGTGTTTGTGATCAGGAATAATATGTTTCCTGAAAAGAGAAAATTATTAACGGACAATCAGTACCGTAAAGAAGGTGTAAGAGAAACGAGCAAAGCATTGAAAGAACTGAAACGATACTGTTCTAGTCCCGAATGTAATACCTGGAAGACCGTTTTGAGGCTAAAGGATCCTGTCAGGTTAATATAAGGCAGAATCTAAAGGCATTGAATCGCGATCAACGGAGAAACGGCCGATCGGTAATGCAAATCCTTCGATAAAAATTCGCGCTGTTTTAGGTTTGCCAAGTTTATGGAAGGCGAATCGCATTTGTCGGAAGACGAATCGCTGCAACACGACGCCGAAATCACAAGGATCATAGACGAATGCGAATATACCGACGACGAGGAAGACTTTTAACGATAGCGATAATCCTTTCGTCGGTCGAGATTCCTCGATCGCGGCGTCTAGCCACGATCGCGATCGACGGACCAGCGAGTACGTAGTCACCGAACGCTACGCCTACGTTTACGTTTACGTTTACGTTTACGTTTACGTTTACAGCTACAACTACAACTACGGTCACGCCTTCGCAACCCGAGACGTATTTCGGCGCGGACTCAACGATAATCCGAACGGTGAAATATATTCGCACGATTTCGCGCGTTCCTCGTTTCGGTGAAACGAAAGCGTCGTCGACTCGAGGACTTTCGCGATTGTACTTTTAAGTATACTGGAACTTTTCTTTGTATAAAGTCTAAATATAGTGCACTTTTTCGAGAAGATCCTACCCACCGTCGATTCGATGCGATCGGTGTCGGTTTCGTACGATATTCTTTTTTCTGAAATGAAAACGACTGCGGAAACGCGAACGCGCGATGACAGAGAATCGCTGCTGAGAAGGGATAGTTCCAAGTCGTGGACTTTCCGTCCGAGAGAGAGAGAAAAGGAGGAAAAAATGAAGGTGGAAGCTTTGTTCGAGAAACGGAGAATGCGGGTCAGTGGCAATCATCGGAATCCTCTGTTTCGCCTCTCTTTGCTCGGCGCGCGGAGCAGAATCGAGGCACACTTGTGTTTGTTTTCCTTCGCTGGTTTGCCATCGCAAGAACCGATTCGTCGCACGGTTGCTCGCCTCTCGAACGGCTCGAACGGCTCGACCGTGCACGCTTCGCGCGAATTCACGAAAGATTTCGCATTTCGAAAATGCTTGCCTCGTTTACGCTTCGCATTGCTCGCGCGTTGCCTTCTCCTCGTTTCCTCGCTTTCCCGTTTTCTAGCTTTCTCGCTTCCTCGCTTCCTCGCTTTCGTATCGCGTTCCGATACCGTTGGATTCCGATCGAAGAGGACCGAAGGCGGAAGAAAGTACGCGCGTCGAGTTAGTTGGCACCTAGTACCATCGACATCGACCCGTCGATCGCGTTTGCTTTCACCGATCTTGAGAAAATTGTCATCGGACGGCAAACAACGCCGACGGCAGGTGGTCGTCGATCGGACACCTTGCAAAAAGCTTCGATATCGTCGATCGGGGCGTATACGAGCTGCTTCGGTACGCTCGCCCCATCGATCGTATCGGATTACAAACTGCCACGGATTACGAGCTACGATAACGTACGAAGAGCGTTGCTAGCATCGGCCGTTTCTTTTCTTTTTTTTCGCGGATCGAGCGTGTTTCGAGGAGTTTACGATTTTCGGATCGAAATCGTTGGTCGCAGCGACGATACGGCGACGGTTGCATCGTAGTCGCCGAATCTCGACGAGAGCGATTCGGCCCGGATCGCCGGAGTAAATTGTATTCCGTCGAGTGGCTCGAGGAAGCCACGTGATCGGCAGGTGGGATCGGTGGCGGTCCAAAGGGCAGAAGCAAGATCAATAAGAAAAAGACTGGTTTTCCGTGATGCATGGCGCACCTGCTCTTCCAGGCGATACGAATGGAGAGGAGAACGGCGGAGAGCGGAGAGCTGAGAGCGGCGAGCGGCGAGCGGAGAGGGCGAACAACGGAGACCGAAACCGCCGATCCTGCTCGGTTTCGTTTGCTCGAAACGTTCGCGTGGATCGATGTCGCGAGACGAGTAGGTTCTCGTATCCGAAAAACGATCGCCGGCTCGTTCTGTCCGTTCGCGTTCGAGAAAACTGACTCGGGTCGAAAGTTTTCTTATTTTTCGAAAAACAGGACGCGTTTCGCGTTTCGAGTCTCGTCGGTGGTGCGACCAATCGAGAGAAAAAATCTCGAGGTAACCATAGGATTCGAGCAGGATCCCAACGCGTGCCATCTGCCGACTAGTCGTTCGGGACCGGTCGGCTGTTCTTTGCTTTCTGCCTCCCAAACTTGTACCAACAAATAGCTGAACAAAAAAACACCGGTAGTCTTTTAAATCCTCTACTTTGCCATTCCGATCGCTGCGTTGGTCGGTCATACCTTCTGTACCCTCGTATACGCACTGGTCACAGACACACGCACACACACACACTCTCTCTCTCTCTCTCTCTCTCTCTCTATCTATCTATCTATCTATCCATCTATCTATCTCTCATCACAGAGAAATAGAGCGTTTAAATCGTCGAGTCGATTTACCCCGGAGCAAATAATTCGACCGTACGAAGTAAAGGCACGCGTTTCCGAGTGGACGATCGGTGCCAGAGACAAAATTATCGGTGACTCGTGCAAATGGTCGTTTCTAGATATAGCGGTTACCCGCGGTTCGGTACTCGCCGATCCTTGCGATTCGATGCGATGAAAATACGATTGACGCGAAGCTACCGCGGTAAGGCCAGTGCCGCGATACCGTAATCGATAAATTAGAAGGAGACGGGCGCGTGGAAAGATGCGACGAGGGAGGGGTGAAGTACAGGAGAGACCGAGAGGAGAACACGTTTGTCGGGTCCGAGTTAACAAAAGGACGAGCCAACCGAGAAGAGAAGAGAAGAGAAGAGTCGAGAGAGGAAGCGAGCAGAGCCCCGAGGTTAGGGGTCACCGATCCCGCCGGTCGGAACGCGACCGAGAGTCTAGCTCGCGATCGCTTTGTCGTCTTCGAGCAACGGCGACGCGTTTTCCGATGGTTCGGCGGTATTGGTTTTTCCCGGTGCGAAGGTCCCAACGGTCGACCATTCCGTTTATCTAAAGTTTCGAAGACGCCTGCGGAACCCCGATCCAGTCGCAACGAGCACCGCCGGCTGGGGCGATTCTCTCTCAACGTATTCAACGAGCAAGGTCGTTGAGTTTCGAATTTCGTCGGGTTCCTCGTTGGTTCTCTCGTCTTCCTTCCTTGCTCTCTCTCTCTCTCTCTCTCTCTCTCTCTCTCGTAAATTGTATCTTTCAGTCCGCGTTGCTCCTTCTGGAGTAATCTCGACAGAGACCAACGAAATACCCGTATCGCGTACGCGCTTGGCGCATCTTATCGGCGAGCGCAACAGAACGCGACTACCCTGTTTCGCGCGGACAATGGTCGTCGACGACCGCGAGCGGACGCATCCGGAAGAGCGATCGCGTCGACGGTAAAAGTATAGCGACGCGGTACGGGGTATGCGTCCGTGCTTTGGTCGTTCGATTGGAACTCTATGGGACGCGTCAAGATAGACGCGTTGCGGTGGCGTTTCTACGCGCGGTGAACAAAGACGAGCGCCGCGAGACGTTCTCTCTCGCTTCGCGACATCGGAACTCGCAAATTGAAAAAGTTTGATTCCACACCGGAATGGATCGTCGAGGAAACCGTGCGTCGGTTTCCGGTGGCCGTTCGGGCCAATTCCAGTTTCAACGAATTCGAATCCACAGGACTCGCAACGAGATTCGATCACCGGCCTCTTACCGATCGGTTCGCGATCGTTCGACATGGAAAACGATTCTAACTTTTGGGAGTAAGAAAGTCGATAAAATAGTTGAGGCGACAGTTGCCAGGGCGCGTGGAGAGAAAGAACCCCTTCGTGGGAAACGTGCGATAGTCGGTGGCCGACGCGGTGGCCGGCAACCGAAGACCGGCGACCGGCGACGGCCGGCCGCCGGCCGACCAATGAGACGCGCGAGGGCGCGGGTGCGCGTTTTGCTCGAGCCACCGCCACCGCCGTCACCACCATCGTCGTGGTTGCGCCGTTGCGCCGTTGCGCCGTTGCGCCCGTGCCTGTGCCGGGTATCTCAGAACGAGCGTGGACGTACAACGCGCAACGTCCTGCCCGTGCTCGTGCTCGTGCTCGTGCTCGTGTCGCTCGAAGTGCCGCGTAGAAGCGTTCCGTTCCGTTCCGATCCGTTCTCCGCGATTCGTCGAGAAGCTAACGATCACGACACCGCGTCGCTTCGTTTCTCGGCTGCCGTCTCGCGATTCGGATTCGGATTCGAATTCGGATTCGGACGCGGACGACGGGGGCACTCGGATCGGCGACAACCGCGTCGGTGGCCGGTGTCGCGAACGTTTCGCGGATGCCCGTCTCCGTTGTTTCGCGAATCTCGGTCGGAGGTTTCGGTCGGAACTCGTGCGCGTTGTCGCGCCGAATCGCGAGTCTCCGAGTCTCCGAGCGGTAGCTCGACGAGACCTGTCATGATAGATCGCTCCGAGTCGCGAACGATCAGAGAACACGGAAAATCCGGACCGTGCCTTCCGGACGTCGTCCGTGGTGCCGACGCGCGATCGGACGTCGAAGCGACGTAGATACGCGATCGGGGAACCTTCTCGGAGTCGCTCGTCTCCGAAGAAATTGCGACCACCGCTCGGCAGGAGAATACGCGGAGCACGGAACAACGTACGAGCCACTGCGAATTTTGCTGCACCGGAAACCATCGAGATCCCGAGGATATATCCGTGTTTCTCGTGGTTCGACGTCGACTCGCAACGCAGAGGTGAGACGCGTCGACTTTACGTCGAACGGTCCCGTGGATACGCGCGTTGGTCTCGCGATCGCCTCGCGTACGCCCACGGCTCCTTCCAATAAAGCGAATACGCGAGTCGTTCGAACGATCGATCTCGTCGTCGTCGTCGTCGTCGAGACATTTTCTCCCCGCGGGTCCGCCACCGCGATCGCTGCTTTGGAAACGCGTACGCGAACAAAGCGCGACGCCGTCGCGCGAGAATCTCCGATTCTCTTCGTTGATATCCGTTTCGATTCGTCCGGAAAGGATCTCTTTTCTCGGCGACGACTCGACCACAGTACGCTTTGAACGGGTCGCGATTTCGGACGTCGAACGAGTAGTCGTCGAAACGCATCGGTACGGAACCGCGCGCATCCGTGCACCGAAGCCCGACGTTCGGATACGTCTGCTCTCGCGAAAGTTGGCCTATCGTCGAGTTCTCTCCGTTCATTCATCGTTACCACGTTGCGTAATAATTGCCGTTGCCGCGCCGATACCGGCACGTGCTTCGAAGCTTCCGCGGCTCTCGCCGATCAAAACCGTTTTTTTTTTGTCGGAATAGACGCAACGGTGAATTTATTCGTGGGAGAAACGAATTCGTTCGATGGACGGTCGCGACGCTCCATCGCGGACGCGAGTATACGTTCTCGAAGGGAGACCGGGAAAGAACGGTCGGTGGTCGAGCGAGCAGCAACGGTCGGTCGCGAGTTTTCCATTATATGGGTCGAGGATTCTTGGAGAAATAGCTGCGAGTTTCGCTAGGCTACGCGAAATCGATCGAGGCCGAACTCTCGAGACGACGCGAAACGGCGCGACGTCGCTCGAACGAGCACGTTCGTTCACCGATTCTCTCGGAATCGTCGG
Source organism: Agapostemon virescens (assembly GCA_028453745.1). Classification (NCBI taxonomy): domain Eukaryota; kingdom Metazoa; phylum Arthropoda; class Insecta; order Hymenoptera; family Halictidae; genus Agapostemon; species Agapostemon virescens. Next base: position 21,391,455 of record CM052082.1, read on the forward strand.
AAGAAACGAATCGAATCGAATCGAAAGATACGTCGACGTTGCGCGTTCGCGTTCGCGTTCGCGTTCGTCGAAAACCGGATGCACTCCGCGCGCGCGTTCTTCGTACCGGTAGAGCGGGGCAACCTTCGGGGTTATTTTTGTCGTTTCGTTCACCCTCGCCGGGTTCAGAAGTACGAAAAGGAATACTCGGGACACCGCTCTCCCTTTCGGATAAATTTATCGCTCGGATCTCGAAGAAAGTCGACGAACGCGGGACGAAAACCGCGCTCGTTGCGTCGCGTCCGGGACGGGAATCTTTCACCGTGGCGAGCGAAACGTACGTCCGAGTACGAATACGCGTATACGAGTCGAAGGCGTAGCGAGAGAGCGAGCGAGTCGCGGCGGTGGATGTACGCGCCGAGAGAAAGAACGAAAAGCCGGTCTTGGATGGAACACCTGCTCCACAGGTATGCGATCCTTTCCTTTCTACTCTCGTTCGTGCTACCTCCGCTGCTCGCTGCTCGGGGTTCGTGGCTCGCGGCAAAGCCTCGCGTACCAAAAGTCGTCGTTGATGCGACGACGACGCGTTGCCGAGAATCGTCTCATCTGCTTGGTAGAAGCGCAGACGAGTGCAGCGTTTTGCCTCGTTTTCTCGAAACGATTGCTCGAATAACAGCGGACGGTACTCGCCACGCCCACGCTCTCACTCTCGTCGTCGTCGTCGTCGTCGTCGTCGTCGTCGTCGTCGTCGTCGTCCTCGTTCTCCTCCTCGCGTTCTCGCTTCGTTCCTTGCGCTTACCGTTATTCGTCGTACCTGCCGCCAAACGGGCAACCAAGTCTAAAATCCAGTCGACCGGCCGACGGGAAACTTTGTTCCTGCCGTTGCGGTCCGCTTTTTCTCGTCCTATCGTCGCTGGGAGTTACGGCGCGTAGACTGTAACTCGATAGTCGAAACCCGGCTGCACGCTTTGGGGCGCGTTGCCCCGGCGAGCTCCATTGTTTCCAAGCAGTTTATCGTAATTCAACACTTATCGCGCATCCTATGCCACGCTGGTTTCGCGTTCTCGGTAACCGGCCGACTCGTTCGTTCGCTTCTCGTACCTCCTCCTCCTTTTGCTTCTCCTTTTGCTTTTTCTTTTCCTTCTTCGTCTCTTGTTCCTCCTTCTCGTTCTCCCGTTCGGTCTCCTTCTTCCTCTGCTTCTGTTTTTCTCGTTCGATCGTCCCTGTTCCGGCTGTTTTGTTCGTTTTCGATTTTCTCGTTTTTCTCGCTTTTCGATTTGGTCCGGTCCCCTCGAATACGCCGCGCAGGACGCGCGACCGAGAACGGAAAGGAGAAGAGAGCTGGAAACGACAATGGGCGTCGAACCGATCGCGCGAATCCTGCCTGTCAAACTTTAACGCGAGCGCTCGATAACGGTTAACGCGAAAAGTTGCGTGTCGACCTGCAACGCTATTTCCAACCGATCGATACGAAACGCCTCTCGTTCCGCACCGACCAAAGAATAGCTCGCGGCTGTGCCAGAGTCTACCGACGCGAGTCATGGTTTTCCGCGCGATTCGTATCGTCTCGTCTCGTCTCGTCTCGTCTCGTCGTAGCCCCACCGTTTCAACGAGCAGCCGAAACGATCTCGTTTCGATCGTTCGCGTTTCCGGCGGCAAACGACGTTCTCGCCGTCGGCGTCGCCGCTCGGTTCGAGAGCGAGACGAAGGACGGTCCCGATATGCGGTTTCCGCGTGGTCGAGCGCCCGAGCGCTCGGCTATAATCGTACGAGAACTTGACAGTGACGCGAGAATATGGGTCAAGGGGCGAGGTTGCACCGGTGTTTACCGTCCTTTCGCTCGTAGGGACTAATTTCCTGCAAATTACACGTCGGTTCCCCCTGGCTTCTTTGGAGACTGGTTCCTGGAGACACCGAACCGCAAACCCTGTAATCTCCCTACGACGTCGCGGTGGATCTCTCCTCTTCGCTTACCCCTTTGTTCGCGTTCGCATTTTTCTTCTCTGGTCTCTGGTCGCATCTCTCCGCGCCTCTCCGCGCCTCTCCGCGCCTCTCCGCGCGTTCTTGGCGACGTTGCGTTGTTTCGCGAGATCCGTGCAACGGTTGCTACAGGATCGACGCGCGAACCGACGTTTCGTCTTCCGAAGAAAGTCGAAATTTCCCATTTGTACGGGTAACGGGCGTAGATAGCGCGTGCACGTTCGTCCCAGCGGCGCGCGATCCTACTCGCTCGCAACGAGCTTCCATCGTCCGAAAGATGGAAATCGTTGCCGACGCGACCGTTCGAAAGAGCAGCGCGGTTCGTTCAGGATCGACGGTTTATCGGTGTTTACCGCGTTACTCGACCTAGCCGTCGCCGCGCGCGTAGGTACTCGTCGAGTTTATCCGATGAGATTTACCGGTATCCAATTACCTAAAGTGCTTTCCTGATTCCCGCTTGCTCCGACCCCTATCGAGCGAATATCCCCTCGGTCGGTGGTCGGGTCGGGTCGGGTCGGTTTCGATGTCGATGTCGATGTCGATGTCGATGTCGGGCGTATTCGGTTTCGCGAATTAATTTACCGTGAACGGACGTCGAAACCGATCGTCGCGTCGTCGCGCGAACATCGAAAAGTCGCGTAGTCGTTGTCGCACCGACCGTGGATCGCTGTAATTCGCCGCGCGATCCCATCGACGCTACCGAACGAGGAGACGCGCGACGACGGTCAAAGGTATTCGTTTTTCGTCGCGAAAACGTTCGATGCCGTTCTCAACGAAATCGTCGTCGACTCGTGCACCGTTTAAATCGGCTACCTTTCCATCCTGTCTTCTCTCTCTCTCTCTCTCTCTCTCTCTTCTCTTTTCTACGGCTCGCTCGAGTTTGCGGGCAGAAATTTCACTCGGACTCGGACGTTCGACGGAGGTAGCTCTGTCGTGTACCGTTGAACCTCTACCAACGAGTAAACCGGAAGCGTACGCGTAAACATTTTCCGAAGGACGATTCGGATTATAAATATATCGCGAAGAAAGCGTCGGATGGCAATCGTGGACCGATCGTGTTGGCTTGGAATAGGTATATCGCGTACTCGCCTCGTCGAGTCGTTCTCCGGCGACGGTTGTCCGATGTTCGCTTCCGTCCTCTTTTCGCACGCGACTTCTCCTTTCCCCGTGTCGCTGTTTTCCCAGTTGCGACGGGACGACGGGACGACGGGACGACGGGTTTTCGATGCGCGTCGAACCGCAGCTCGCGGTGCTTCCGAGTCTTTCGGGCCCGTCTCTCGTCCCGTTTTCTCCCGTTTCGCATCGTCGGCTCCATTTATAGTTCGCCCCGCTCCGTTCGTTACGCCTTCGATATCGTGTTTGCACGATTCCCTCGGTTCCCGAACCCCGGTGTTTGACGTTGTGTCTCGATCCGCGGAACCGCTCGTATTCGCACAGTTTCGCGGACAGAACCGACGAGCGGCGTGGACGCGATACAGCCGGACGTCGGACTCGTTTGAACGAATTCGAGAGACCTTCTTCTCGTCGCGGCGTTCTACCCCGTTTCGAACGCGCGCGACTATTTCCGTCGAAGCGTTCGAACCTTGAATAAAATTACACGTTGTCGCGCGTAAACTTGCATCGACGCGACAGCTCGTATCGGCTTTGTATTTTTTCGTTAGCCCGTCGAGACTCGTGCTTTCGCATCGAACGGATCGAGTTACGAACGCTCGGGACTCGGCGCGATTTCTTTCGGTTCGGTTCGGTTCGTTGTTTGCAACCGTCGAATCGACGATCGACGACGACGACGCTCGAAAACCGTGCCGCTCGAATCCATAGGCGAAATTGAATCCGCCTTCGTCCCGCTCCTTTGGCCGGCCGCGAAACGTGAGAGAAGCAATCATTTTAGGATTTTGGTGGAGGTTGCGACCAACGGAGAAGGCTGGCAGAAAAGCCGGAAAGATAAATGAAAAGTTCGAAGAAGGTAAATCCCGACGGCATATGAAATCGCAGCAGCCTCTCTTCGTTCCGTTTCGTTCGTTTGCTCGCTCGACTCGTCCAGAGACTCGCGTCGCATCCCCGAAGCTTCCGTTGAAAATCCGCGAACGCGGACCGTCGTTCGTCCCGAGCGATCCTATCGTAATCGTTGGTTCTCGTTGGATTTCGATCGACGAGGAACGACTCGAGAGGAAGCGCGGAAGATCGGATGGCGCACCGCACGGTTGCCGAGCATATCGGATCGTCGATGCGTGCCGCAGCGACGCGGCGCGTACGTACACGCGTCTACTACAGTCTCTCCGTATTCGTATTTGTATTCGTATTCGTATTCGTAATCGAAACCTTCGATCCCCGTCTACGTGACATCCGTGGATCCGTTTCGCGCGTTTACCCGTCTTCCGGTCGGAAGAGACCGCAAAGATTTTTCTGTTGGTCGGTATGGAAAGAGAGAAGGGGGGCAAGGTTCTTTCAATTTCCTCGGTCGCGTCGGTGTCTCGATCCAGCGAAAGCAAAGACGCGAGGAAACCAAAAGAAGTCTGCTGCTACTGCTGCTACTGCTGCTTTTTCCAGCAATAAACTTGCGCGGGTATTTACGATCGCGAGCGCGCAGGAAAGTTTATTTTCTTTAGCCTCGTGCGCTCGCCGTAGCGGAAGGGAACGCGCGCGCGCGAGCTACGTACACCGAGATACACGGTTACGCGTTTACGCATCGTCGGATGCTGGACGACGGACAGCGGTGCAGCCGAACGGTACACGCGTGACACTCATCCTGAACCGGTCGAGCGTTCCTAAGCTCTCCGCTGATCGTATTTGGAAACCGTTGGACGGAAACGGACGAGCGTAAGTTTGGCGCGAACGGAAGGACGACTCGCGACAGGCACGCGCTGCAACGGGACAGCACGACAGCGCGAGTACGCGTATCGCCTCCTTTCGATTTTCTCTAGACGAACGCGATGGAACATGTTCGATCGTTGACGCGTCGCATCCATTCGACGACCAAACGACGCAAGTTGTTGTTCCCTCGAACTCCGTCTCCGTCTCCGTCTCCGTCTCCGTCCCGTCGAGTTTGCTTTTTCATCCGCGAATCGGTCGAGAAAATTGTGCGCGGATTAGCAATTTTTTCGTACAAGCAACGAACGATTGCGATGGCGATTCGTGCTGTAAACGCGCCTGTATCCCGTCGCGTACAAAGCCCGTTTAGGTTGTCGGTGTTTAGCGGTGTGCAGGGCATCGGGTATTGATTAAATGGGAGGGCACGAGGGACGAAGAGAACCGTGAAATGGGAAACGGGAAACGGGAAACGGGAAACTGGAAACGGGAAACGGTAGTCGAGAACCCGGAATAGGAAGGACGGCACGGAGCACGGATTGGGAACAGGGAGAGAGAGAAAGCTAGAGGGAGAGCTAGAGGGGAGAAGGGACAACCAAAGTCGGAGGGATATTATGGTAGATCCGGTGGTAGATAGAGACAGCGAGAGAGTAGCGAATCGTTCGAACGCGAACCGCGAACCGCGAATCGCGAAGAATCGTCCTAGTAGGAATTGCTATCGATCGTACTCGGTTTGGCCCGGCTAAAAATTACGGTTGCACGGTACCGGCGGACTTCTACTCGGATTTTCGTTGTAAAGTCACGAATCTACCAGCCTCTCGTTTCGTAACTCGTAATCGTAACCGTAAGCGTAAACGACGCGAGGAACGCGTTGTTCGACGTGCTGCTTCGACCAACGTTTTTCATTCTCGTCCGCTTCGACGAAACGTTTCGATTCGTTCGAACCGCGACGAAACGACGGAGCGATACCGAACGATATCGACCGCGACGACGCCGCCGTTGCCGTTGCCGTTGCCGTTGGCTCGTTCGGGGGTAACTCGGATGCTGGATCGGAGGACCTTGGAACGTCGAATATCCTTCGAGGGTGAATCTCGGAGATGAGTCACCGAGAAGACCCCGAGGAAACCTCGAAGCGATCTTCGCTTCGCTCCAGAATCGTGACTCATCGACGATACCGGGAAGGGGAATCTTTTCTCGAGCCGAGCGAGAACGCGGCGAGAAAACAGAGTTTCGGCTCCTGCGATTTCTTTGGTCTTTGAGAAACCTGGAAATTGCGGGCCACCGAAAGGCGCGTCCACCGTATCGGTTGCTCCGGTTGTCGCACCGCGAACACGCGGACACGCGGACACGCGGTCTTTCGACGCGTCGCGTATAGTTTGCACGTCGATTTTCCCCTTTTTCAATTCGGTACCGACGACGCGAGAAAAAGGCGCGACGTCCTCGACGATAGCGACAGGGACAACGGCAACGGCAACGGCAACGGCAACGGCAACGGAGCTGGCAGAGACGAAAACGACGAAGCCAGGTATGCCGTTGCGCGTTGCGAACCACCGATCGATAGGAGATGCGCCGACGTTCCACGAGGCGGCGTCGGCCGATTCCTCGTTTCGAAACGATCCAGTTTCCGTACGCTTTGTACGGCGCGTACGTCGCGTACGTCGCACGCGTCCCGCATGTCCCATATATCCCACATGTCTCGCATGTCTCGCGTGTCCCGCATGTCTCGTACTCGGGATAGGAGGAATTCGTTTCAGTGACGCGAAAAAGACGCGAATTCGCGCGCGTCGGCTTCGGAGAAAGACAGGCAGGAAATCAGGATTCCCGAAGCCACGGGGCGAGGTATCGCGCGGTGTCGACGTTTCCATGGAAAATCGATTTCCGGTTACGGTTTGCTCGATGCGCGCGTATCACGACTCGCGGTTCCAGAGCAACTCCGTTACCGCGATTTTCATTGTTACTTCGATTCCATTCGAAAGCATCGACGCGACGCGCGACGCGCGACAGGAAGAGACGAAACGCGTCCGGCGCCGCGTCGTCTTTTTCGAACTCTCTCCGTATTCTACGTTGCGCATTCCGTATTCTATGTCGAATATCGCGACGCGCGCGCGACCCTTGGCATCGAGCTCGAAGCGAAAACGGAGAGCAAACGACTCGCAATTTTAATCGAAAACCGCCGGCAAGTCCCGCGTCCCGCAATGTTCGTCGACCCCCGTCGCGCGCGACTCGACTCGACTCGACTCGACTCGACTCGACTCTTTTCTTTCCGCGCTCGTAACCGTTTCATCGGCCCTCCTTAACCACGCGACGCAAACTTTTCTAGGTTGGTCGTGTCGATCGATCGCTGGAAATAACGCTCTCCGAGTCGAGCCGAGTCGAGCGTTTCAACCGTGATCGACTATAAGACGACGTACGCGCGTCGTTGTTGCACGTTTATGCTTACCTACCTATCTACCTACCTACCTACCTACCTACCTACCTACCTAGTTACGCGCGAGTATACTTTGTACATCCCGCGACGACAACGGAACGCGTTCGATTCCGAAGCGGTAAAAAGGCGGCGGCCGTTGGCGGTCCGCCAAACGGCCGCTCGCCCTAGTCGTCGACGCTCCGTCGATGCCTTCGGCGTTGACCGACAAACGGAAGAGGGTCTCCGGTGTCGTTCTCGACCAGCGAACGCGCGGGTCCAGGACGATCCAACGACGAACAAACTTTCGGTCGAACGGCGAGAATTTTGCAGCGTTCGCGACGTTTCGGCGCGAAACGTTGCATCGATCGACAACCTTCGACGAACGTAATCGACGACGACGTTTACGCCTCGCGGTCTAGCCACAAAATTCCACGGACGGTCGCGCCTCTGTCATCCGATCGATCATTGGAAGACCAACGACGCGGACGCGTTCGTCGAACGTCGAGCCGAAACATCGAAAATATCCAATTACCGGTTCGACGTTCGGTCGGGATCGTTTTTCAGAGGCCGCCGTATTTTCCGTTCTCACGAGGGAACAGAAGCGACGCGCGCGAACCAGATGTTACGAATCTCTCGTTTACGCTTTTGTTAGGGCAACTCGACTTTGTCGAACTTGGAGCGTTTCGCCGTCGGTTCGTTCGTCTCGGAGACTCGTCGCGGGGTAGCGATCGAGAGAGACGTGCGCGTCTTGTTCTCTGTTTCTTGTTTCGTCTTCTACCACGGTTCCTTCTCTACCACCGCGTCGCCGTGGTACTACCTTCGCGATCGGGACACCGTTCGTCGGCGTTTCTCGCTCCGAACGAAACCGCTTCTTCGATGCTCGGATGCACCACGGTCTAATGGAACGGATCGATATGCTCGGACGATTAGTAGTCGCCGGGTGCGACCTCGACTTTGTACACGGTTGCATCGTGGAAGCGCAAGCGCCGAACGGTCGCGCCTCGCGTTCTCTCCCCCAATTATTTGCAGAGATTTCGTCTTCCCGAACTCTGTGCATCCATCTTTTCGGTTCGGTTCGCTCGCGAGTTCCACGGAACGAGAACTCTGCCGCGATCAAACGATCACCGAACGATCACCGAACGATCCCTGTTCTATCTACCCAATTTTTCGGAGCAGCGAACGTCCGAGGCTTCCGACGCCGTTGTCTTCGCTCGATCCTACGCCCCCGTTCCTCGTCCCGCGTTTCCGCGACGTCGTTCCAGGAGAAGATGGACGGCAAAGTTTAAGAGACCGCGAAAACGGTCGGCCCTCGAGAACGCGCGCGCTTTCTCCGCGGCGCGGAGCGACTCGGCCGTAAGCGATGCATCGCCTACGATGGAATACGGGATACGGAGAACATCGAACCGAGAACGAGAACGAAATATCGAGCACCGCGAACGGTCGCGTCGAGAATCTCGAGCGAGATGGGGGCCGGCATGCGCGACGATGCGCGACGATACGCGACGATACGCGACGATACGCGACGATACGCTCCTTTCGTAGGAAAGAGGCGTACCGGACGACGATCCGTGGCCGCAGGGCTTTCGAAGGGATCCGTCCAAGAACCTAGAATCGTGCCCGCGAGGACACTGGAATCGTCGCTCGATCGCTGGCGACGATCGCTCCCCACCCATTCTCCGTCGAGGCTTCTCCGCGAAGCGTTCGCGCCTTCGATCGTTCGTGGCCACGGTCGATTCGCGATCGCCTTTCCTGGCGTTTGGGGGTCGTTGCACCGTCGCCCGTCGTCGTTCGACGGTTCGTTTTTCTTCGATTCTTCGCTCTTGTTTCCACCGTGTTTCCGGAAAAGGAGAGACGCGTCGGAAACGCGGCCGTCCGAAAGCTGCCCTGTCTACCCGCCGGCCCTCCCTCCACCCGGTACTCGACGAGCGTTTCTCGGTTATTTTCTCAGGTGAAAAGCGCATATCCGGTCCCCCTCGTACCTCTCGCCGGATCGAACAAAGGTTCGGCGTCGTCGACGATCTCCGCAACGAACGGCGCTTACCAATATCGCTTTCCCTGTTCTGTTATCTGTTCCAGGCATCGTTGTCGCCGTCGAACATGCCAGATACGACAAAACTGTCGCACCGATCTCGGGCGAAACCGTAGTGGGTCAACGACGAAAACGCGCCACCGTACGAGGAATATCCGGTGACCGAGTTTCGGTCGCCGACGAGAAAGATAGGCCGCTTCGTTGGTCGGAAGCGTGAACGACCCCGGGGGTCGATCCGATCCAACCCCGTATTCTCGCGACCTATGCTCTTCCAGAACAAAATGTCGATGACAGGAAGCTTGATGGGCTACGAAAACAACAACGAGGTGAACCAAGCGAAATGCAAGAAACCGCTGAAGCCGCTGCCGATAGTGTCCGGCGTAAACTCGAGCGGTGCGACCGCGACGGGAAAAACGGCGAGGAAGTCGCGCAGCGGCAACGCCGGTCGGCCGAATCACGCGAAACGGAACTCGTGCATAAGAGGCCACGTGAACGGCTTGTGGTCCGTGTGGTACGGCATCTTGGCGGTCGGCTTGCAAGCTTACATCGGGCTGAGATACGTGAAACGATTCACCGGTAAGTAGGACTCGCGACGTCGCCAATTCCCGCGGCGGACACGTTCACGCTCGCACGCATCGATCGGTTTTCAGCGTACCTGTCGTTGCCCTGGCCGGCGGACGCACCCCCTCCGAAACTCGAATTGTACGCTTGTTTGATCCTGGCCGGCACCGGAGTGGTTCTACTTCCGGTTCTCTTGGGCGCGGCGTTCCTCAAGCTCGGTAACCTCGCCAACGATGGAATCAAGCTCGGCCGACACCTCAGCGCGTGTTCGCGCGATCCACCGTCGTCGCTGCTCGCCAACAATCACGACAACAGTGAGTATCCCGTTTTCAAAGGCACGATCGCGCGTCGGATCGCTGACTCTTCGAAATCGTGATTCGCAGGTCTGGCCAACAATTTGTGGCGACACGGAGGACCCACGGCAGCCTTTGTACACCTTTGCACAGCCATGTGTTTTCTACTACCGTCGCTTCTCATGGAAGCCAGGCTCATTCACGCCGGATTTTTACCGAGAGGTAATCGTCGTCCGAATCGCCGCCGGCATCTTTACGGCTTCCGTTGTTCGCTTCGCGCACCGAGGTCGCTTCCGCGATAGCGATCGACGTCGAAGTCGAAACGAACGATCGTCCGAGAGAGAGAGAGAGAGAGAGAGAGAGAGAATGCTCGCGCGCCTATATCGCGAAGAAACGAAGACACCTTTGTTCCCGTTCCCGTTCCCGTTCCCGTTCCCGTTCCCGTTCCCGTTCCCGTTCTCGTATCGATCGACCAGACGCGTACCCGCGTAAGCGAGGTTCTCGGCAAGACGACTCGACTTTTGTACAAACCACGAAATAACGTTCTTCTTTTGCAGACGCGATATGGCGCACGGACTTGGATTGGGTGGTAATTCATCGCGATCGATTGGTCGTATCCAGTTTCTTGAACCCGAACGTGAACCTCAGTATACTGACCGGTTTCATAACCCCTCAACCGTTCGTCACTTTAACGCCGAACGAGGAGCTCGACGAAGCGACCAAGAACATGGCCGTTTCAACGACGGGTACGACGGGCGGCGTCGACGACGACGCGGCCGTCTCGTCTCGTCGCGGAAACGCGGCGGACGCGTTTTCCAACTCGTTTCGTTCCATCGGCAACGAACGGTTTCCATCGAACGCGCGACTTTTAAACACCAGTCCGGCTCCGGCTCCGGCTCCGGCTCCGGCGCCGAATCGTGGCTACGCGAAAACCTCTTCGAAGGAAGTCGTTTACGCGACCTCGGTAAAGACCGCCTCCACCAGCCTTGCCACGATGGAAACGACCACGACGACGACGAGGACGACGACGACGACAACGCCGACTACGACGATGCAGACGACGACGACGACGACGACGACGACGACGATGCCAACGACGACGACCACGAGCACCGCCACGGTGATTGCCGCGACGGGATCGGCGACCGCGGGTACGTCGTTCGGTTCGTCGTCGCTCGTGATCGCGACCGTGACGTCGAAAACGGTTAAAAACAACACGGACAAATACGATACCGTCGCTAAACGACCGACCGCGAAATCCATTCTCAGGAACAATCATTCGAAGAGCAGATCGAAGAGCAAGAGTTTCGGAAGATCCGCGTCGCCGATCGTTAAGCCCGTTCGACTCGCTTCCTCGAACGGTGGCGGAAACATGACTGCCCAAAGTCTCTCTCTAACGATGAACAGTTTGGCCGATTTGGATCATCCGGAGAAATTGAATCTCGAGATCGAAGCCGGTAAGCGTCTCTTTGTTTCGCGTGCTCTCGCAAACTCGACTCGTCCGATCTCACGTTTCTTCCGAAATCTCGATAGCCGAATCTTACGGGCCCGTCACTTTGGAATACTTGAATTACGCTGTAGCCCTTGGAGTGTATTCCGTGAGATATCCCGCGGTGTTCTGGTCGTGCAACAAGGCGCTCGGCACGATCTTCAGCGTTCAATTGGTCGTGAACTCTGCGCAAAGTCTACTGGCGTACGTTGGAATGTCCGTGCTTTACAAGGTAAGCCGGCAAACGACCCTGCGTTTCGATTCGCGGTTTCGCTACGTAAACTCTCGTGCCGATTTTTAGATTCAAGTGGTGGGGCCGTTGAAAGCGTTACCCGTTCTTCGACAACAGTATCGAACGTTCTCGAGTTCCGGCAGCGGCAGCGGCAGCAACGGCGCTATCGCTGCCACGAGCACCGGCAGCAACGGCAGCAACGGCAGCGGCACCGCCGCCACCGCGACCACCGCCTCCGCCACCGCCGCGACCACCACGATATCCACGATTTTCGGAGATTCTTATTTTCTATTGAATCCGCACGTCACTCTCGTTCTGTTCGGACTCTCGTCCCTGCTGGTACTGTGCTCCAGCATGGTCATGTATTTCTACGCTTACGGAAGGTGAGAACGAACGGCGAACGGCGAACGGCGAACGGCGAATTCGCGATCGAGATCGGAGCAAACGAATTGATGATTTCGCAGGTTCACCGCGTTTCTGAATCAGGAACGCGAGCGTCGAGTCATCTTGTCGAAGGAGAATCGCGAGGGAAACGGTTGGATATACTTTATCCACTGCACCGCTCTGTGCGTGTTCCTGGCGATCGCGATCTGCAGCGCACCGTTGCTCTACGATTACAGCGTCGTGTACCGTGCCAGCTTGGACGGCGCCATTCTCGCTTGCATCGTCGCCACCGTGCTTCATCTGCTGCTTTGGTTGCTGGTCTGGATTTGCCTGACGATCAAGCATCGTTGGACGTTCAAGCTTCGGGTGACGATCGGTCGCGCTACCGTAAGGTCCGCGAGATCGGTCAAACTCGTGACCGACGTGGATTTGCTGTCGGCCAGAGACGAAGAGGACGGCACCAGCGCGCCGTTGCTCGTCGTTGGTAACGGTCGCACTTACACCATCGCCGACGCGTCGCCCAAGAAAGCCATCATGAGCGTGATACAGAAAGCGGCCATCGAGAGGAAAGCGCGAGCTCAAGGTAATCTTTCCTATAATTCGAGATTTTTCTTTCGGCGAGTCGTATCTCGCGCGGTGGTTGATCGCATCGTTCGTTGCAGGTAACGCGGACTCGGTCGACGGTGATTCGACGGCCGACGACGAGCAAATCTATTGGTTGAGGCCAAAGTTGAGGCCGTCGCCGACGCAATCGCCGAACGACGCCAACCACGGTCCATCGACCACGGAGAAGGGTTGGCTGAACAAGAAATTGAAACCCAAGGTCACCTTTAACGACCTGCCTAGTACGTCAGGCTCGCGGTAACTACCCTCCTCCCTCCTCTTGGTGTCTTTCAGTACATCTGGCTGTTACCCGTGTCCTTTGCTGCTGCTGCTGCTGCTGTTGCTGCCGCTGCTTCTTCTTTCTTCTCCTCCTCCATTCTCTTCTTCTTCTTCTTCTTCTTCGTTTCTGTCGTCGTCGTCATCGTCGTCGTCATCGTCGTCGTCGTCGTCGTCGTCGTCGTCGTCGTCGTCGTTGTCGTTGTATTCTTCTCTTTATTTTGACCACAAACGATCGCGGTATCCGAAAGAGAACGTAAACCAACTCACGCTTCGCGAACGTTGTATCGTTTCTCTTTAGCGCTTTGTCTCACGCTACCTCTGCTCGTCCCAGTAACTTTCCGTCCCGCTAACCAACGATAGGACAAGACGGATCGTTCTCGGTTCGGACACCTAGCCGTCCGCCTTTGTTTCACGGTCCGTCTTGTCCCAGTTAGTGAACTGATCGGAGAATACGTCTCGGAGATGGATCGCATCGAACGTAACGTTCTTCGACGCGCGACGCGTCGCTGTTGCTGTTGCAGTAATAAGGGAAAAGCCAGACGAGGCAACGGTCCAGGCGACGGACCCGGGGGACCCGAGGATGACGGAGATTATGCTACGTTACGGGAATTACCGTTGATGACGTCTCTGGATCCGGCAGACGACTCGACGTCCGAGGAGAACAAGGTACGCGCGTACCTGGAATTACCGTTTCGTCGCTCTTTCGTTTTTTCGTTCCGTCGTTTTCGTCGCATTCGTAACCGATCACGCAATGTCCTTTGCAATTAATTCTATTCGTCTATCTTTTATTTTCGTCTCTCTCTCTCTCTCTCTCTCTCTCTCTCTTCTTTCGCTTTCTCTCGGCAAACCTTCAGTTTCATTGTTCTCTGCTTCGACAGAGAAGCGGAGGAGAGAAGTCGGCTACGAGAGCCGATAGCGACGACGTTCCCATTCTCGAGACTACCAAACACGCATTTTCGATGCTACTCGCGCATATCGTCGCAATTTTCGAAACGAAGCGTCCACGCGACGAAAACGTTGACCGAGCGAGGCTAATGGAATCGTCAAGATAAGTTGTATTCGAGATGTCCAAGACATCGACCACGCTATCGATTCTGCCGCACGCCCCGCTCGCCCAGCTTCGTCTCCTTTTTCACGAACCCGATCGGCGCGTTCGTTCGTACGCCGGGAGAGATTCCTGAAGGAAGCCCCGTTCGCGCGATCGCTAACAACTGTGAATAATTTCAACAGCTGCTCGAGTGCGTGAACGACGACCAAGTGACGTACTACGCGAATGCGAATCGCGATCTTCAACCTTCGGAAGGTGATCCCTCGCCTCTCTCGACTCCAGACCCTCTGTCCGATCCTACCTCGGAGTCGATCGCATTACCACCTCCGACTCCAACGCGCGCACCGAGCATCGACGTAATCACGGCTTCGCTAACCGCTAACATTCAGGTATCGACACGCTTCGCGCAGACCATAGACCGTTCCGTTCGCGGATGGGCCAACTATTTCGATCGCGAACGCAGCGTGGCACGATAACGAGCGTCAGGCCGAGAACCGTACAATCGAGAATGCAAACTCGACAAAGGAGAGACGATGGAACCGATAGTTTGCTCACCGCGATCGCGATCGCGATCGAAAAAGATTCGATGGAACGAAGAAACGGTCCCGGACGCGCGTTCTCTTCGCGTCGTCGCCGTCGATCGTCGACGATAATCCGAACGTTTCGATCGAATTCGTTTCAGGTGAACTGCAACGGAGGACAGACGCCGCGGTGTTTGCGTCGAGCGGACTCCGGAATGCCGCACGACGAGTTGACGCCGCGTTCGGATTCCTCGGGTTCGCCTCCCCTGGAGGCGGGCAACGCGACCGTCGGCGGAGTTTGCGTCAACGGAAACGGTTCCGCGGCCGGCCACAGCAACGGTAGCAGCCACAGCGAAACCTCGTCGAGCGGAGTGCACAGCAACGCGAGCAACGTTAGCAACGTTAGCAACGGTAGCTGCCAACGTCGAGCGACCAGCGTCGACGATCTGACCGGCGATCAGCGAATCGGCGAGGAGCCGCGAGAACAGTGGCGCAGCTGTTCGTTGCAGCGAGGCGTTCAACCGCCCACGGCAACCGTTTGCGCGTTTTCTTCCCCGCCTCTGCCGCTGCCCCTGCCCTTGTTGTTGTCCCATTCGCAGTTGCATTCGCAGCAGCAGCAGCCGCCGCCGCAATCGCAACCCCAGCCGCAATCGGTTTCGCAGACGACGTCGCTTGCGCGTCCCGAACGCGTTGGTACCAACGGGAGTCAACTGTCGTTCTCCTCGCCGCAGTACGCGAACCACGTGCCGTTGTTCGCGAATCACAACGGGAACGGGATCGGAAACGGGAATGGGAACGGGAATGGGAATGGGAACGGGAACGCGAACGCAAACTCGAACGCGAACGCGAACGCGATCGGCAGCGACGCGTTACCCGGTTCGGGATCCAGTTCCGTGTCCGGTTCGAGTTCCGGTTGTTCCGCCGTGATCCTCGAGAATTCGAACGAAGCGACCGTGGTGATCAGGCGGAAATTGTCGAGGGCGAAGCTGACGGAACCGTTGAACCCGAACGAGGAACCGTTCGGTCGGTCGACCAACATGAGAATGACGTCGTTCACGGAGAGCAACGACGTTCGCGTGCACGCTTCGTCCGCCACGCTGCCGCACTATCCGACGCAACCGATCGTGACCTATCCGCACTGCTCGACCATGCCGTTGCCTCACGCTTCTCACGCTTCTCACGCGTCGCACGCGAGCGTCGCGGGCTCGCACATGGGCGGCTCGAGCGGCAGCTGCGGATCCGTGCCTCGGCACGCGTTCGTTCATCCCGCGCACCCGCCGCAGATGCACTCGACCGTTCCCTCGCACACCACTCTGCCCTCTCACCACAACGGCGTCAGACTCTCGCACCAAGCCCCGGCACCGTCTCCCGCCAACGTTCCGTTCGTCAAACGATTCCCGGCCGTGCCGCTTCACGCGCAATCCTGGGCGCTACCGGGTCATCACACCTTTCCGCAAACGCCGCAAACCAACGGCAAGCTGTCGATAGTCGCGCAAATCAGGCACACCGATCGCGATTCCGCAAACTTTTCCATGGCCAGCAGCGGCGATTCCGACACGTGTTTGCCTCACTAAGAGTCGCGCGACACGATTCGATTCGTTTCGTTTCGTTTCGTTTCGTTTCGCTTCGTTTCGTTTCGTTCCGATCCGTATCGCGATCGAGTCTACGCGCAACAAAATGCCCTTCACCGTTACGTACGCGCTGATAAATGCAACGGATCAAACTTACATATCAAATACATTTCAGTTTCATCGACGCAAGAGAACGAGGTAACTTCATCCGAGCGCAATTATATTTTTAATACGACCGTTTCTCGATGCTTCGACCAATACCTTCAGAGGGATACCGTGTAATCCGAAACGCGTTCCCAGTAGTACCTGCTCGATACGATCGACGTGTCGTGGCAAAAACATATCTCGCAAGCTCGGGATGCAGTTTCCGTTGGTCCATCGAACGCGATTATTCGCGAAACCCTATCGAAGAAGGAAAACGAACAGGGCATTTTTTCGGGTCGATCGGGTCGATCGGGTCGATCGAATCGCGCGACGAAGCGAAACCGCGACGCGAAAGAGGAAAACTCGCGAAGAAGCTGCTCGCGTCGAAGACGCGTTCGACGTCGAGATCGGAGAAATCGCTGTTTCCGGTACGAGCGAACCTTCGTTCGATTCGTTGCGAATACCTCTCGTTGTACTCGGGTATTCCGTCTATACATACTTACGATTAAGAGTCGAATAACTCGCTTCTCGCGCGTGCTGTCTCGCGTGCTATAACGTCCGCGACGTTGTCGTTGCACTTGAAACGCGTTTTTACGCTTTCGAGTTCCCGAACGTTGAATTTCGAGTCTGCATCTCCCCTTCATCTCCCCGTATCTCCGGTTTATTAGCGTTGTTCGCAATAATTCGTATTTCCGGATACTCTTCCGTCGTTCTCGACGTCGCGCTAAATTGTCGTCGTTTTCGAAATTTCCGATAACCGCGAAGAGAACGTTGCGATCCCTCGGAGAACCGTTCGCGGTTGCGGGGAGCAAAGAAAAAGCGCCAACGATGAAAGAACGTTAAACGAGGGCAGCACGCGTCGTTTATTTAGGAAAGTTTAAGGGAAACGACTACTGCCACCGATCGCGGCGATCCATGGACTCGTGGATCCTCGTTACGCGTACGCGTTGTACACGTTGTACACGTTGTACGCGCATTCGGTTGTTCGACCGACCGCGCCACGTTATTTCGTCCTTTCGTGGATTTCAGGGATCAACGTTTACGAGTTGCGACGCGTCTCTGCTGATTCGCACCATGATTTCGCATCGTCGGCATCGGCCGCGCCGATGCTCGCAACACGCGTACAACTCGCTTTCTCGTCGCACCTCTTGTTTTCGCAGCTCCGTAAACGTTGTCGCGGACGCGCGAGATACGGTAGAGACAGACGGTGGAGAGACCTACCTACCTACCTACCGGAGAGTGCCTAGGTCGTGTACCTCCGGCCGTTTTCGACGTTTCCGTCGACGGCGTCGAGGCCCGGTGCTCCGTGTCGCGGAAACACAGGGAGAGACATAGGGGCGCAACCGGTGTTATTCCCAAAAGTTTTGCGGTTGCGGTTGCGATTGTCATTTACCTTTTGCGTTTGCGTTTGCGTTTGCGTTTTAATCGATTCGAAGATAGGAAAAACGCTTTTATCGTTTCGCGCTTCGGCTGAAACGAACAAAGTTGCGAGGAACGTAACAAACGTTTTTCTTCCATGGGAGAACGGTCTCGATAGATTTGCTTTTCCGTAACGATGTCCCCTACCCGCGACATCGTTGCCAAACGGTGAAGCGCGAACGGTCGTCGAACAAACACGGTTCGGGGATTTCGCGTTACAAAACAGACGATAGTATTTTTATGAAACGTTCTTTACAAATGCAAATTACTCGATTCTGCGGAACGAACGCGCGCGCGCGCGCGCACGCACGCCTTGATCGACGAGAAACAACAACGCGATGCGCGTTTCGATCGGTCCTTTTACCGTTTCGAACAGCGAATATCTTCGTTTCCAACGACGAGCATCTTCCATTCGTATCGATGGCCGACGCGTCGTTGCGATCCGTCGCGCGCGCACGCTCGCAACGTAGCTCGCTAGGACAAGGATGGAATCAAGATCGCGATTCAGCTGCGACTCCGGAGCAGATCGAATGTACAGGCGACTTTTTTATACGCGATCGAGTCGGTTCGAGTCGGTTCGAGTCGAGTCGAGTCTGGTAGATGTTTAAATCGTAATCACATGTATTTTTTATGCACTTTTTGCGGCAACGAAATCGACTCGACGCGAGACGACGCGCGTCGAGCGATCCAACGTATTCGATAGCAAATGTATTCAACGAATACCATTAGAAACAAACCGGTCGATCGGTCGTTCTCGACCAACGTTTCCCGCCTAGTCCCACCTAGCTTCGCCTAGCTTCGCCTAGCTTCGCCTAGCTTCGCCTAGCCCTCGACCCCGTCCTTCCGTCGCGTCTTCTTCTACCTGTTGTTCGTCGCCCTTTCCTCGATAACGATAACGACAATGCCACGCGCTCGTCTTCCGCGATTTCTCGACGCGTCGTCCATTTGTTGTCTATCGCGACGCTCGCGAGCAAACTCGTTTCAAGGTTTCGCATACGCTGGAAACTACGCTAACGCTGTACCGCGCGTCCTTTGCGACGACACCCTCCACGAGTAAAAATTACAGATTACGAATCGCCGATCGCGCGGGTCGAACCTCGTCGGGCAGCGTTGCGCGAATACGGACGAGACGGAAAGAAGGGGACCGTTGCTCGAAACGGTCGGATAAACGAACAGCAGGATAGCCGGACGGTCGAACGGACGCCGTAGAATTACCCCCGGCAAACTTTTATACCTCGGTAGGATCGGATAGCCCTGAAATACGAAGATGTAAGAAAAAAAACCATAGATTCGAATATCTATTCTTCTATGATCGAAAAGCATCGAAACAAATGCAGTTAAAGCTTTACCACGTCGACGAGGAGGAGATCGAGCGTCGCGATAGACTCGATTCGATCGCGCGAATACGCGTCGACCATTTCATTCTTTTCCCAGCTGTTTTTCTTCTCTCGCGAGCTTTTTTTCTTTTTTCTTTTTTCTTTTTTCTCTCGACAGCCCGATACAGGCGAGAAAAAGTCGAAACAGATCGGTGAGACGGTAACGGACGATCCGGCGGAAACGATAAAGCTTTCACTGTACTTTGTATATTTTTCCATGCGAATTTTTCGAGTGCGAGTTTTCTTGAATATCGATACGCGGCATCGACGACACTCGAGAATCTTGATTCCATTCTTGCGCGTAGTCGACCAAATTCGCGCATCCGCGCAAACTTTCGGATCGGACAGATTCGAAGAGCGGGAGAACGAAGGCTCGAACGGGCGTCGACTCGAAACGCGATGCGATTCGTTCGCGCAGCAAGCTGGGTAAAAGCGGAGCGATCGGTTCGGCGAGACGACGAGAGAAACGAGCAACGTACTTTTTGTTCGTTCGTTCGTTCGTTCGTTCGTTCATCCATGTTGCCGTTCGCGTAACGCGATCGTTCGAAAATCAGCAATATTGACGCAAGGGGCGCGCGAAAGACGTTCGTCGAGGAACGTACGTTCGGGCCAACGTCGCCTCTCGCGGAGCCATATTTTTTTACCGTCTAGCTATTCGGTCAGCTACCGAGAACACGCCGTTCGTCTTAGATTCAGCTCTAGAACTTTAGCCCGCGAGCATAGACGCTGCAGAGGGAGCATGGCTTTCACCTTTTTCAAACTAAATTACTTTTCGAGATTGCCGCCATACGCGTGCAACCCTCTTCCGACCGACTCGCCGCTCGAGCGTCTATTCTCTCTGACCGCGAAACACCGAAACGAAATAATTCGAACACGAGTGAGATAGATGTAACTAGATGTACGGCAAAACATAGACGAACGATGTATGCGATGGACCCGCGAGAAAAAGAGACACGCGCTCCCACGCAAACAGAAACCGTAAAAGAGAATGTGTGGGCGCGCGCGTGCGTGTCCTTTTTTCTTCGTGCTTGCGTGTATGGGTGAGAGAGAGAGAGAGAGAGAGAGAACGGTTTATCAAAGGTAATCAACGCGTATATCTTGACGCTTCATCCTCGACAATTCCCTTGACACATGTAAATACGTAAGAATCGATACGATGAACAAAGGCGAGCGACAAGGAACGAGAATGACTGTAAACGAACAATTCAGCGAATATGTACGAATAATTGTATAAAGACTGATTAGACTAGCCTTGGTATTTATTCGAATACGCGCACAGACGAGCGAACAGCGGACGGACCAACGGACGGACCGACCGACGGACAAACTTGCATACGGAACGCAAAAAGATATGCAGGAATCTACGCGGCAGGTGTATACAGGAAAAAAAACGGTCGATCGTTGTCGCTTCGCGCGTTCTCGAATACACGGACGGAGCACGACACACCAAAGGTATTTCCAGCCAAACTCCATTTTTCTCTTGTTCTTGGACTCGCGTGCACCGTTGTTGGATCGATTTGGAGCACTTGGCGCTTCCATGCCACACGCTTCCATCGTCTTACAACCGTTGGTACAACCGCTGTTCGGTTCGAACGCGATCTCGGTTCTACGAGAACCGAACAACCACCGAACAACCACCGAACAACCACCGAACAACCACCGAACAACCACCGTGCGGTCTCGCGCGAAACGAAGCGATCCTCCTCGCTCGGTCGATCGAATCGAAGAGAAAAAGAAAAATGGTATGCACGGTTGTAACGGCGACATTTATTATCGTCGCAACGTATCACCATATTACTCGACGCATCGTATATACAAATAAACAAGTAAACTAGATGTAAACTTTGTATATTCATTTACCAAGAGAATAAAGGTAAACTATAATACGAAACGCTACGCCGTCGGTCGAACTCTCTTCCGTTCTAGCCAAAACTACTCGTTGTTTTTCTGCAGCTGGGTCGGATCTCGACCGATCCCACTCGATACACCGGTGATCGTGTCGGCGAATAGTAACGGACGATGGCGGACGATAAGGGATCGGTGCGATGCGATGCGATGCGTTGCGGTGCGGTGCGTTGGACAAGAAACAATACCGCGCAGACTAGTTTCTTCTTTTTCTACATCGCAATGAAACTCTTGCAACGTCTTCGACGCTCGTATCGATATCTTTATTCTTTCAACGTATCTTCCGATCACTTTTTCTTTTTTTCTTTTTCTTGTTCCTTTATTCGTCGTTGTCGAAAGCGAGCAACGTTTCCATCGTCGAATCGCAACGCGATGCTTCGAAAGCGAGGCGCTTTCCATGAACAGGCAGTATGCAGGTATACGGTATACGGTATACGGTATACGAGTACGCGTTTCCGTACCGCTACGGGTTTTGTATTTTCGCCCGGTACAAATAATCTAGGCAGCTGCGCGTAATACAATGTGTAAATACCTACCTATCGTCGAGTATTCCTAAACATACCTAGATACCATAGATACGCGTGTATCGTACGCTATTCGCGATTAGCAAACTTTTCAAACACATCCGTACATACACGCGCTCACCCACAAACTTTCTATTTTTTTCCATCTCGTCGAATACATTCGATACGTATATATTTCTATTGTATTTATACTCGTTTCTTTATGAATTTGATAAAACAATTATTTACATGACGATTTAATAAGCTACCGCTATCGCTAGACGACGCGTATTGACGTTTCAGGATAGTTTTTCAAATACTTTGTATATAATATAATATAATATAATATAATATAATATAATAATATAATATGGTATAATATAACATAATATCATATATATATATATATATATATAATATAATATATAATATATAATATATAATATATAATAGAATAACAACGACAAGAAACGTTAACCGAGGGAGTCCCGAGTTACGATTCTGCAGGAATTGATGTCGTTCGTCTTGTATCGCCGTGTCTCTCTTTCTCCACAGGTTCGTTGTACGAGCGTTATACTTTCATCGTTTTATCGTTGAACGTGGTACGCGTGTTACCTATCGCTTGCACGCATACGAAAAAGAGAATAGACAATATCTTCGTTGATCGTGGTCACCGAACTCGATGCTATCGTAAATCTACCAGTTAATTTTCAACTATACAGAGACGGTATAAAATGCTAAGCGATCCTACGCGCGTCTATTCGCGTACTCTTTACTCATTACTCGTTACTCGTTACTCGTTACTCGTTACTCGTCGCGCGTACGCGTTGGAGCTCGCGGCGTCGCTGTTCGATTCAATCCCTGCGGAACTACTACTTTTACGCTACTTTCTCTAGAAACGAGCGATCCACGAATTTCTTGGTCTATTCGAGCGCGAATAGTTAGAAAATTACAAACACCAAAGTTATAGAAAAATATAATATTGGTCGCGTTAGTACACAGAGAGAAAGAGAGAGAGAGAGAAAGAGATAGATAGATAGATAGAGAGAGAGAGAGAGAGAGAGAGAGAGAGGAGAGAGCTGTGCCAGCCGGTGTATTCTATCGAGTGCGAGACAATAGGAATAAACGCGAACGCGAACGTTTCAACTAATCGACCGAACAAAGAATCGCTTTAAACAACTCGAAACTGTATACCGTCTACCAAATACCAAATACCAAATACCAAATAGCAAACACCATCGACTAACCGTAAAACGGAGGATTTCTCGGTTCTCGGGCGTTCCCTCTTTCGAATCGCAGGTACGCGGACGTATCGACTCGACGAAGACAAAGCGTCTTATTATTATCGCGCGCGCGTATAGGAAGAAGGTGGCGTTCGCGAAATTTACCCGCCTATTCCGTCCTAGCTAATCTAAACGACGCGTACTCTACAACGTTGCATCGTGGCCGCATCGATGCCGGAATATTTCAGGGCTATGCGGCTACTACGCGTCGCACAGAAATGTAGATTACCATATAAAATCTACGGTTACACAACAGTCAACAATTAATGTTTCTCGGGACAACATCGAATAAAGAATGTGTGTGTGTGTGTGTGTGTGTGTCTGTGTGTATATATTCGTTTGGTTATTTCTTTGAAACGGATGGACACTTTCGATCCCGTACAATCTACAGTTTACTTTTTCCCTATTTTCCTTTTCAGGTTCAACGGTTTTCGTTTGTTCACCGTTCGAAAATTGGTCGACGCGCGATAGCGATAAGTAAAGAAAAAAGGACGGGCAAAATCCGGAATCTCCCGCATCATCGTGTATTGACTTTGATTTACGAACTACGCGTCGTATTAAGGGCACCCAACAATTGATCATAGGTTTCTATAATATACGTTCGTCTATATCTAAATTGTAACGCTACTATATCTATATGTATAACAATTCAATATAATACAGTACAGTAATGGTACGGTACGATACGATACGATACGATACGATACGATACGATACGTTACGATAGAATATAATATAATATAATATAATATAATGTAATGTAAAATAACCGTTCCTCCAGCTATTCGCGATAGTATTATTATTCGCACCAATTTCGAACGACCGATACATCGTGCGGTGAACAACCGATCTCGGAGACGAAAACAGTCGGAGATATCAACAAACTAAAAGCAAAGAACGACCAAGAAATTCGAATGAAAAGTAAAAGTAATGGTAAACGCATCGGCATATTCGTAGACGCGCCACGGTAGCAAACTGTTCGCTCGCGCTACAAGCATCGACGATAACGAAGAAAACGAATCAACAAACGCGTCGATCGTTCGATGATCGTAACACGCGAGTCTTGTCCGTCTTCGTTCGATTGTTTTTCTACGGTATTTTCTGCGATATAACGTCGTAGCGGTAATGTAACGTATGGTAACAATACATGTATACGTGTACGCGATAGAAGCAAGCGTGTACAGACTGCGACCGGCACGCGCTAATACTTACTTACGCAAACGTTGAACACTGTACGCGGTCCTTGCGACCGGATCTCTCGACGGATCCTCTTCTCTTTCGGACCAAGCGTAACATCGTTTCGTTCGAGTCAACGTAGCTCGATGGCAATGCGAGTATCTTTGCGCAAACAATCGTATCGCACTTTATCGTATCTTTGATCGTCGATGGAAGAACGAAAGCCGCGCGCGACGGTTTTTCGCCATCTTCGGATTCGAACGGATCTCGAGGAACGTGCAACGTAGCGCTGTAGATACTTTCATCGAATAAGGCTGCGTGAATTATTGTCTTTTTCGTTACCGTTCGTACGCGTTTTTTCGATTGCCTGTCTCGTTACGTTACGTTACGTTACGTTACGCGTTGCGATTCTCAGCCCACATACTTTTGTATTTCTTCGACTGGAAAGCAACGATTTCTTGGTCGATCGATACCCAATTTTCCACCCGAACGCGCGCATTTCCTAATTTTCTAATTATACGAATCTGGACCCTTCCCTTTTCCCTTTGTTCCTTCCTTCCTTCCTTCCTTCTTTCCTTTCATTCTTCCATCTTTCCTTCCTCTCTCTCCTTCTCGATGGAACTAGACGGTAATCGATATTTATGTTTTCGATTGCTTTGCGCCGTTTATATCGTGTTCGTGCTAAATGTAAAATAAAAGACGAAAACAACAAAAGAAAAGAAGGAGAATCGAGACGAACGGAAAAAGTCACGATAAACGTAGTCGCTGAGATACGGGTGTAGAAATAGAATTTTTGGTCGATCGCTCGAACGGTTTTCAAGAAAAGTAATTGAAAATAATAAAAAAGTAATCGCATCGCATCGCATCGCGTCACGAATGCGTCGTTTCGATATTACTCGTTCGGCGGTAAGCGAGTACGCGTCTATTTACATGGAATCGATCGTACGAAAAGCTAATCGTTCGAATTAGTCAACTAAACGCAAAGGATACGATAAACGGATCGACGAAGGACGCGTGCCACGCGACTGTAAAAAACTTGTGACATCAACTTGGTCGATACGAACACGAATCGATGGTTCGGCAATGTTCGCGATCGTGCTCGAATACTATTCGACGCGGTCGATCGGTTCGATCGTTTCGAGTGCTACTACTTATACAATAATAATTACCGCTATCGATTCTAGGCTGATTATACTCTATTCAACGATCGCTCGTTGCAATTCGTAATACTGATAAATGTATTGTCCGTTTACTCGGTGTACGAAAAACATGCAAACGCGCTGCTGCAGCAGCTGGATCTCGAGAACCAGCTCTACACGACTTTCTTTTCCTCGGTGTTCCGCGGCTTCGTTCGGAAGAATCGAGATAACGTGGGTACCGATCCGTTAAGCGTAGAAGAAAACGTCTCCGTAACAACTAATTAGACGTTTAGCTCCGTGCGGTGTCTCGCGTGTCGACGGCATCGCGGAAACCGACTCATTGGAAGTAACGGCCGATTCGATGGGGTGATGTAAAAAACGCATTGCTCGAGTCTACGCTGTTCCGCCGGAGCAAAGGCCGACGCGAATCTGTCTTTTCTTTTCCGTCCTCTCGATCGTTTTCTTCATTTCGCTGTTTTTCCTCCGTTGCGCAGGGACATGTATCTATGTACACGCGACATACGATGCGCGATACGCGATACGCGATACGCGATACGCGATAGAGAAAGAGCAAGAGCAAGAGAGAATAGATGAAAGAGCGAGAGAAGAGGATATATAGCCAACCACGGTAAGTACAGCGAGCGAACGTTACCCCTCGAAACGATTTGAGCCGCGCGTCCATTCGTTTCAATTCCATGGCAAAATGGAACATTTTTCGAACACGCGTTCAAAGGGAAGAGAGGCGGGGAAATTGGAATGGAGATAACCAAAAGAGATCGAGAGAGGGAGGGGGAGGGAGATACTCGAAAACATCGTTGCGTCGAAAACACCGATTGGTTGAACGGCTTCGAATCGTGGCTGTTCCTAACGAATAATAGGCACGCGGCGTAGCGCGATGCAACGAGTAAAAGTTGCAAAGTACATCTCGGTGTTCCGTACCGTGCATCTCCTTAAAACACGCTAGGACATACCGGGGGATTCATTTCACCGAAGATGTTCAATTCGTACAGCGAAGCGAATACGATGAACACCAAGTACCAAAGCATCAGTACCATTCCGTATCGTCGATCCAGTTTCCAGCCGTTCAAATGGGTGGCCAGCACCAAAAATACCACCGTCGACAGCAGGGACACCGTAGAATACGTTAAGCCTGCGCATCGTAACAACAAGAGAGAGAAGAGCAGATAGATGGGTACAGATATAGATATAGATATAGATATAGATATAGATATAGATATAGATGTAGTTACGAGTATAGACGGATGGATGGATGGATGGATGGATGGATGCGGATCGGGACGACGTCGAAAAGAAAGTAATGCGTTACCTCGACTGGTAACGTTGACGTGCGAACCAGGTTGTATCATAGCAGTCTGTATGAACCACGGAAGCCCAAGGCAAACTAGAATATCGAAGACGTTGCTACCAACGGCGTTGCTGACCGCCATGTCGCCGAGGCCTTCTTTGATAACCGCCAACGAGGAGAGCGCGTCCGGTACGCTGACGCCCGCGGCGACAAAGGTCAGACCCATCACCGTGTCCGGTATACCGAGAGTGCTGCCTGTTGATCGAAACGAACCAACGCAAGAAGAATACGGCGGCGAATCGCGCCTGTCGCTGCGCGGCTTACCTACCTATGATCGTGATCATCCACACCATGATGTAACTGTAGAAACTGATCCACACCATCGACACGCAAAACGTGAAAGGGTACCAGTTTCGGAACTTTTCTTGTCGACAATCGGGCATCGTCGCGCGACACATGAAATGAATCGGATACACGAGCCCCCAGGTGAACAGAGTCCATTGACTGGCGTCGACGGGCCTTTCCAACGGCGAGACTTCGTTCGGGTCGGGTTCTTTCGCTTTGTAATATTCGGGTTGCTTCGCCATCATTGGTGGTTCGTTTGTTTCTGGAACAGGACCGCTTCCCTCCATCCCTCCTGCCGAACGAATCGCCGTCGTCGCTTTGGTTTTATCAGTTTTCGCATCGAAACGAAAAAGAAAAGAAAAGAAAAGAAAAGAAAAGAAAAGAAAAGAAAACTCAATCGACTTACCTTCCTGAGCTTTATATTGATCCGTGACGGGCGAATTCGGACCCGTGTAAGACAATCGATCTTCCTGCAGCGATCTGTAGCTGACCAACGCGCTCTCCTCGGCTGGCTCGTCGTCTTTCGGTAGAAACGGTATATTGTAAGATTTCGCCCAGCGTTCCAATCGCGCGTTGAACGATAACGCGATGCAGTAGACTCCGTACATGAACAACATGAACAACGACTCCATCCTAAAAGAAAACGAACGAACGAAAAGGAAAGGACACGAAGCGAAATCCAGAAAAGTCCTCGTCCGATCGACCGATCGGGATCGATAACGCGAAACCGTCTTACCAGGATATCGATTCGTTGTAAATCGTACCGAGCATCACCAGTATCGACACGGCGTAGAAAAAGCAATCTCGACACAGAGGCCACCAATTCAACTTGGACACGGTGCTGGTGCAGAGCCCGCAAACCGAGATCACGAACATTATATTGAAAACGGCGCTTCCGATCACACCGCTTACCTGTCGAACAATCATCGAACGTTACGTTTACTCCAGATGTCGTTTACTCATCAATGCTCGTTATTTGTATTTTTGTTTTTTTCTTTTAATCTCTTACGCCGATGTCGTCCTTGGCGAAGAAAACGCCGATCACGACGGTGGCCAGTTCGGGCGCCGACGAGCCAGCGGCCATAAAAGTCGCACCGGCAACGTCCGGAGACAAACGTAGCTCTATCGACAAAAGGAAACGTATCGTATCGTATCGTATCGTATCGTATCGTACCGAAGGCGAAGACGAACACGAACACGAACACGAACACGGTTTTTAGTTTTCCGCGTTATTCTCGTCGATCGACAATAAAAAAAAAAGCCTGCCTCACCTTCGCAAATTCGATCCAAACTGGAGACAAAATAGTCGTCGCATACGATCGCGAGGCCCAAAAACGTGTAGACGGCGACCAATACGTGCACGATCAATCCACCGTGTTTCCTAGCGCCCGGTCCCATCAACGGTCTCGGAAATTGTTCGATGGCTGGCGGCGAACAGTTTTCTCGTCGGGGCCTCCACGTCGCGCGTTCGTACCCCACCGTGGTCACCACGGTTCGAGCCTGAAATCTCGAATCATCGATACACGTTTTCCGCGTCGCGTGCGATAGTCGTGTTCGCGCCTAACCACCGAACCTATACGATCCACGCTACGTCCACGAGGCTACGCGCGTCTACCTTACCGTCGTGGTTTTCGGGACGTTGTCGACCAAAGGTTTCACGTTTCCTTCTTTTCCCTGAGACTGCGGCCGAGGCTGCGACTGGGACGATTTCGCGTGAGATTGCTGCTGCTGCTGCTGCTGTTGCGGCGGCGATTGTCCGCGCGACGTCGTCTTTTTCGAGGTTTCCTCCGAGGAATTTGGCTGTTTTCCCTCTATCCCCGCGTACCCGCTGTTCTTTCCGTTTTTCGCTTCGTCGTTGGCCTTCTCTTTGTCCTTGTTGTCGCTCTTTTGTCGCGTACTCGCGACGTCCTCCGGTATCGGTGGCAGCGGCGGCGGCGGCGGCGACGGTTTCTCCTCGTTTTTTCTCGTTCCCTCGGCGATCGGTCCTTCCGCCTCGAAAGTGCTCGACTCCAAAGTCGTTTCCACGGTCCAGGTGTCCTCGCGGTCCGTCCAACCGGTAGGGTAGGTGGAAGGCGACGGTTCTTCGGCGGGTGTCCTCGAAGACGCGACGTATTGCACGAGAACGTAGACGAAGAGTAGACCGAACCGCAGGGACCATCTCTTGCGCCGTAAGTTATCGTGTAGCCGATGAGGGCTCCTCATTGTTTTCGACTGAAACACAACGCGTCGAACGGTTCTCGATCGTACCGGGCAACGACCCCGACGGGACAACGTTCCACGGACGATCGATTCGGAAATCTCGGCTGGTTTCGATCGCGTAAATTTCATCGATGCGCAGATGCACAACGAACAGATTCCGCGGGCATCGACGCGTATTCTCTCGATACGGGCGTATCGATTCCAACGAATTCGATGCACGCGTCGCGGAAAACGTTCAACGCAAAATACAAGACCCGTTTACGCGTGCGACCACGCAAACGGAAACGGAAACGGAAATGGAAATGGAAACAGCAACGCGCTGCAAACTCGTACGCGTACGCGTACGCAATCGAGACCAGCTTGGGATCGAATAATCGGGCTGGTAAAGCAAAGCAGACGACGCCGACAATAATGTCGACCCTCGGCGTGCACCCAAAACGAATATGCACGTTCGACAAATTCGGCGCGTTTCTTCTACCTTCTAAGCGTCACCGGATCACGTGTACGGGTACACGGTACCTCCGAATGCTGCTGTTGCTTCTTCGTAACGGAGAAACTCGGCGAGGTAACAAAGCTTCCTTAAAATAAATAATCGATCGCAAAGGATAAGCATCTTTGCTTTTTACCTTCTCGAGCGATTCTTCTAGATTCGCCGGTGCGGATCGATCCGGTAACCGAGGTGTAGACGATATTCGTCAAATTGCGCGTCGCAACGAAGAAATCGGTTATCGCACCGAATCGTCTACGCGTACGCGTGATACTTGGACCATGATCCGATAGCGAGAGACGAGGAGGAGGAGGAGGAGGAGGAGGAGGAGAAGGAGGAGAAGAAGAAGAAAAAGGAGAAGAAGAAGAATCGAGAGCAGAGCGACGCGTGCGAATCTAGAAGCTCGTGAAAATTGAGTTGGCGTTGAAAGTGACCCAGTTCGGTGTTCGTAGCGATCGTTAAACGATACGCGTGGGCGCACCGAAGCTTCTGCCTCGTCTTACCCCATTTCCAGGGTACGAGAATACACGCCTCTACGGCCGCGTTCACCGCGATCTCTGACCCGCTGGACCAACAGCGATCCGCTTGGTCGGTACGCGAGCGAGCAAACGACCGAACAAACGAACAAACGAACAAACGAACAAACAAACGTCGTGTCGTACAGAGATACGGCTCAACGGCGGATAGTCGGATTCGATAGTTTTCGGAAGTTTGATCACGGTGACGCACGCGACATATCGATTCGCGTAAAAGCTGCGGCTCGCGATCCGTCGACGGCGTGTTCGCGCGACGTTACGCAGGGTACACGTAGGCTACACGTACGCGACACGTACGCGACACGTACGCGACACGTAGACGATTTATCTTTCATTGCATAGGATGTTTATTTCGCAATCGTAACGGAACGACCTACTCACCGTTTTCGTTTCCGCAGTCATCGTTGCGCCGACACGCTCCAGTTCGGCAAAATACTTGGATTCCTCCTACCCGATACTCTCACATCCCTCGCTATTTTTTGATTCTCTTTCCAGAGTATAGGAGGAGCCCGGAGCCGACAGCCGACGACAGCCGACAGCCAAGAGTCAACACGCGCGCACACAAAAGAGAGAGAATCGAGGAGCAAAAGCTTCCGCTCTCGTTCGCCTTGTTAAGCGCCCCTCGGTCGATATCCGCTTGGCAGGCTTCCGATTCTGATAGGTTCGCGCGAAATCACGGCTCTCGACGATGTTTCAATTTCTAAGAAGCAGCACCGCTTATCGTCCGTCCCTCGATACCGAAGACAACGTTCGGTACGCTTACGCAGCCCCTACGAATCAACCACCACCCCCGGCGACTTTTCTCCTCTCTTTTCTCCCTTCGCTTCCCTACCCTTCCCTTCCCCACCCTTTCCTTTCGTTTCGTTTCGTTTCGTTTTCGTCACTGCTTCCTCGCCTCGACGACCCCCGATGTCACCGATATATCGCACCGATACGCGTGCGCCTCAGTTTCGAAAGAACGCGCGGTGCGCCGCGTCGCGTCGCATCGCGGCAACCTTTCGCCGCTCGAGCACGACCCCGCGAAATCTTACCAACCGGACCGACGCGGCAAATTTTCACGAAACGACGAATCGTCGAGAAACATTTTTAACATTTCGTTCGCAAAGTCGCGACACGCGTACGCGCGATCGTCCGTCGGCAAAGGCTCTTTTCTTGCCGTCGACCAACCTTTTCCATCGCGTAATCGCCACCTATGCGCGTAATCGACGCGCAATCGAAACAACGCGGCGTCGCGATCGATGCAGATTCGAAATTCGGAATCGCGTGGATGCGCGCGTTTAGAGCGCGACGTTTATCGGCTACGAGAGAAACGATCGAGCACTTTCCTTTATTCGATTCGAGTAACAGAACAGCATCGTTGAAAATGCCGAAACGACGCGTCGCCGAGCAACGAAACGAAACGAAACGAAACGAAACGAAACGAAACGAAACGAAACGAAACGAAACTCGCGCGTCGAGAGCACGACGCGCGCGACCTTCTCGCGAGCGTGCCGAATTCTTCGTAAATCTCCAGAGAAACATTTCGATCGTTCAACGTACTAACATTTTCATATTTATTACGAGAAGAAGCACAGCGTTCGAGTACAGTTTACACACAAAGTATTTATAAATAATTTGCGAATTATAGAAAATTCAACCTCGAGAAGCGTCGCCGTGTTAACTCTGGTCTTGATTAAATTTAACGGAATAGCCTCCACTGTTCGCGTCCTTTTCAAACTGAAAATTATTCGTGGAAAGTCCAAAAGGTTTCAACACCATGTTTCCCAAGTCTTTGAATTTAGTCAGCACCTCTGCTGTTAACTCTTCGTTTCTTTTTTTTATCGATTGGTCCAAGCTCTGTAAACGTACGAATCGATGAGGCGCGACGATCGACAGGGTTGTCCAGAGAATCGGATTTTACGCGATACGGCAAACATACTCACGCGAATCTCTTCTTGCCACTCCACGTTATTGGGATCCATAGAATTTAACAATTTCAAGTCTTCCAAGGCTTCGTTCAATTTATCTGTCTCCTTGTACAACAGTGCCCTCCTGACGATAACTTTCCGATAGTTTGGATTCAATTCTATGGCTTTGGTGCAATCTGCTATCGCCGACTCTTTCTCCTAAGCGACCAACAATTCACCGATCGTGTTAGACCCGAGCCAGCTGGTTCTACCGTACGAATATGGTCGAATACGGTCGAATACGAGTTCGACGGTATTTCTCGTGTAACCGAATTACCAAACATTTTGCTTTCGCCGCTGCCCTGTTCGCGTACAGAATAGACCTTTTCTCGTTGTAAGCCAACGGACACGTTCGTAATCCCTCGGTGTAAGCGGATATCGCTTCCTCGTACTTTCCGGTTTTGAACAGTTCGTTACCCTGATTTTTCAGCTTCTCCGTCGTATCTCCCAGGTACTGAAACCAACCGAAATTAGTTGCGAGTCGAAACGCGGACGCTCTCGACCCGTTTCTGCCGAGCACGACGGAGCGGTAGACAGAAATACAATGTAATCGAATAAAATCATGAAATAAGCAACAAACTTGTCTTTCGGATTCGGTGAGATCGATCTCTCTGTCTTTCAGCAGTTCCTCGTCGACGAAATCTCGCGGAGGATTCTCCTCCGGATCGCGAGTTTTACAGTCATGTTTGTCGTTGACGTTCGTTTCCACGCTTTGGCTGCGTGGAAACGAAGTTTCCAGGTCTTTCGTCAGATCTTCCACGATCTTCTTGTCGGTTGTCAAGCTCGACCCGGAACCCCTATCCATCGCGCGAACTTTTCCAACCGTCTTCTCTCTCGACTCGACTCGGCTCGACGATTTCACGATTTCCACCGATCGACGATGTCAACTTGGATAACGCGTATTCATCGGCCCTGTAGCGGTAAGCTCGACGCGCTATCTAGGGTAACTAGGTTAACTTAAAATCTAACTAGTCATTATAGTCAGTATAGTTAGTTTTAAGCCCTTAGGTTAAATTAGTTATACCCTAGTATTAAGACCAAGCGTAGTCGACGTGGCTGGACGAAGAGTAAAAAACATTCTCATTCGATTTCCGTCCACCGACCCGTACATAATAAACGGAGTACAAACAAGAACACCTCAAGTTCCTTCTTTCCGAGTCTGCGCACTGAACCTCGTTAGGGACAAGTCCCACAGCCCATCTTATCTGTCAACTGCGAACGCTACTGTGGCGGCAACCAGCGACTCGCCAACAGCGACGACTACCGCCGACCGCTGACAATCGTATGCCGCAACGCTACGATCTTCCATTTCTCGCAACTACGAAGCCTGCAACCCCACCAGCTGCTACACGAGTCACCGCTGTAGCGGCGGCGTGTTGACGTTTCGTAGGTTACCGACCGCGAAACCGACACACGTACGATCCGCGTTTCTACGTAAATATGCAAATCGATGCGAACGTCCTTTCCGTGTCACGCGTCGGTCGGCTACGATACAAACTTTTCTATCAAAACTACCAGATATCCGACAAGGCCGAACTTGTATACGATGCGTTGAGAGAGAGAGAGAGAGAGAGAGAGAGAGAGAGAGAGAGAGAGAAAAGGCAAGCTGCGAAAGTTGTCCAGACTGTCGACGACTCGATAGAAAACGGAGAAACGAGTCGTTCGACGTCAACGATCGGTTACTTTTGTTGCCAGTTCGCGTACAATTATACGATACGCGATGATTCAAACATACTCGACGATCGGTAAATTAATAATATTTGTAAAACGAAAATTGTGGATTACTGTGGGGGATGGTGCTGCCATACGACGACGACCGACAGCACCGATCGGTGGTTTTGCATGCTCGCCGTGTTCCGTCGGTTTCGCCGTTCTCCGCGGATAGCGCTACGAATCGAATCGAATCGAATCGAATCGAATCGAATCGAATCGAATTGAAACGAAATATACGCGTGTCGAGCATTTTTACACGGTAGAGGAGAGCGCGTCAAGGTATTTTTCAGCGGAACGACCAGTTTCGATGACGTTTCTACGCGAACGAAAGGGAGAATGCAAACAAATGTCACAGAGATAAAAATATCGTTGAATCTCGTCGTCGACTCGATGGAAGAAGCCTTTGGATCAACTTCAACTTTTCCATCTTCCAAGTAAAGCCCGCGGAGTCGTACGCGGGGTCTACGGTAG
The DNA here is from genome assembly GCA_028453745.1 of Agapostemon virescens. Taxonomy (NCBI): domain Eukaryota; kingdom Metazoa; phylum Arthropoda; class Insecta; order Hymenoptera; family Halictidae; genus Agapostemon; species Agapostemon virescens. Next base: position 21,425,584 of record CM052082.1, read on the forward strand.
CTCTACGCAACGTAAACTTTTCAATACGAATATTTTCGTGTTTTCAAAGAAATATACGTAAACGCGGTCGACGCGTTGCAACGATCGTTTTCTACAAAGTACCGTGTTAAAAAGCTCGATATTTGTCGGCTCGGGTACGAACGGACCTGCATAGATTACTCAAAAATAGTAAGAAAGAAAACGACCCTAGTAAGCGCTCGCGAGCGCGAATTAGAAAAGAGGGGGCGGAGAGACGAGTTGATTCTGCTTGGTATTATCGCCGCGAACCTACGGTTATTGTACGTGACCTCGTCTCATCACCCTCTCGCGGCTCGCAACTCGCAACTCGTCCGCCTCGTCCGCCTTGCAAATAAACTCGTCGCTCGTGTTGCTCGTCGACGCAAAAGAAAATGATCGTTCAACGTAACTGGTGGCTTTTCCTCGAGAAAAAAGAAATTAGAAAGGAGAACCGGTAGTTTGATCGGTTAATGCTTGCAACAACGATGTCGGAAAAGGGTTCGCGAATGTAATTTTTCTGGTTTCTCGGGTTATCGCGTCGCCTCGAACGTTATCAAGTTCCGACACGAAAGTGCAATAATTTCGTTGAACCGGTAGGTTTGTTTTTGCGCGCGAGAACGCGGTTGGCAAGAACGCTTCGACGGAAGATGCTGAAGCGAATTAATCGTGGTCGTCGCACGCTTTGCAAACTCAACAGCCCGTCCGTGAGTCGCTTCGATGAAAATTCGGAGGCCTCGCGCGCGACTGTCGCTACGAAACAACGAAACGAGCAAGCCGGAGCGGTGAACTTGTTTGCTGTTTTCGGTCAGAGAATCGCCGAGCCGATTCCCGATTCCCGATTCCCCGTAAGGAATAGGGCTACCCGCCTTCGGATCGGATAGGAGAGTGGCAGAGATCGAACGGCGGGTTGCAACAAAAATTATTCGTTGGTCTCGCAAAAAAACGAGATAACCCAGCTTTGTCCGATCGGACGTGGATCGCGGAACCATCCTTTGGCAGCGGGGCGCCGAGTCGTCTCGAGCAATGCGAGCGCGATGCTCGTCTTCCCATGCTTGGACATGGACTGCGTAGCACCGATTACGAACGCGCAGAGCCATGGCAGAGCACACGGCCGCGTACACGATTCAACGATTCAAGGTTGTAGGACATCCCGTAACATCCCGTAACATCCCGTAGCATCCCTTTTAAAGTTCAGAGAAACGGCAAGTCCAAGTTTCACAATCTCTCCCGACATAGGAATACTCCCGATAGAGTTTGCGCGACCGTATCGAAAGAGCCGCCAGGTAATTTGTCCGATCGTTCGTAGCGTTTCCCTTTTTTTCTCCGCTTTTCGATTTCTACCGGGGTTGGTCGATCGGTGTCGGTTTCGTTCGCCGATGACTCGTACGAGTGGTTTCGGTTCGATGGTATCGGTACTCGTTCCATTTCCAACTTGTAAATATTTCATACGGGCAGCTTAGAGTTGTTTGCGTGTTTTCACGCACGTTTATCGCACGCGCAACTTTTGCCGTTTCGTGCAGAGCGGTTCCACGTATGTACGCGCCCAAATACTCGAGTACGCGCGTACGCGTCCAACGAAGCAAACGATCGTTTCATCCGATCCGATCGGCAAAGAAAACCGCACAGACGATTCGACGACTCGACGACTTGAACGGTCACCGGCTTTCGAATTCGATCCGGTCTTCCTCCTCTCGTTTCGCGTCGCGTGTCGCGCGCGTACGCGCGTACAAACTGAAAGCACGACTGTTTTGCGTTGCAAAACTGACGCATAAAAATTGTAGAGTTGAAATTATACTTTCGAGGGATCGCGAAATGCTCGAGCAGTAGCCACCGCGCCACTAGGGTGTATTTTCCCTCTCGGAAGATGGTAACGGTGCGCGACCATGGTAGATCGAGCGTGTAACTAATGCCAGTTTCTTCTCGTATAAACTGCATACCGAATGTCCTCGAACTCTCGGCAAAAACTTGTCGTTCCGTCTTTCGTTCTTCTCTGATTCCGTTGGTAGGAACGAGGGATCCAGGCCATGGAAAGAGAAAGAGAAAGAGAAAGAGAAATAGAAATAGAAATAGAAATAGAAATATGGTAGAAACGAAGAGTATCCAACGTCAAAGATAACGCGCTAATTGCACTGGAATCGATTCGATTCGATTCGATTCGATTCGATTCGATTCAAACACCGCTAACGCGTTACTTGTGTTCGATTCGAGTGGGAAACCAACGAAACACCATCTGCTCCCACGATTTCGGCGGTATAACCGTCGATCGTGGGTTATCGAGTTTCTATTATTTTACCCGATGGCTCCGTTATCTTTATTTGTCGACGGTACCGCGATACGGAAATCTGTTCCGATCGGCCAAACTCTATTGCCTGCCCGTCGCTCTTGCGCCCCGTACATATTACTCGAACGTGTACCTGTACCGCGCCGCATCGCAACCTGCACAGATATCTATGCACTTTGAATTTTCTGATCCGACAAGTTTCGTCAAAGTTGCATAGTTCCTCGATATATTCGGTTTCGTGCAATTTCGAATACATCTATCGTATCTCGGTGATATAATGCGACCAACCGATATGAATATTCATTCCAACTCCTGTAACAATTGCATTAGTCGAGTACGATGCGGAGAAACAACAGCGTTAGGTTGTCTACCAACAACGTTTCCTTGTTATCCGGCGTCATTTCGGTTGGCGCGTTAACAAATTTATCCAACGATGTTTGAATTCCATTCGATATCGCTCGTTTCGATCGTAGAACCGCTGCTGGTACCGGCACGATAGCCTGGCAAGATGCGAGACGAAACGAAACGAAACGAAACGAAACGAAACGAAACGAAACAAAACGGATTGGATAGCATCGAATCGAATCGAATCGAATCGAATCGAAATGAAAAGCAACGATCGTTGAACGGATGATCGTACTCGTGTAATCGCGGCGTGGCGGGATACGAGCGACTGGACGAATTTCGCGAGAAACCAACGGAAACGAAAGGTTGGTCGGTCGATCGTACTTGCCTCGCGCGTTCGACGATTCGATCGGAGTCGATCGAAGGGGAAAAGAGGAAAAGAGGAAAAGAGAAAAAGAGAAAAAGAGAAAAAGAGAAAAAGAGAAAAAGAGAAAAAGAGAAAAA
>CM052082.1:21436379-21456800 GCA_028453745.1 Agapostemon virescens
AGCGAAGGCGAACCGAAGCGACGGCACCCAACGATCGTTCGACGCTACGCTATTCGCAAACAAATCTATCTTCGGCCACGGAAACGGTCGAAAGCGATCGGAAAATTTTCGCCGGGACACCAAGCCAAGCTCTGAAACTTTTGAACATACGTAACGTCATAGCGAAATCCAACACGCGGATTTCCCTTGACCGAGCAATCGATGTTCGAGCTACTCTTGTAAAGCGTCAAAGGGGGCCCTTCGCGTCCACGAGGAGGGTAGACGAGTACTTTTTCCGAACGAATCTTACCAGTGTTGTTTTTCGATTCGGCGTCCCTTCGGTTACGCGAACCGCCGAAGCAAGCGTTGAACGCCTCGTCTCTCTCCTCGCGGGCGATCGGTTCGATCGGTTCGATCGGTGTTGCTCGGTGGTAGGACACGTCGCAGAAGCGGTTACGCGAGAAATCACGCTCCTTTCGATCGTCCGCGATCGTTCGTCGATTCGAACGGGATTCGAAGAAACGAGATCTCGAAGGTACGGTTGTACGAGTCACCGTCGTCGGACGTACCGACGCGCACTTCCGACACCTCGTCGACGTTTCTAATTGCCTCGTCGAATCGTTGGCATCGAGGTGAAATGCCGCGACGGGACGGAAACTACAACCGCAACAGGTTGCATCCGATTCGCTCGTCGCCGTTTCCCGAACGCTTTCGGAGCAACAACGCGAATCGAATCGATACCCCGTCGAACGAGCAAATTCGGAACGCGTTGCTTGCTCGGAGCTCTTTGCTCGAGTCGTTTTCAAACGGAATCGTCGATCCTCGCGAGTTGTTGGCGTATCGCGTGGATTCCGTCGTCGTTTCCACCGATCCGTATTCCAAGTCGTCGTCGTCGTCGTCGTCGTCGTCGTCTCTTTAGACGCGACGTCTTCGTTTGCGATCGGACGCTGAGATTCGGCAGCGCGCTTTTCCAGTTTACCGGAGCGAACGACGCGTCGATCCTTTCGCGGTAACGCTCCGATGATCGACCGTGGACGCAAAGTTGGCGTAGCCGTTGTCGTTACGAACGGCCGCGACGCTCCTCCACCGATTCGATCATGGTCGTCGTCGTCATCGTCGTCGTCGTCATCGTCGTCGTCATCGTCGTCGTCGTATCGATTCCATGGATTTTCTGAAACTGCATCGCCGATTTTGTTGCGGCAACAGCAGGGATACTCGTTGAAGCGATGTTTCAGCGTAGCATCGGTATCCGTTTCACGAAAGCAATCGGAACGTTCGCGTTTACCGTCGCGTCGAGTGTTTGGAAATTGACGCGATGCTGGTTCTTCCTTGTTTACGATTGCCACTCGTTCCCTCCTCCGGCGCGAATCTTCCTCGCGTCTGCGGTCGCGACGAGCGTTTACACGGTTCCTGAAAGGTGCGATTCGTACTTTGGCCCGAGTGTTTGTCGTCTCGTTTCCAGAAAAGCATACTTCGTACTCGTCGTCGTCGTCGTCGTTGTCGTACTTGTTCTCGTACTCGTTCCGAGGCATCCCCTCGCACCGTCGCACGCGTCGTCGACGTCGTTCCCTGGAAATCCAGTCCGTTTCTAACCGCTATGAAAATAGCGTTTAAAAAAATCGAAAATTACCATCGATCGATATCGTCCGATATATTTCGTAGTCCCGATCGCGTTCGCGTTCGCGTTCGCGTTCTCGTTCCAGTTTTCGCTCTCGTTCGTCGTTCGACAAGAGTCGATCGTACTCGAGTATCTCCACACTGTTCAGATCGTCCACGATCGGAAATGCGCGAGAGAATCCGTCCGATTTCGCGATCCCGTCTCTCGCCGCCTCAGCCCTGTTCGTCGTTTCGCCGGTCGTACGAGCGTTCGTTTCCGTAACGAACAACGGCAAAGAGGGTCGTTCGCGACGCGTTCCCGGTCCCGATAGATGGTAGCCGCGATCCGTTTTTCTCGATCGTTCCGCGTCCCCCTCCGACCAACCCTCGCGGACACGAAAGTCCGTTACCGACCCAACGTTCGACGACGATTTCGCCTTGATTTTTCGAGGACGTCGCCCAGGAAATTTCTGGGAGGCTCTAGGATACTCGACGCTGCAATTCCACCCCGGTGTTTCTGCCGAAAGCGGCGGCGGCGGCGGTGACGACGACAACGATGCCGATGCCGATTCGACGGCGGTCTCGACCGTGTTCCCAGCCGTCGGTTCGTCTCTGTTGCCGACGTCTCGTCGATACGCTCTTTCGAGTTTCCTCAGGTGATTCAACAGGTCCTTCGACTCCAAGATTTGCCCGATACGCTTCGCGTGCACGCTTTCGGGCGAGTCCGAGGATTCCGTGTTCGGGCGTCGTAACCCGTGCAGAAGGTCGCGCCCGTTCATGCCACGCGCGAAAACCGGTACAACCAATTTTCTCCCGCGAACGGTAAGAGCGGCCCGCCCGTGCCCGCTCTCCGACGTTCGGACGAACACGCGTTCGATTTAATCGCCTTATTTAATCGTCGCGAGCCTTTCCGTCGAACGGAAAGGGAAGTCTCGTCGAACGACGAGACGAGGTTAAACCGTCTCGATGCCAACGACCGATTCTATCGTTGGAAAATTCGTATAATCGATAATCGTCGTGCGTCGAGTGTAGACAATTTACCGCGATGCAATTTACGGGCCACTTGAAATTGAGACGAGGTTAACGGAGTTTGGCTCTTTTCCATAATTTGATCGTCGCCGTTGGGAAACGATAGGTTGGAATCGTGGAATCATACGATGCAAAGACGTCGTCGGGCCGCCTCGGCGCCTACCGAAACTCGTTGAATTCGCTTCGAATCGCGACCGTTAAGGACTGGTACGTTAAGCTGTCCGACAGACCGACGGCTATTCGTCTACCCACGATGCCCATGCCGGATCTTCCGTTTCGCGCAGATTCGGCGGCACGGTATGTCGGATCTCGATCGAGGTCGCGATCGCGCCTCCCGTGCCGGTTCCAGGGATCTTTTCATCGACGACGCCGTCCGGAGGATTCGCGATCTCAAAGAAGACGTTCGAAGACTCGTCGAAACTCGTTCCACCGAAATCGCAACCATTCTCGCAGTTTGCGGTCTCTTTTATTGGATAAAACGATACGTTTCTACGTAAATCCGTCGCGAGAGAAGAAGCGAGACGAAGAAAACGGTGTTGGCCGTTACAAGCGCTGCTTTTGCATCGGCCCTCGATGCTCGCGAGTCGCAGGTATTACCGTTTCCTCGTTCGCCCTTCCAGACACCGCGACGTCAACCTTGTTAACCCTCGATACCGTCTCGCTAAACTCTGTTTAGCAGCGACTAAAATCACGACGCACGTATCGTTTCCTATCGCTTCCTAACGTTTCTTTTATCCTCCGCCGTCCCGCCGTCCCGACGTACCGTCGAGAAACCACCAGCGTTTCGACGAGTTCTCGCTGTTCGTTTCGTACAAGTTCGATAATCGATGTGCCGAAAGGTCACGCTAAAAACGTACAGTTTTCGTTGAAAATTCATCAAAATCCAATTAGCAAAAGCATATTAAAACAAATTACAGGCACCCTCGTTACGCGATGTCGCAGGGATACTTGTACGTATTACGCGCGCCTATATGCTCGCATCGCATTTATCGTAACATTGGAACCGCGTTTCCCCGCGGATCACGATCGCGGTTACAGTTGCTGTTGCGGTTACGGTTGCGATTCGACGGAACTCGAACACGACGGCAAAGACGAATTTAAAGTCAAAGTTAAAGATGGAGCTAAACGCGTAAAGATGGTCGTGGTCATCGTCGTCGTCGTCGTCGTCGTCGTCGTCGTCGTCGTCGATGTCGATCGCGTTCCGCGACGCGGACAAGCTGCGTTACCTCAAACAGCATGGCGCAAAAGATTGATTGCCATCGTGAAGAGAAAAGCAACGATTCGGAACCGTTTCGATGTCTCTTTACGAGACTCCCACTCGCCGTTATCTACTTTTCTAGTCGTATACGCGAACGTATCGCTGTTCCCTGTACAATAAACCAGACAATGTTTCTTTCGTTCTCGCATCGAAATGCAATTCCGAGCATCGATGCATCGAAGCGTCGCGATGGAATCGCGCGTTATCAACGCGTCCCATCTCGTTTGTTGGTCGCGACGCTGGTCGTTCCCGTGCGTGCGTGCGTGCGAGCCAACGATTCGTCGCGTCGACTCGTTTAGAAAAAGCTTTGCCAGATGCGGATCATCGATTTTAAGAGAAATTGTAGGGAGGAGCGGAGAGGAGGAGGAGGAGGAGGCTCGTTTCCAACGATTACACGAGCGACCGATCCGTGAAGAAAAGCTAGCTCACCGCAGAACCTATACAACACCGGCCGAACGAACCCTACCACCGTTACCGCTGCTACCGCTGCTACCGCTTCCCTTGTCTTCTCGCCGCGTAAGCCGGCCAATCCAGCCAATCCACCTTGCGACCAGCTTCCCCTGCTTTCGCTCGCTGTTTATACATGTATCGGTCGAGCCGATGTTGGTAGGCTACCGCGTCAAGTCTAGTCGAGACGAGTCGAGACGAGTCGACTCGTGTGCCGGATGTCGGATGCCGGATTCTCGATGCCGCACGCTCGACGCTCGACGCTCGACGCTCGATTCGCAATTCTTGGCCACGCGCCTCTACCTCTTTGCTCGCAAGTTCGTCGATGCGTGCTCCTTCGCCATCGATCGTCGCGCCGTCGACAAAACGATCGCGAGATCGTTGGAAACGATCGGAGGACCTTTGCAAGAAGACGATCGCGGAATCCGTCTCGACCGGACGAAAAACCTTCGATAAAGCAGCTCCGAGCGTTCCGGGAACGATTCGAGCATGTCGAGGGGTAGGCAGGCCGATCAACGGTAAATATGCTTCGAAATCGAATTTTCTCTCCGAATATTAAAAAGGGGCTGCGCGCGTATCGACGTTTCGCATGCCTTGGTCGCGAATCCCGATACACGCGTCCGTCGTACGATGTACGCTGTACACCGTGTATCCTCTCTATCACCGTACTCCCGTGTGCTCGTGTGCTCGTATACGAGCGTACACGCGGGACATCAACGTCGAAACTCGCTGCGACGAGAATGTGCAGTGATTTCTTTCTTTTTCATGCAGCAAACTCTAACGCGTTGCAGACAGCGAGACGCGTAACGATGACGGATAGACGGACAGCCGACTCGCTTTGCCTTTGTTTCGTCGATTCGTAAATGCAATGATACGCGCAATGTCTAGAAGCTTGAAGAAATAACGCCTCGTTTTTCTGTTACAGAATGATCGTTCGTTCGTGCGTTTGCTTCGTAGCGATCATTGCGTTTGCGTTCGCCGATGACTCGTCGTCGAACAGTGTTCTCTCTGTGAATCGCGATTCCATAGACTTGGAAGGAATGCGCGAGAAGAAGGACTTTGCGTCTTCGGAAGACGGCGGAATCTCTGTCAACGAGCGAGGATCCGTCGACTTTCAGGTAAAGCAAGACGACGCGCGACACCCGCGAACGGACGACAACGAGTTGTCGTTGATTCGCGTCTGTTCGCAGGACGCGCGAGGCAAACCGGATTCGACGCCAGCCAACGTCGAACGCGGCGATCCTCTTCTTCTTCTGCCGGAGAACGTTGTGAAACGCGCGCCCATGGGTTTCCAAAGCACCAGGGGTAAAAAGGACAGTTTCGATTCCGATTTCGGGGATGCTTACATTCCGAACAACGCTTACGGAAAAAGAGCATACTATAAACAAGACGAACATTATAAACGCGCCCCGATGGGATTTCAAGGAACGAGAGGCAAGAAATCTCTCCAAGAGGTAAAAGGACGCCTACGTACCTTTCTACGTGGCCATGCAAACACGCATACGTACACGCATACATACATGCATACATAGATATACATACATATATACATATACAGGGTGTCCCAAAAGTAATTTCAGAGCAGGAAATCAGGGGTTCCTGAGGTCATTGAAAAGAACTAGCGCGTGCTAGTTCGCGGGCAAAGCCGCAGATTGAATTTTCGCTAAGGAAAAAGTTGCTTTTCAATCACCTCAGGAACTCCTCGTTTCCCGCTGTTAAATTACTTTTGGGACACCCTCTATACGTAAATGTGTGCGCGCATAAAAGCACGCGCTCGCATACGTCTATGTCGATTATCGATATTGCATTCTATCACGATACAGATTCACGATCACGATGGAATCGTTACACTCGTCACACCGTCATCGCCATTACACTCGATTCGTTGAATTGCAAGGCGGTGCGTTTAAACGATACTTGTAATACGCGAACAGATCATGAACGAAATTGAAAAGAGGAATACCGTGGGATTCCAAGACACGAGAAACCCGGATGCGTACTCGTTCGATTACTCGTTCGATTACGAGACGAGAGTGCCATCGATGGCGATCGGGAGATTTCGAGAGGACGGTTCGCGCGACAAAAATCACGAGATTCCAGGGGAATGGGAGAAAAGAGCGCCGATGGGGTTTCAAGGAATGAGAGGAAAAAAGACGATTCTCGACGTTATAGAACAACTGGAGAAGAGAGCGCTCCTGGCCGGTTTTCACGTAAGTACATAAGAGGTTTCGCGTTAAAGTTCGAAAGGTCGAAATCGAGCGCGAATCTGTACGGATATCGTAGCGCGACGTTACGTGACGTTACGTGACGTTACGTTCCTCGAAGCTCCTCGACTCTTTCGTACGCTTCGGCCAACGAAACGCTTTCGCTTTTGCTTTTGCAGGGAATGCGCGGCAAGAAGGACGATCCAAGGTTCGGCAACTTTCTCGATTACTCGATCGATCCGTCCGAGTACGCGAAGAGGAGTATAGAGTTTTACAAAAGGGACGCCAACGACTCGCCGAAGAGAGCTCGGATGGGCTTTCACGGGATGAGAGGTAAAAGGGACGCGGCGTCGCAGATTTACGGAGTCGGCTCGAGCTACCAAGGTGACGCGCGCGACCGGTCCTCTTCGACGTTTGCGATACGACGTTTTCGACGCGACGTACGACCCGTGCTCAGGTTCTTGCTCGCTTAATTTTCGCAGGAACGAACGACAAGGATCGAGGAAACGGAGCGGCTACTTACGAAATTGCAAAACGCTCGCCTCTCGGATACGTCGCGGTCCGAGGCAAGAAGAATCCACGATGGGAGTTTCGAGGAAAATTTGTCGGAGTCCGAGGCAAGAAATCACCGTCGTCGCAACACCGATCCGTCTTTTAACGCGCTCGACGTCGCATCGAACGCAACCAACGAATGCGATCGAATGAATCGAATCGTCGATGTCACTAGGTAAAATTTTACGCGCCACGCGGCATATCTTGGTACGCCTACATGTACGAGTGTATGCGCGTAACACGCGCGTTTCGTGTACCGTGTACCGTGTACCGTGTACCGTAGATCGTAGACCGTATAATAAATACCGTATGATACCGTATGATACCGTATACCGTGCACCGCGGTACCGCGTACCTTGTACCGACCGAACTGGCAACGAACGAATAAAACTACCGTTTGCGCTCCTGTTTCAGATACGTACTCGGCGTTGGTGCTGTCGATAACGATGTTTCTGTTGGTAACGGCTAAAGGCGAACGCGTAACATTAGCGGCGACACTAGAGTTTGCGTTTCTTTCTTGTTACTTGTATTCGATGGCGATCCACTTGACGACAAAATACGCGTACAACGTTCGATCGGTGTTTCGAATGTCGAGAACTGGGAATCTCCTTGGAAAAGGGTATCGGCAACGCATCTTTTCGTAGAACGGTTTTTAAGTCGGAGAGGCGATGTCATCGTACCGTTTACATACGGTATCGAATGTATATACGCAAGATAGTTACCTTCGACATCGCCCGTAACGAGCGCCAGTCTATTCCTCCCTCCTACTCCTACTCCTTGCCATTGTTCCGCAATGCGTGTCTATGCGCGTGCGTACGTATAAATGCGTGTGTGTGTGTGTGTGTGTGTGTGCGTGTGTGTGTATATGTATCTCTATGTACGCATCCGTACACGGATAAGAAACACGCGGTCGAATCGAATCGAATCGAATCGAATCGAATCAAATCGCATCGACTCCATGGTAGCTGGAATTTCTATTTTCCTCGACGGATTACAGAAACGAACGATGGATCGCGCAATACATGTGCACACGTACGTTACGCGGCTTCGCCGATTCTCTTCGATCGCGTGATTTCAACCTGTGCGATATATCGCTTCGACGAATTTAGCAGGTTCGCGAATAAAGGAAAACAAACGTTTTCCACCTATCAAAGTATAGAAGAAATGGTGAAAATCGGCGGTGGGCTGTTGTCGCGCGAATTTATTTGACTCGAACGATATCGCGAACCCTACGCTGGCAAAGTGGATCGTACGCGAATATCGCGAAACAAAAACAATCGTTGCGTGTACGTATGCACGTTATTATATGTATAGCATAGATACGATGTTCGATAGATAAAATGTACGTCTGTTCCGTGTATCTACCACAACACGTATTACATATGAACTAATCAAATACATATCGATAAACGCAGCATACCTTTGTTATCGATCGTACGCGCTCCGTAACGCGAAGAAACCGTATATACGCGTGCAATCGAAATCCAACGATGAGAATCTTTTCGCGTTCGAAACCGATAGACGTCAACGCGAACAACGTTCGCGCATCGCATGCTGCGAGAAGAGAAGCGAACCGAAGCGAAGCGAAGCGACACGCGCCAAATCGGTTGGGTTCAGTTAGGTTAGGCTAAGTTAAGTTGGCAAGATTGCGCCTCGTTGTCGCGCCAACGTCGCACCGTGGCGCGACCGTAGACGGAGAAACGACATTTCTAACCTGTACGCTTCGAACCGTCGCGATACTTTTGCGGAATAATCGCGCGTCGCTGGGGGTAAGTACTCGAACGATATCTCGAACGAATCCATTCGAAAGAAAGATTCTACGATTGGCGAAACACGCGTACCGATTCGCGGTTGGCACGGTCACGCGCGCGCCACGTTTCCAGTAGTGCGAAGCGGCATCGCGTAAACAACAAGTTCGTTTCCATAAAATACAGAGGCAAACGGCAGTCTCGTCGTTCGATTCTTTATTTACATACGGTACATTGCTACTCGACGCGTATATACGAGATTCGCGTGCACGCGTGTATCGTGGTTTCGCATTCGTGGACGCTACGACGATAACTCGCCGTTCGAATCGATCTTCTCTACATCGAACAATCGGTTTTGCTCGTTCGCTCGGAGAAACGCTTTGAAATCGAATGCTTCGACATCGTGGCAACAACAACCAACGCGGACCGTCTCGATTGCGATCGACCATCGTGATTCGTTGCTACGAGTACCCAGACGCGCGTCGAGTTCGCGTCGTTGCAACGAACGAAGAACAGCGGCGACGGCAAAGAGTAAACGCTTACCGGTAAATCGTGTCTCGTCGATTGAAAGAATCCGAGACTCGGCGCGCGTTCGCGTTTCGCCGTGCAAGTCGGCCGAACAAGCGGTTGGTCGGCGCACCGGGTTGCTGTTCCGTCGTGCGACCTTATCGTTCGCATAGTTATCGGTAGAGCGAGACGAACGAAGGAAAGGAGCGGCAAACGGATGATTCGAGCGACGGGTTCGTTGTTCGATCCGGTTCGGAAAAGAATCGTTCACCCGTATATACAACGAAACGAAACGAAACGAAACGAAACGCGTCGTTTCACCGATCGATAGGATCTACGAGGCCTTCGGTGTAGTTTTTCAAAATGTTCCAACGATACGCGAACACGCGATCGCCCCGATACGATTCGCTCGTCCAAGAACAACCAACGACTTTGAAAGTTACGTTGCGCCAGCGTAACGTTTTCGCGTAGCCGCAACGATGCTCTGCGCAACGCAACGGCATGGCGCGATGGAAAGAAATTTCGAGCAAGCGCGCGATGGTTTGAACATGTCCTGTCGTGCCGTATTCGAGCAACTTTTACGCCGGGACTACGCGAATCGTTCGCGTCGACGATCAATTTCCAGAGACGAGACAGATGGAAAGGTTGTTTAGAAAGACCGCGCGTGTATCCTGTGTATCCTGTGTATCCCGTGTAATCCTGTATTGTATCGTACCGTGATCGAACAGCAAACGATAAAGATACACGGTGCATTTAGGTACGAGTGCAACATCGAGTACGCATCGAAGCAGAATTTATAAGCGATACTGCGACGCGTTTCGAACAACGAGTAGAGCGGGTATAGAGCCTGACAACGTATCCTGCAACGACTGTCGCGAAATGTTAGGTATGCGTTTGCGCGTCGTTGGATGAAACTTGAATCGCGCGAAAAGCTATTTTCTTCTCGTGGATCGATAGTCCGGACGATGAAGCCTTTATCCAGCCCATTGAAAGAATCCAATTTTTTCTTTGGTGGAACGTCTCGGTATTTCCAAGTATTCGTCGCCGAAACGTAAGGCGTACGTCTTCGAGTTCCGTTTATCGTGCCAGGGTCCGAACGGTAGCGTCTCGTTGCGTTTCGGTTCAGCTTTCCTCGCGGCGATCAACCTGTACGTATCGACGAACCTGCAACACCGGAGAACACGTCGTTCCGTTGAAAAACCTAGACAACACGCCCGACGAGCTCGTATTACGAACCAGTTGCCGTTCTTCTCGCTCGTTTTCCGCAAAGGAAAATTATCCAGTTTTCCCTCCCATCCGTCGTCTTTTGCAACCTCCTCGATCCTGTCTGGAATAACGTTCGATCCGCCCTTGAATTTCTCCGCCTTGTCTCTCTTGGGAAATTCATCTTGAACGAATCGAATCGAATGGCAATGGCAATGGCAATGGCAATGGCAATGGTAATAGTGGCAACGGCAATACTAATGCTAATGCCAAAACTAATGCTAAAACTAATGCTAATGCTAATACTAATACTAATACTAATACTAATACTAATGCTAATGCTAATGCTAATACCAATGCTAATGGTAGCGGTAAGTAATTGCTAATCGCTATACTTTCGCTGGATCGTTTTATCGCCATTTTCAGTTTCTTCTTCTGTTCTTTTAATTTTCTGCTTTTTTCTTTTGTCGAAATCTTGAATATTTTACTGACCTGTCACGAGGCCGAGTATACGATGAACGGACGGGTGAAGAAACGGCGACATCGTGATCGGCGTCCTCGTCGACGATCGTTCCAAATATATTTCGCAATCTCGATCTCGCAGCCCATTCTCGTCCCCGTTCTCGTCCCCGTTCTCGTCCCCGTTCTCGTCCGCGTACTCGTCCACGTTCCATTCTCGAGCGTTTGCGTTTCGAGCTCTTTTTCCACCCCAACTGCTGAACGGGGTTTTCCATCCGGTTCTTTCGACTTTAGCCATTCTTTTGACACCGTAACCGTCGACGGGTACGCCAACGCGATCCTCCGCGAATCGATTCGTTTCGGGAAGGCCAAGGTACGCCGCTCTTCCGCGTTTACCACCCCAATTACTGAACGGCATTCGAATCGGTCGACGAATGTCCGGAGGATTCTGCTCGTGAGAACTTATTCTTTTCTCTCCCCACCAATACGCCCAAGGATCTTTTTTCTCTTGAGAGAAGCCCTGAAATTTCTTTGGTCGATTATCACCGTTCGGAGATGGATCGAATCGTTGGATCTTTCGATAAAATAACTATTCTATTTCATACTATCGTATGTATTTACACGCACGCGTCCCGTCGCGTCCCGTCGCGTCGGTACCGTAAACCGTGTAATACGCCATCTCTAAACGCATACGTATACCACATATCGTACGCCGTACGGATGTACGTGCCATATACATGTATGTATATGTATGTATGTATACAGTATAAAGAAGACATAGCTGACCTTTTCGTTGGCGGTCGAATCGAGCCAAGAATCCATCGTATCTTCCTTTCTCTTTGCGACAATTTTCCAAAGACCGACCGACTTTCCCTTCGTTTCGTCCGCCATTTCTGAAACAAATGTTCGCGATCCATTCGAAAAGAAAAATATGTAAATTACGCTGGTTCCTCTCGGAAAAGAACGCCTTGCCAGTCCTCACCGGTTACGCTTCCGCCAGGATCGACTTCTTTCCGCTCGGTTTCTCTCGATGCATCGTCCATCCATGGTTCCGATTTTTTGGTTCGATTTTCGAAGTTTACGTGGTTTTCATCTCCCGATGGCGTCGCATCCAAAAAGTTACTTCCAATTTCCAAATTTCCAAGGACTACACGCGCCAGTAGGCAGCAGACCATCGGAAGAAACGTCCGCATCGTTCTAAGGAAAATCGTTTGGACGATAGTAACCGGGACCAATAATTACACCAAAACCTTTCGATAAAACTACGATTACTCGTCTCGTATGTTCCCACGGTGGACAGATACGTTGGCCGTACGATCGCGTTCGTCGACGATCGATTCGCGTGTACCCCCTTCGATCGTATTCGTATTCGTATTCGTATTCGTATTCGTTCGTAGCGCGAACGCGAACGCGAACGCGAACAATACTATTTCTTCGAAATACACGTGTTTCCGCGTTTCAGCGATATTTCTTAAATCCAAACGAAAGATCGGAGACGACGGTTAAATCCGGGTTAGACGGTAAACGCCTACGACCAAACTAGAAAATAATTTTCCCAATATTTCTTTCATTTCGTAATCTCGACAAGATGCGAACGAGGAAAAGGAAGAAAAGGAAGAAAAGAAAGAAAATCGTGCATCCGTGCGCTCTCGTGCTCTCGTGCTCCCGTATGTTCGCCGCGTTGCGCGCTCAACGGCAGAGACAACGATGCGATGGAAATCCTTTATTACGAAAACAACGTAAGCGGCCTGCAATTTTCTCTGCGAAAAATAATCTGCCAATTGCATGTTTCTATTAAAGTCGCATTAGCAGCGGAAAGACGCTGCGCATACCGAAAGAATCCGCGTCGTATTCATTTCGAAATATTTCTTTTTCGTTCCTGCCCTGGTCGTTTAGTCGAGATTTACGATACCGCGAAAGAAAAAGAACTACGGAAAGACCAAAATTCTGTACGCGTCTCCGAGAAAGCCGAATAGGAGGTAATAACGAGGCGGGCCCCTCCTTATTTTCCCACTATTTCTCGAGCCCGTTTTTCTTTTTTCTCCGCGAACGACGCTTTTACAATGATAATCGAACAATGACATTCCGCGCGAGGGTGGGAAGAGAAGCGTGCACTTTCGTCGGCATACGCGTTGAAATTTAGTTAGCGAGCGCTTTCAAACCTGTCATCGTAGTACTTGTTCGTTTTCACAAACTATTTGCATCCAACGACAACTACGCTTTTATCGCGCGTTAGACGCTACGCAGATATTTTTCTTATCGTTTCTCAATCGTTCTACGCTGGAAATTCGTCGGAGAATTTCTGTCGTTGTACGCGACGTTTATCGTTCGCGATACTCGTTCCAACTCGATTCGATCCGATCCGAATTTCTATTGGAAAAATCACGCGTCCACGGAATCGTCCGTTGTTCGCTTTTGTCGGAAATCGGACAAACTGTTGGCGCAACTACTTTCAAAGGTTTTCGTCGTCCGAAAGAGCTACGATATTCGGAATTTACCGAACTCAAAGATATCAGTCAAATCACGGAGAAATCGATCACGGGCGATCACGGGCGATCACGGTAAATCCAAAAAAATCGATCCGAATGCGCGCAAAGTGCTCGAGGACAACGCGAAAAATACGATCGAAAAATATTCCATTTTCTACGAGCACGCGTGTACGGACTTACTTGCATTCACCTTCGAGGATCGGTCTCTATCGGGGGTTGGTTCCCTGTTGACGCGTCAAGCAAACCGTCGACCAAAGAGATTCTTGTTTTTGCTTTTCCAGCGATCCGTTCGAGCCTTTGCGGTTGTTGTTCGGTTGGTGAAAAAATTCGTTGCAACGCGAAGCACGGAGTAGGTACCTGGGGCACGAGCTCTCCACGGAAATAAGGTGCACAATGGACGGTAACGATACGCGTCGCTCTTCTTATATTCGCCACGTGGTTCTCCGGCGCACTCTCCGCTCATCCGCTGCCTCCAAAAACTCAACCCTCCTTTCCTCCCCCTCCCTAAAGCTTTGCGCCATCCCTCTCGCTCCATCGTTCCTCCCACCGTCTATTACACCTGTTTGTCGTTTCTGGTTTACCGTTTCTTTTCCACCTCTTTCCGGTATCTTTCCGTATCGTATCGATCGGGGTCGAAACCGATCAGGGAACGGAGAAAGCGTACCCTTACGAGAGAAAAAAACGCGACATCGATCCGTCAGGTACGCGACGCGTCGAAACAAGATAACAATACGGGGATATTACGAAGAAAAATCGACAACGGACGATGCATGGCCGAAAGATGGCCACCGTCGTTGTACGATCAGCGTTTCATTTTCAATCGGTTCTCGACAATGATACGAATAGATATTTTTTAAACAATTTGCCGACGTTCACGCATAAATCGAGGGTCGCATATGTGCGTATACGTTAAAAATTGCACCGCGTTGTGAAATATCTTGGCGCGTTACCACCGTAAATTTTCATCGTCGCACGCTGCGTAATCTTTTCGGTTTCCTCGAGCTGACGTGTACGGAAACACTTTCAGCGAGCATTTGACATATGAAATATAAAATAGAAAATATACAATATATAAAATAGTAGGATGAGAGTAGTATGCGCGTATGTACGAGCAAGAGAGAGAGAGAGAGAGAGAGAGAGAGAGAGAGAAATAGAGAGACGTTGCGATCGAGGAACGATTCGATCGATGCGCGGTACGTTTGAGGACACGCGTGCGGCTAGGGTGTTCATGGTTTTTGGCGGTAAGGTCTTGGAATACGAGGAGAAGGTCTAAGCGGGAATCTCGGGGCATTCTACGTAGAGCGTGAGATGCGACGAATCAATGTATCAAACAGCATTTTTAAGTGGCCTTCTATTTGAGGTATCAACGTGAGCCGAAATTTTAAATCCCACAAATATAGTACAATACGGTATAATATAATAGAAATATTAGAATAATAATAATAATTAGAATGTTCGATCTACCGATTCCACGGAAACGCCTACTCGTAGTAACGACGTTTACGCCGCTCGCAAGGTAGATAAGCCGGCTAAAGAGTTAACAATAAGATCATGATTTTCCTCGAGGGTAGTCGAGAGGTTGTTGTCTCGAAATTTAAGAGTACTTTACACTTGAAATTACTGCAGAGTAGACACGATCGTACAATTCATTCCAGTCGGTAAACTTATCCGCTCGAAATCCGACGTTTCCATGGACCGTTTAACATTCTTATTTGGCATTCGTTGATACACCGTATACTTTATACCATTACAACGTAGTTACGTACATCGTACCAGCGTATCGCGTACAGGTACGCGTTCAAGTGCTACAAATATTTACGAATATTTACCAAGAGTATTTACCAATATTTACCAATATTTACCAATAATTACGAGTAGTCGCGTACGTAGACGGAATACACGATCTGTCGGTTCTCTCGAAATCGATAGGCTCGTCCGCTCGCTGGCGTAATAACATTACAAGATTTCGATCTTCCGACCAGATGTACCGCTAGATCGATTCCATCGATTCGGCAACTGTCGATCCATTTATCCGCCTACCGCTGCCCGTGTACAAGAGATTCGATTCGGCCGATAGTCGATCCAACAAAGTCCTTCGATCGTTGAACGATATCGTCCTCCTTTTCCTCGCGGCGCTAGCTCGGTCGAAACGATTGTCCCGCTGTCGGGATTTTAATATAGATTCCAAATCTTCCCTAAACGTACAATGGCCGTCATCGTCGTCGTCGTCGTCGTCGTTGTCGTTGTCGTTGTTGTCGTTGTCGTTGTCGTTGTCGTTGTCGTTGTCGTTGTCGTTGTCGTCGCCGTTGCCGTTAAAGTCGCGATCTTTCCACGGCATCGTTCTCTGAAAGAGCGGTCCCACGTTTATTTGATCATTTTTTTTCTTGCCTCTCGAAATAAAGTAAGGCTGCTCGAGTAAGACTAAATCCAATAGGCACGAGTCTCGTTTGTCTCGATCGTTGGTTTCCCTCGCGAGAAATTCGCTCGCGTACTCGTTGCTCGAATCGCGCCTCGTTCGCGTTCGCATTCGAATCCCGCGATCGTCTTGTTCAGCATTCTCGGTTTTCTCGACGTTCGTCGACCAGCGCGAACTGATCCTTTTGCCAGGGGGAAGAGGGTGAAGCTCGTTCGGTCTGTAACGACTACAGTTTGCGATGTTTTTCGGTACATCCTTGTATTTCGTTGCGTTGACGTACATCCGATTTCGCATTATCGCACGGTCTTCTCGATCGTACGCGGTCTTCTCCGAATCGTACGTTGCCGGTCGATCCCTCTTCCCAGACGGATTTCGTGCGTTCACCCATGCGATTACGGTTGGATTCGAAGGATCGTCCTGCGATCGTCCGGCATTTTCTCTCGAGCGCCCGAATCGTAAAGTTTCCTTGCTGTCGACAAATTTGATTCGCATGTTGGCGCATGATCGTCAATGAGAATCGATAGAATTACCTGGCCGTGGCGGTGAGATACGGTAACACGACCGATTCGACCAGAGATCGCGGACCACCGGAATCGTCCTCGTCGCTGCGTCGTACGTCGCCGCGCGATCTTAGGGCTCGTCGCATCTTTTCCCGTACCTACGAACACGCGCCGCCACGCGTTTAGTCCAATTTCAACAACGGCTATTCGGCAGAAAACGTATCGCGTACCGATCAACGATCGGATCGGATCGGATCGGATCGAAGCGCGATGCGATGCGATGCGATGCGATGCGATGCGACGCGACGATCGATCGATCTTATCGTTGCGAAACGCGTAAACGGAGCACGCGGAAAGTTATCGCGCGAGTCGTCGAGTTGTTGCGATCGCAACTATTAAAAGTCTTTGTATCAAAGTATAATATGATATATACACCATGCCGTACCACACCATGGCAGGGTAGAGTTTTTCAACGGACGAATCGATAAGATCAACCAACCGTGCGCGAACCATCGAAAAGGATAAAAAGGAGAGTGAAAGAGAAACAGAGAAAGAGGAGAGAGAGCCCACGAGAATGTTGTAAGCGTTGGACGCTCGTTTCGTCGTGGGAACGATACTTTGAAACGTACCGCCGCGTCGACGTCGCCGAACGTTAACGAAGCAGCCGTCGACAATAGAATCGTGGCGAAAAGCAGTCCCGTCATTTCTAAAAATTTGAAAACCTATAAAAGGAATTGGACACCGTGGCGGGCGGCGTGGACCACCGTTCGCGATCACCGTCGCCTCGTATACCTGTTGCGGCGAGAGAGCGCTCGAGGATGGCGCGTTCGTTCGGGTTAGGCAAGGGAAGACGACGCGAAACACGGTTAGGCGCGTTCGCACACCTGTTGTTCGCGACACGACTCGCGGATAACAAATGGATACGGCGAGACCGTTCCTTCGGTATTTATGGCGTTCCCGACGTATCCAGCGAGCGACCTCGTCGCGGTCCAAAGATTGGGAGGATTGCACGGGGAATTCGCGATGCCGCCGTCGCCGCCCGGCAAAACCCACCTCAATCTACGTGCTCGTTCAACGCAAACACGCTTCGACCGCTTTTCCCTTTCTCGTCTGGTTTCTTTCTTTCTTCTCTTACGCCTGGGAAAGTTCAGGTCGCCAGGGAAACGCGTTACCCGCTTGTCAACCACAACTTTTCTCCCAAGCAAAATATTTATCTACGCTGTATTACGCACGGCTCCACACATACGCGACCTTTCTTCCTTTCTTCCTTCCTTCCGCGATACTTGAAATATCCGGTAGAGTTTTCGGTCGAGTTTCAGTCGAGTTTCAGTCGAGTTTCAGTCGAGTTTCAGTCGAGTTTCAGTCGAGTTTCAACGAGCGAAAAACTGAAACATCTTTAGTTCCGCGTGAACGACGAACGAAGCGCGCGTCACCGTATCAAACGTAACGACCCGCGAGGAAGCACTCGTACATCTTGAAAATGGAAATCTAGGCGAGCGTTGTCTCTTGGTCCGAAACGTCGAATCGCGTCGACCATTTTGCACGAGTCGTAAAACAAATTTCCTTTCTTCCACGCACGCACGCTCTATAGGAAACGTTCGCGAGAAAATCTCCGGTATATTCCACGCCAGTCGCGAACCGACTTGTCCCGAGGAGAACAACCACGCGAGAGCGTAGAGATCGTTGAAGGTGTTTGCTTTTTCTTGCAGGCTACGAGTTCGGTCTGTCGCTCTTCGCGGAACAAACCGTCGAGGAACCTCGGTCAAAATGGTACGGAGCGCCAGACCCGTCCTCCAAACGGAACCACCGAATCGCATCCGAAATTTATCTTCTTTTTTCTCGTTTGTAGAAGTTCCGATTTCTAGGCGACGGCGATTGCCCCGACTGGCTATTGGCAGAAATTAACACGTTGTCGCGTATGGTACGTGCTCGAAACGATTCTATACTTGCACGCCTGTCCAACGAAGATGGGATCGTTGGTCGCGCGGCTTCGTTCCTAAACGGCATTCTCCTTCTTCTTGTTCGCAGACGTCCATCAAGATCAGGATATTGGGTCAGGCGGTCGCAAAATACCTTACGGAAGGAGAACTCGACGTAAGTACGACAGAGATTCGCCGTTCGCGCGTCGAGTAAACTCGATAGAGCCGATATCCGATTCCGTAATTCCGCGATACAATACAACGAGACGATCGAAGACGTTTACCCGACGTTTACGCGCGTAGCTACGGTACGCGGTCGAACGACCGTCCTCCTGTTTTTCTCCTTCTTTCTCGTTCTTTCTCGTTCGCTCTCGTTCGCTCTCGTTTCTTTCGTTGCATCGTACGATTACGAATGTACGGTTACAATTTTTTTGGTTTGGCAACAATCGCGTTAGATCTTGCTTCGTCTTTTCCTTTGTGTCCGCGCGAAAAACAAAAATTCGATTGTGCGAGGACTGTGCGCACAAGGGCGGTGATATACGCCATCGCGAAAGCTTTTCGCAACACGTAACCTAACGCGATATATTAAAGCGAAGCTTCGGATAAATTTTCTCGATGCGAGAGATGCGAGAGATATCGCGTAAAATCCATCGTTCCTGTCTTGCAGGAAGACAAGATAAAAAAGGTGACCCAAGATGCGAAAGTAGGTAAGTACGATCGAATTACGAATTTTCGTATCGTCACGAGATCCTAGAATTAGCGTTTCGTGGACGAAACGACGCGGTACGACGACAGCCCGTAGGAGATATCCTGCAAGGTTGAACGCAACAGCCGTTGCGCTCCGATCGATCCGTCATGTTTCTCTTGTTTCTCTTGTTTCTCTTGTTTCTCTGCCACGAAGAACCGAGCGACGCTAAAGCTATGATAGCTGCCCTCGAACTGATATTCGTGTCGTCTTCGCGCTACGGAGTTTCCGCTGCCGATCTGAGCAGCGAACTTCAACAACTTGGCCTACCTCGAGAACACAGCGCCGCGATCGCCAGACTGCATACCGACAACAGTCCTCGAATCACGGATGTCCTCTCGTCGCAGTCTTTGAGAGGTGAGTCCGAGGACTAGCCGAACAAATGTTGACGTGCTGCGAACGCTCGGTGTACATCCTAGTCTCGTCTCGTTTGATTTTGCGACGCTCGATTTCGTTAATTTCCAACTGATTTTCGTCCGATACGGTACGTAATACATTATCGAGTCGAACGCGCGCAAAGGTACTTTTCTCTTCCCCGGAGAATTCGAGTTCGTTCCGATATCGTAAATTCGTTATCCGTCGCATTTCCATGTATCGATCTCGACCATAGAATATCCGACCGATTCGACACGCGATAAACCCAGACCAAGGTAATTTCGGTTCCCGTCCGTAATCCAACCGCGCTTAATAGAATTTCGATATCCTCTCGTTTCGATAAAGAGCACCTACCATTTTTCCCGCAGTCAGTCGATTATCGTCGATCCAAGTGTTGCCTCGCGCCGATTCGTCGCCGTTCGCCACGCTGTCGTTCAAGTTGAATAAACTGGGTGGCAACGGGGAAAATTCTGTCGTTAACATTTCGCAGGAGGACTCTCGCGTGCTTCTTACCGGTAAGAATCTCGTGGTTAACGACAACGATCGACGAGGAAGAAATCTCGACGAATCGATATTTAATTCCTTCTGTTTTCCAGAGCTGCGAAGAGCGAAAGCGTTGATGGAAAACCTTTGATCGCTTCGCGCATCCAGAAATATCATCAAACCGAAATTCTGGTGCAAACCGAAACAACGTTACACGATAACGGAATACGTTTGTTACAACAATAAATAAGTAAAATAATATGCTCTCGTATATATCTTACCCTCGACACGGGCGATTCCCATTTTCCTCGTAGCTCCGATTCGATTACGATTAAATGTGAATTCGCAAAGGAAATGGCTTTCGCGAATGCGAATGCGAATGCGAATGCGAGTTTTCTTTATGGTATAATGTATATTTATTATATTATCATTTTTGTCATGTAGCATAACATCGTTATTTCTATAATAATAATAATAATAATAATAATAATAATAATAATAATAATAATAAT
>CM052082.1:21456810-21471815 GCA_028453745.1 Agapostemon virescens
CGTAATCGTAATAATCAAAATCACAATTGTAATAATAGCAATCATATATCGATCATATATCGTTTTAATCATACGAATAGTGGTAATCATAATAATTAGAATAATAGTAGTAATAATCATAGCACCATGAACACTCCACTGCAAGTTTTTTTAATTCGTTATTCGAAAAACACGACGCACGGATGCGTTTCGAGGAGTGAGAACCGCGACCCGTACGATAGCTAAATAATTTAGTTTGTCGATTTACGTAATAATCGCGAAACGATCCGTTCGATTCGCGAACCATGACTAACGAAAACACGCGTACAAATGACTAGATGAGATTCACGTAGTAGAAAACAAGATGATACTCTCTGTTGACTAGAACACCGTCGCGCCCCAAAGGAGTAAACAAACTTCGATCCACGCGGACGATTCGCGATCCGAACCGGTCACCGACGATGCACGCCGACGCTCGCCGACGCTCGCCGACGCTCGCCGACGTCCGATTCGAATTGGAAAAAGCTGCAGTAACCACATCGAAACGCGTTTACTCCAATGAAATGTTGACACCGGGATATCCCGACCATCGACCACCGACTGTGCCGACTTTGCTAAGTTGTCGCGCGCCTATTCGAGTAGATACAAGTACAGGTGCGTCGCATGAAACGCATCGGTATCGCCGTTCTCACGCTCGACAAGCACCGCGAGTTTAGGGGTTCGTACAAGCGTCGAGGCTTACGCCTTGTGTAATTCATTAGCATTCCTTCTTCTCGTTTACTCTCGTATCTTTCGCATTTCTTCTCATCTCGTGTATCTTTTCCTTTCTTTTCTTTTCTTTTCTTTTCTTTTCTTTTCTTTTCTTTTCCTTTCTTTTCTTCCGCGCAATCAACTTCAATCGCTCTATTCGCTCTTGTATACCACTTCGAGTGCGTTTACGTGTTCTGTTCTTCGTGTCTGCACGCGTGAACGCGTCGCGCGAACGTCGGTGTCTTTCCGCAGGTATGCTATACGAATGTACGTGTACTCCCCTCTTCTCACCACCGTCGTACTTTATCTAAACTGTTTTAGTGAAAGCTCGTTTTTTAACATACATATACTTTTGCTTCAGCGCCTCGTCTCATTTGAAATTCGTCTCCCTTTACCTTTCCACCCATAGGACGCGCGTACCTATCGTTATTTGTCCACTCCGTTTTGCTCGCGTTACGTTACGTTACGTTACGTTACGTTTCGTTTCGTTTCTTTTCAATTCGCCTCGTTTCGCTTTACCTTCGTTTCATTCCATTTCATTCCATTCGATTCCATTCTTTCAATCGTTTATAGCTTCATTTCATTTATTAGTTTCTTTATTTCTGTTAAATTCAATTTCATAATTTTAACATCCTACCTAAATAGCTGGTCTTTATTACTTGTTAATAAATAATACATAAATACATAGGTACATGCTTTATCGTCGTCATACATTTACGCTCCTAATTTTGCTTTCTCGGGCAAAGATTTTCTTTGCGGTCGCAAATTGATAACGACGACAACGATAACGACGATGCTGACGATATCGATGGAAATGGCAACAACGACAACAGCAACGGTACAATGCTAGAATAACGACGACGATGATGCCCTAACGTTTACCATGATAATAATGCTAACAGAAATATCGTAACAACAACAATAGTAGTTTGATCGATCGATCGATCTATCAACCGACCGACCACGTGAAACAGTGACGCGTGAAAAGCGGTGATAAAGCGAGTAACAATGTCGACGTTAGCCAACGACGATAACGATCGTGCGACGGTGGTGACGATGGCGACGACAATGACGACGACAATGACGACGACAATAACGACGACGACGACGACGACGACGACGACGACGACGACGACATCGTTAGAAGAAGATAAAGATAGCGATGAAAGGGATCAGAGTGGCGAGATATTTTCGTTTTCCGCAACCTTGAATCGCGGTTTCGATCAGTTTCTCGTTATCGTTGTGTTTCCAAAATTAAACGATACGCTGCTGTGTATTATTCGGAATGATCGAGCGCGCGATAACAATGTTATTCGCATGGAAGATTTGTTATTGCCGTTTCATCTACCGTTTGATTGCGCGTTGCTCGGGGTTGTTACTCGTTACCGTGCGAAAACTATTCCCGCGCATACTTTATTACGATCGTTGTACAGAAAATAACAGAAAATAACAGGAAACGTACAGAGTTTGGACACGACGTCGACGAAACCTACAAACGTCTATACTCGTGTACGAGTATGCGTGTATGCGTGTATGCGTGTATGCGTGCATGGCTGTATATCGGATACATGTATGGCTGTGTTTGTTACACGAACGTATACGCGTACGCGTACAGGTACGATATACATAGTTATATCTATATATATCTATATAGCATACATCCAACGTACACGGAAATTAGACTGTGTTTCAATTTCAATAGTTTATCGAAGACGAATACGAGAATGTTTGCCCGTCGGAAACTCGCCAACGATAGACGTACAATCGTCCCCAATAGCCTCAACGTCGTCAACGTACACCTAACCGTTGCCATTGTTGTCATTGCTGTCAATTCATAATCATCATCATCATCATCATCATCATCATCGTCGTCGTCGTCGTCGTCGTCATTATCATCATCATCATCGACATCATCGTTATCATTGTATCGTCGTCGTCGTCGTCGTCGTTTGTCGTCGTTCGTCGTCTTCGATCGTCACGGTTGTTGTCATCTCCATCGTCGCGTCGCCATAACCATTATCACGGTGATCGTTCGTCGTGGTCGTTGTATCCTCGTCGTTGGTCGATGCCGTCTCGATGCCGTCTCGATACCGTTGACACGACGAGCATGTTATTGTTTCTCGTTCGAACGGTATTTCGCGCGTTTCCTCGATACGCTAAACGTTGTCGCGTAACGAAGAAACCCGCGCGACCCATCGAAAAACTGGTACGACTTTGAATTTTTACTCGTCGAGTCCGAACAAGGGTAGTTTTCTCTCGATAGGATAGACTAGAGACTCGGACGCGATCGAAGCAGGGAATCGAGTATTCGATGCTTCTTTCCTTTCAAGTATCGGAGAGCCTGCGCGAGGTCCTCGAAATCTCTTTCCATCGACGGATATACCTTGTTGTAGGGTGTATAATAATTTCACGAACAAACGGGTAAACGGGTAAACGATCGAATAACTCGGTAATAGGTAAGTCCGTAGATATTTCGTATGCCGCGAATCGATCGTGTTTCGCGTCCAAAAATTCTCCGCGGACGGGAACGACGACAAGGTCGAAGGGAACGACTCCGCGATACGTCGACTCGTAATTCCGATCGAACCACGAACAAGTTCAAATTTCTTTCTATATTATTCGTCGGATAGATATACCGGCCAGACTCGCCGCTCGGTCTCCTCTCGTCCGTTTCTCGATAAACGAAATCGTAAATGCGCGCGCCAGCTTTTGTCTCTGATATTTCGAATTTTGTGAAACATTTTCAAAAATCGTTTCAAATAGCAATTCCGTTTTCTTATTTCTCTCCGTTTCGTCAAATTCCTCTGTTTCTTCGAATGTTCGCTCCTGCTCGAAATCTATCGCGACACAATATCGCAAACGGAACTTTTCTTCCTCTTCTGTAAATCGAACACAGAAAAAAGTAAAAGTAAACGAGAAAAAATGGAAAATCAATTGTTTCGCGAAATTGCGAGCGAGTTTCGACCGTTTTCGCGTACGCAGCGAGACGCTACGATCGGCTGATCGTGCAAACGAACGAGCGTCGAGAGGAAACCGACGAAACGAAGAAAGAAGAAAAGAAGAATGCGACGACGACGACGACGACGACGACGAGCATCGAGAAATTTCCGTTGACCTTGCCGCGAAAAGGGAACGTTCGACGGGCGATTCGTCGGTCGGCGACGGATGGCTGATCGATTCGGTGTCGAGATCCAGTCGCGTTCGACGCGCGATAATAGACGAGACGTTTCTCTCCTATAGACGATCTCTGAAGAATTTTGCGGATCGAGTAGCTGACCAACGGAACAGCCAGGGACGGTAAATAATGTTGGTGCGCGGCGATGACGTTGGTAAGTGTGTTTGGTAAGTTGGTTTCGCGTCGATTCTACTGTTTCGTATGGAAACGTGTCCAGAAACTAAACGATGGTGGTGTGTACTCTGGACACCGCTCAAAACTCGACTATCACGGCTGAGCAGGCTGCCAATCCCTAGAATTCGAGTCTGTAGGCACTGCAACTAGTTTCGTGGTCCTGGAGATTGATGGTGCATCGGGACGCCGAAGGCGAGAGATCGATGCGATTCGCGGCAAGAGCTTCCTCGTTGTCGGCTACCCAGTAACCGAGCGTGTCCGTGTCGTAGGTGGGAATAATGGTCACTTCTGAGAAAAAAAGAGAGAAGACGAAAGAAGCATTAGTTAAGATCGTTGTGTTTTCTTTTCTTTTCTTTTCTTTTCTTTTCTTTGTTCTTTTTGCGGAAACGAAAGCAAAACCGTCGCCGGATAACAGAGAAACTCCGCGCAGAAGTTTCCGAAACCTACCGAGATCTTTGTCCTCCCAAGTCTTCTTGGCTTCCAGCAACGCGTCGTAGACCTCTCGACTCGGCTCCGTGCCACTGAACACGTAATATCTGGCTCGCACTCTCTTGAAAAAGTCCAACGAAGTGTAGTAGGAGTTGCCGTGGTGAGGCACATAAGTCAAGTCCATGTACACCGGCTGTACCTTGTTCTTCGAATCCTTCATCTTCTTCTCGTTCTTGCCGGGACTCTCCGATCGCCTTTTGTTCTTCAGATTTTCGGATATCACCTTTCGGGCCTGTTTCTTCTCCTTTCTCGGTGTACTCGGAGCGCCCTTGTTCGACATCTCGTTGGCGCCGAACGGAACCAACGCGGGAGACGGCAGACTCAACGGTTCGCCCCAATCGTTGGCGAGGTCGAATCTTTGCCTCGCGTCAATCGTTGTCGGTTCGTTCGAGTGTGTTCCAGAGTGTGTTCCAGAGTGTGTTCCAGAGTGTGTTCCAGAGTGCGTTCCCGAGGAGCTCGTCAAGTTGAACTTGCGCGGCGGTTTCGGCGAGGGAAGTCCCAACGGGCTTCCCCACCCGTCCAGAGGATCCTTCTTCTTCGGCTCGAGTCCTCCGGAACCTGGCGCGAGCGCGCTCGCCGGCGCGGTTACGGTCGCCGGTGCGGCTACGGAAGCGGACGATATTCCTCTGCCGAGAGAATCGAGCGGCTCTTCTTTCATCTCTTTCGATTCCATCAGAGCCTTTTCAAAGTCGAGATCGGCTTCGTCGACGTATCTCTTCGCGTCCGGTTTCTCCACGTAACCACCGGCGTATTCCTTCTCCACGGTGAACACCTTCGACGCCGAATCGCTCGGTATCGGAACAGGGCCGCTGGTTTTTCTCGTTCCGCCAACGTCCTCTTGGAATGTTTTCATGGCACTGATCGGAGACGGAACCGCGGCCAATTCGCCGTAGAAGCTGCTGCTCATGGCGGCGCTCGAGAAATCTACCGTCGCTTCCTTTGAAGACGTTTTTTCCTTTGCGTCTCGCTCGCTCGGCCTCGATAAACTTTTGCCGCGCGAATCCCAAGGATCGTCGTCGTCGTCGTCGTCGTCGTCGTCGTCGCCGGCGGTATAACTTTCTTTCTCCGAGCTGGTCTTTGTCGCCGCGCGATCCGACTCGAAACTTTCGCCACGGCGTTCCGTATCGGCCGACTTTAGACCACCGATCACGCTACTGATTGCCGACTCGGCCGCGTCCTTGCCAGGTAAATATTCGTCCACTTTGACGTCGACTTTCTCCTTCAGGATCACCATCTCGCCCTTCTCGTTGCTGGTCTCGGTAACCTCTCTGGTCGTGGTGACGAGCTCGCCGTCGTCGGAGACGGTCTGCGTGGTCGTGATGATCGTTCGAACGACTCCGCCCGTTCGAAAACCTTCCGGAGTCGCTGTCAACGATCTGCTGTCGGGCGTGGATCTGCCGGAGACGTGCGACTGCACAGCCGCTGCCGCTGCCGCTGCCGCTGCCGTAGTCGTGGTAGCGGTGGCGGTGGTGGTGGTGGTGGTGGCGATGGCGGTGGTGGTAACGGTAGCGGTGACGTCCGCGATTGTTGTTTGTACGAGAGAAGAGACCGACGACGATGCTCCGTCTTTTTGCGCGCCCTTCTCTTCGTCTCCCTGTTCTTCCGTTTGCTTCGATTCCGTAGTTTGTTTCGCGTCCGGTGTACCTTCCTCGGCCGTCAGATAGTCGTCCGACTTGACGCTGGTCAACGTCGTTTCTTCGGTCAATTCCGCCTCCTCCTTCGAGCTGTCGCTTCGTTCCGTCGTCTCGGACGAACCTTTCCCTTTCGGACTCTTTTCGCTGCTCGATTCGTCTTTGGTGTCTTTTCTATCGACGACGAGGCCGCCTTTCGAAGCGCTCGACGTCTCGGAATCGTCGACGATCGATTCCTCGGTGACCACGATCGTTTTCGTTGTGGTCGTTATCGTTTCAACGACTTCCGGCGTCCCACCGTCGACCACGATTTTCTTGATTCTCTCCAACTGTTTCGCGTCCTCGATCTCATCTTCGGAAACTATAATTTCGCGTTTGATCACCTTCTTGATCACGATCGGCTCGTCGATTTCTTCGACGATCTCTCTTTTGACGATCTTCTTGACGGTATCGGGTTCCTCCGTCGTGGAAATCTCGTCGCGTTTTCCAACCATTCGCACGGTCGTTTCGGTCGTTTCGGTCGGTTCGCGTTCCTCTTGTTCTTCGAGCACCTCGCGTTTTACAATTTTCTTTACGATTACAAGCTGATCCAGCTGATCGTCGAACGCATCCTTTGAACGCGAGCAAGTTTCTTCTTCCTTTTTGCCATCGACGCTCGCGCGCGTTTCCGTCTCCGGTTCGGTTCGCTTCGCGTCCACAATGTCCAACGATTCTTCGATTTTACCTTCTTTCGGTGGTGCCGGGCACGTAGGAGAGGCCATCTTGTCGGCCGTCTCGGACGGTTTGCCACCCGTCAGAGATTTCTCCTCCACTCTTTCGACCGTGGAAGCCGTGGGCTCCGACGTCGAGTCCGGTGTTCCGTCGCGCGTAATATCCGGAGTAGATTTCCCGGAGAGGGTGGTGATGTGAGTCGTACGAATCTCCGCCATTCCACCGACGAACGCCTTGTGGAACTGACTCTCATAACCGACCGGATAATCGGACATCGAAGCGCGCAATTGTTGCCCCTCTCGCGTTTCCGAATACTCGGTTGGCCCGTAATCGACCGTCGCGTAACCCGATTTCACGGTAGCGCCGTCGTCGTCGTCGTCGTCGTCGTCGTCCTCGTGTTCGTATCGAGACACCGATTTCTCGTAGCTTTCGTCGGGCTGCTCGTCCTCCTCGTGATAAATTTCCACGTCGATCACCGAATCTCGCGAAAGTTTCTTCTTCACGATCGTCTCCTCGATGATATCCATTATCATGTAACGCGGCGAACGCGTCTTCGTCATGATCTCGTCCAATATCTCTTTGGTGATCTTCTTTGCTCTACGTATGAATTCTTCTTCCAAAAGTTTCTCGATTTCCGATCTCTTCTCCACCGAAACGGTAAACTCTTCGTCGATGTGCGGCTCGGATCGAACCGGACTGTCTTGAGTCGACACTTCGGAATCGAGCATCTCGGAACGCAGGCTGGGACTTTTCGAGCCGACGCCGCCGTCGACGTCCTTCTGGTATTTGCGCAAAAGGTCCTGGCCTAACGAACGCGTCGCATCGTCGACGATTCCTCCGTCCAACGACAAAGCATGCGCGGTACCTCGATCCGCCCCCGCGAATCCGTCGTCGGGCTTCGTTTCCGACGATTTTGTATCCGGCTTCATCTCCGAATCTCTGCGTACGTTCTCTTTCGCCATAACCGTTTCCACGATATCCATCACCACGCATTCTGGCACCAAGTACATCATCGCGATCTCTTTTATCACCGCTATCGTGATTTTCCTACGCCTCCATATGTACTCTTCCAATATGTACTTTTCAATGTCCTCTTTCTTCTGAACCGTCACTTTCCCGATAGGTTCTTCGTCCTGGTCATCTTCTTGCTGCGAGTCGATCTTTTTACCGGCGAAACCGCTCACGGTAGACGATTCTGCTTTCGCGTCACCGACACTTATCAAATCCGTCTCTAACAGTTTCGTCGAAGCTATGTCGATTTTCGGTGACTTTTCTGATTTACGTTGGAACGCGTCGGGTCCATCTCTCTCTTCCTCCGCTTCTTCTTCTTCTTCTTTTTCTTCTTTTTCTTTTCCTGATTGTCTTTCCTTCTCTTTTTCTTCTTCTTTTCCTTTCTCTATTCGTTCGGGAACCTCGGTACGCTTCTCCTCGGAAGACGATTTCTCTTCTGCCACGCTCGCGGCTCTGGATCCGTCTACGGGCGTTTTCTCGGAGACTGGTGGGCTCGACGGTTTCGCGTCCGCGTCCTCCGGCGAAGAATCGCGTCGCTTCGATCCCACTTCGGCGGAAGACATCGTGAAATCGACGGTCGATTTCACTTGCGCTGCAACATCCTCGACCTTGTCCGGCGAACGTTGTCGCGCGTCGCTTTTGTCGGTTTTGTCGGTTTTGTCGGTTTTGTCGGTTTTGTCGCTCGGCGAACTCGCGTCGCTCAACGGCCTAGATTCGGCCTTTTTCTCGTCGCTGTCCTTTGTCGAAACATCTCTATCGGGAGATTTGGTTTTTCCTTCCGCGGCACCTTTCGAATCGCTGGCTGGACCGTCGCGGATCTTCGTCGTGGCATCGCCGTCCGTGGCCGAAAGTTTCTCGCTACCGACACTGGGAGACCTTGTCGTTTTCTCGGCTACGGATTCGAGGTGTTTCGCGTCGGACTTCTCGCCGGTGGCATCGGCGACGTGCGGTGGTTCGGTGCGATCGGCCGGTTCTTTCGTTTCCGAAGCCCCGGAAATGCTCGCCACGCTGGTCGATCTCGATCTTTCCGCTAATCTTTCGTCGGTTGCCGCTTCTTTCGCCTCGTCTTTCTCGCTGGCAGTGCTGGGCGATTTCGAAGGAGGCTTGGACGCTTCGGTAGATTCGACGATCGAACTCGCGATACTCGGTGATCTGGATTTGTCGGGCGATTTGTCCGTTGCACCGACGCTGTCCGGCTTGTCGACGTCGACGTCGGCGGTCTCGCCGAGAGACTTGGATTCGGATTTTTCATCGGCGACGCTCGGCGATTTCGAACGGTCGGCCTTTGTTTCGCCGGACACGCTCGTCACGCTGGGAGACCTAGATTTTTCCACCGGTAATTTTTCGTCGATCGTTTTCAAATCAGGTTTTTCGCTGTCCGAGGGGCTCGGTGATTTCGAGCGATCCGCTTTTACCGACGCGTCGTCCGCGTCGTCGGGACTGGTCGTCGCGGTCGTACCCACCGATTTAGGTTTGTCGAGCGATTCGAGCGATTCGAGCGATTCGAGCGTATCAACTTCTCGACCGGCTAGACTGGCCGATCCGGATTCGTCGACGATGCTCGGAGATTTCGAACGATCGGCCGATTCCTTTTTCGGTTCGCTCGTAACGCTCGCGACGCTGGCCGATCTAGACTTTTCCTCGGCGATCTTTTCGACCGTCGCCGCTTCCGAGACGACGGTGGCGTCGGTGACAGCCGCTGCGGGGCTGGGCGATTTCGAACGACGTTCCATCGACCCCGTCGAATCGATCGAGTCGTCGAGACTCTGCGCTGTGCTCGGCGATTTCGGTTTGTCCCGTTGCTCGTCGACCGACGAGGCTGAAAATGCGGCGGATTTTTCGACAGCTACGTCGTGCGCATCCTTCGATTCTGCTTTCTCGCTAGGGACAGTCGACGGCGATTTCGACCTCGATTCGTCGGACGCTTTCTCATCGAAATCCGTCGACTTTGGTTTCTCGGTGATTACGCTGGGAGATCTGGATTTCTCGATCGCGGCGTCGTCGGCGACGCTGGGTGATTTCGATCGGTCACGGTCGCTCTCCGTTGGTTTCTTTGGTTCGCTCGCGATGCTGGTCGATCTAGACTTTTCCAGAGACGGCGATTTCTCGTCCGACGGCTTTGCATCGATTTTCTCACCGACAGCAGGACTGGGCGACTTGGAACGGTGTTCCATCGATCCTATCGAGTCGCTGT
Organism: Agapostemon virescens; assembly: GCA_028453745.1. Taxonomy (NCBI): domain Eukaryota; kingdom Metazoa; phylum Arthropoda; class Insecta; order Hymenoptera; family Halictidae; genus Agapostemon; species Agapostemon virescens. The sequence goes on from CM052082.1 coordinate 21,466,925, forward strand.
CAGCCGGTTCCTTCGATTCACCGGAAACGCTGGCAACGCTGGCAACGCTGGCAACGCTGGCAACGCTGGCCGATCTGGATTTTTCCAATGGCTTCTCGTCCGCTACTGTCGCCGCCGCCGTCGCCTTCGAATCGGTTTTCTCGCTGACCGCGGGGCTGGGCGACTTGGAACGACGTTCCGTCGAACCCACGGATTCGCCACCCGGACTCGGCGATCCAGACTCGTCGACGGATTTGTCCGCAACGTCGATCGCGTCCGACTTCTCGGGAGACGGCGTAGCAGGAGACGGCAATTTTCCAATCGCGACAGTCTCGTCCGCGTCTTTCGAATCCAATTTCTCGCCGGTCACGCTAGGCGATTTCAAACGATCGACCGACGATCCTTTGCTTTCTACAGGTTCGTCGGAAACGCTGGCAATGCTGGCAATGCTGGCAACGCTGGCAACGCTGGCAACGCTGGCAACGCTCGCGACACTGGCCGATCTGGATTTGTCGAATTGTTTGGCTTGGTCGTCGCCGACGTCCAGTTTACTCGCGGTTACGCTAGGCGTTCTGGATCTAACGAGCGCGACGGGTTCGTCCGCGGCCTTCGTCTCGGGCTTCTCGCCGGCGACGCTCGGCGACCTCGAATGGTCGACCGATTTCTTTGATTCCTCGGTTACGCTCGCGATGCTCGGCGATCGGGACCTCTCGGCTTTCGTTTCCGTTTCCGTTTCCGTTTCGGGTGATTTCGCATCGGATTTTTTCGAATCGACTTTCTCGCTGGCAGTGCTGGGCGATTTCGAACGATCCCTCGATGCCGCGTCGTCGATCGGGCTCGCCGAACTCGGTGGTCCGGACGAATCGAGCGATTTGTCCGCGACTTTTGTCGCGCTTGCCTTTTCTTCGGCAACCAGCGCGGCCGGAGACACGGCTTTCTCGCCGACAGGTTCGTCGAGATCTTTCGCGTCGGATTTCTCGCCAACGACGCTCGGCGATTTCGAACGATCGGCTTTTTCTTCCACTTGTTTCGATTCGTCGACAACGGTGGCGCTGGCGATGCTACCGATACTGGCGAGGCTGGCGACGCTGGCGATGCTGGGGATGCTGGCGATACTGGCGTTGCTGGCGATGCTGCCGATGCTGGCCGATCTAGACACGTCCGATATTTTGCTTTCGACGCTGATCGTCGCGAGTTTACCGGTTATTTCACCGGTGGAAAGAGATTTCGATTGGTCGGCTGCCATCTCGACGTCTTCCGCATCCTTCGACTCTGCTAGGTCACCGGCTATGCTCGGTGTTTTCGAACGATCGGTCGGTCCTTTGAATTCACTCGCGTCGCTGATCACACTGGGCGATCTGGATTTCTCGGAGGCTTCCGCGTCCACGTCCGTCGCGTCCAGTTTCTCGATGGTCGAACTCGGAGGCTCGGCTTTCTCGACGCTCGACGATTTCGATCGATCGCCGATTATCGTCGGTTCCTTCGGTTCCTTTGGTTCACTGGTAATGCTCGCAACGCTCGGTGATGTTGACTTTTCAGAAGTTTTGTCGTCCAAATCCATCGCGTCGTGTTTATCGCTGGTCGTGCTAGGAGGCCCAGATTTCTCGACACTCGGCGATTTCGACCTGTCCCCGGTTATTGTCGGTTCTTTTGGTTCACCGGTAACGCTTGCAACGCTTGCAACGCTCGGTGATCTAGACTTTTCGGAAACTTTGTCGTCCACATCCGCCGCGTCGAGTTTATCGGTGGTCGTGCTGCGAGGCCCAGATTTCTCGACGCTCGGCGATTTCGACCGATCCGCGGTTAGCGATTCCTTCTGCTCACTGGTAACGCTCGTAACGCTCGCAACGCTCGCAACGCTCGCAACGCTCAGCGATCTAGACTTTTCGGAAACTTTGTCGTCCACATCCGTCGCGTCGAGTTTATCGGTGGTCGTGCTGGGAGGCCCAGATTTCTCGACGCTCGGCGATTTCGACCGATCCGCCATTATCGGTTCCTTCGTCTCACTGGTAACGCTCGCAACGCTCGGCGATCTAGACTTTTCGGAAGCTTTGTCATCCGTCTCCGTTGCGTCGAGTTTATCGATGGTCATGCTGGGAGGTCCAGATTTCTCGACGCTCGGCGATTTCGACCGATCGCCGGTCATCGGTTCCTTCGGTTCACTGGTAATGCTCGGAACGCTCGGTGATCTAGACTTTTCGGAAACCTTGTCGTCCATATCCGTCGCGTCGAGTTTATCGGTGGTCGTGCTGGGAGGCCCAGACTTTTCGACGCTCGGCGATTTCGACCGATCACCGGTTATCGGTTCCTTTGGTTCACTGGTAACGCTCGCAACGCTCGCAACGCTCGCAACGCTCGGCGATCTAGACTTTTCAGAAAGTTTGTCGTCTACGCGGGTTACGTCCAGCGTATCGGTGGTCGTGCCTGGAGGCTCGGCTTTTTCGACGCTCGGCGATTTCGACCGATCGCTGGTTATCGTCGGTTCCTTTGGTTCACCGGTGACGCTAGCAATGCTCGGCGATCTTGACTTTTCGGAAGCCTTGTCGTCCACGGACGTCGCGTCCAGTTTCTCGATGGTTGAACTCGGAGGCTCGGCTTTCTCGACGCTCGGCGATTTCGATCGATCGCCGGTTATCGTTGGTTTCGTCGGTTCCGTCGGTTCCGTCGGTTCCGTCGGTTCCGTTGGTTCCTTCGGTTCGCCTGCAATGCTCGCGACGCTCGGCGATCTTGACTTTGCGGAAGCTTTGCCGTCCAGATCCGTGGCGTCGAGTTTATCGGTGGTTGTGCTAGGAGGCCCAGATTTCTCGATGCTCGGCGATTTCGACAAATCACTGGTTATCGTCGGTTCTTTCGGTTCACCGGTAACGCTCGCGACGCTCGGCGATCTAGATTTTACGGAAGCTTTGTCGTCCATATCTGCCGCGTCGAGTTTATCGGTAGCCGCGCCAAGAGGTTCAGGTTTCTCGACGCTCGGTGATTTCGACTTGTCGCCGGTTATCGGTTCACCGGAAACGCTCGCCAGACTGGCCGATCGCGACTTCTCGGAGGCTTTGTCGTCCGCGTCTGTCGCGTCTAGCTTGTCGGTAGTCGTGCCGGGAGTCTCGGCTTTCTCAATGCTCGGGGATTTCGATCGATCGCCGGTGATCGGTTCCTTTGGTTCACTGGTAACGCTCGCAACGCTCGCAACGCTCGCAACGCTCGGCGATCTAGACTTTTCGGAAAGTTTGTCGTCTACGCGGGTTACGTCCAGCGTATCGGTGGTCGTGCCTGGAGTCTCGGCTTTCTCAACGCTCGGGGATTTCGATCGATCGTCGGTGATCGGTTCCTTCGGTTCCTTCGGTTCCTTCGGTTCACCGGTAACGCTCGCAATGCTCGGCGATCTTGACTTCTCGGAGGCTTTGTCGTCCGTCTCCGTCCCGTCGAGTTTCTCGATTGTCGCGCCGGGAGGCTCGGCTTTCTCGACGCTCGGCGATTTTGACTTGTCACCAGTTACAGAGACGCTCGCCAGGCTAGCCGATCTAGACTTTTCCGGAGATAATTTGTCATCGGTATCGATGAGTTTGGAATCTGGTTTTTCACCGGCGATGCTCGGTGATCGCGAACCATCCGTCGCTTCCTTGGAATCGACAGCGGAACTGGTTGCGATCGAAGCGGCAGATTCGCGTCGTTCCTTTCGATCGCTATCCGAGGGGGTCGCGCTCGGAGATTTCGATTCGGATTTCGATTTGTCGATTACCACGGATTCATCCGTGTCTCTCGGTTCGGGTTTCTCGTCGATCGAGACGCCCGTCGATTTCGAATCTTCGATCGACTCTCGTTTCGCTTCCTCGACAATTTTCGAGTCGACCTTCTCGGTTATCGGCGACGGTTTATCGTGCGTAGATTTTTCTGTTTCGTCCATTACCTCGTCCGTTTCCGCTTTCGTTGTCGTTTCGTCGACGCGTTTTGCATCCGGTTTCTCGCCGGAGACGCTCGGTGATTTCGTCTCGAGGAGCACTTTGTCCTCCGAAGGAACTTTTTCGTCGAGTGGTTTCGTCTTCCCAACCGTTTCATCGTGTTCTTCGGCAACAACGGAAGGCGACCTAGATTTCTCGACCACTTTGTCAATTTTTTCGGCATCGACGGACGGCGACCTAGATTCGTCGATCGCCTTTTCGTCGGCCTGCTCCGTGACAGAGCTTTCGTCGATGCGCTCTGCGTCGGCTTTTCCGATGACGCTGCTCGCTAAAGTCTCGGTAAGTTCCGTTACGCTAGCTCGTGGAATAGGTTTGTCCGTTGCCTTTTCGTCGATATCCTTCGTTTCCTTTGCCGCTTTCTTCTCCCCCTGCTCCTCGCTCTTCTCCTGTTCCTTTTCCTGCTTCTCGACGGACTCGACGCTCGCCACGCTCGCCACGCTCGCCACGCTCGGAGATTTCGAACGATCGATCGGTTCCTTTAAATCGCTGGACACGCTGCTAGCGCTCGGCGATCTAGACTTTTCGATCGGTTTCTCGACTTGGTCTTTCGAGTCGGTTTTGTCGATTTGGTCGGTGGGCGGGCTCGGCGATTTTAACCGATCTTCCGTTGCCGTTGCCGGTGCCGTTGCCGGTGCCGTTGCCGTCGCCGTATCCGACCCCGTTGCTTCGGTGACAGGACTCATCGTTGATTCGGGTGTTCGGGACACGTCAGTATGCAAGTATTCGTCTACTGCTTTATCCGCGGCGGCTATTTTCGCCGGATCTAGTTTTATTTTGGCGCTTTCACTGTAGGGTGGAAAGATGTTGGTTGCCAGGTATGTGGACGGTGCTGGCGATGTCGGCGGCGTGGGTGCCATCGCGGGACTCTTTTCGCGCGTTCCATCGTCGAGTTCTTCCTGTTCTTTCTGTTCTTTCTGTTCTTTCTGTTCTTTCTGTTCTTTCTGTTCTTTCTGTTC
>CM052082.1:21478581-21492368 GCA_028453745.1 Agapostemon virescens
TCACCTTATCCTCCTCCTGCTTCTCGAACGCGTCCTCCGTCGCCGGGGCTTTCTCCAACCTCGACGGTTCCTTCTTGATCGGTGCCTCTTTCTTCGCCTCTCTCAGCTCCTTCTCGATCTTTCGGCTTTCCTTTCCCTCCACCTCCATCTTCTTGTTGTCGACGTGTTTTCGCGGTTTCCCTTCCGTTTTGGTCGTTTGCGATTTCGTCGAGACGATCGGAGCACCTTTCGGCTGAGAATCGTCGCTCGGTTTCACGGTTTTCGCGTCGGTCGTGGTCGTTACCGCGTCCTTCTCCTTCTCTCGATCCTTCTTTTCCAGTCTTCTCGCGTCGATCGCCCTTCGCACCGACTCCTTCCCTTCAAACAGAGGCAACTTTTGCTTGACCGGTTTGTCGCGCAACGTGGCCAGAGACGTGGACGGGGATAGACTTTTCGCCGAGCAGACCGGATGTTTCAAAAACTCCAAGTGTTTCAGTCGCTCGAAACCTTCGAAGATCTTGTGCTGCGGCGTGCTGCCGGGAAATAGAATTCTCGTGATGGTATCCTCGGGATTGGCCGGCTGCCAAACGAGCAGAGCGCATATCGATACCAGATTTTGTACCGGAAACGTTAGATTGTTCGAGTCCTTTTTATGAGATCCCGCAAACAACTTTGCGTCGGCCGTGTGCCATTTAGCGAGGAATTCTCTGACTTCGCGGCTGTCTTTGCCGGGACTGAGAACGTACATGTCCAGGGTGCCGTGTCCCACTTTGTGGTAGAGATTGATCGGATCCGGGTCCCTGTAGCACTGATGCGCTCGCAGGCTGATGTGACGTAAATTGATAACCATCTCCTGGCCAAGATCGGTCAGATTCAAAATCAAAGGATCCACGTCTTTGTCTCCGTCGGGTGAATTCGACTGTCTTCTCTCCTGTGTCGCAAGGAAATCAGTTATCGTTAAATAAAACGTTTCGTTATCGATAACCGTGCTAATCGTTTCGGAATGTCGTCGCGTACTAATCTAACACGCGTACACGCGTACAACCTACGGCTATAAGAGAGAACGCGCGAGAATAAGTTTTACTCACGACTAGGTTACAGAAGAAATGTCCAATTTGGGGATAGACTTGCATCTCCTTCTTCTTGCGCAGAACGCTAAACATTCCGCCGACGTTGCTGTTGTTTATTCTAGTGACCAGTACCGCGTCGAGACGGTCCAAGTGTCTGGTGAAATCCCAGAAGCAAGCCTTTCTGGCGAAACCTCCGTCGACGAGCATGTTGAAGCCGTTTATACCGAACAGAGCGGCATCGCCTTGTCCGCCGGGGAAGACGTATAAAGTTGGATGACTAAATCTAATGTTGCCCACAACATCGGACGGCTCCATCAGTTGATCCAATGTCTGTGGAATCAAATACTGCCCCACGTAGTTGATGAAACTTGCGATCGCTGGTACTCCAGCGGTAAGCACATCGTCCGGATTCACTCTGACTCTGCAGGATCTGCGGTGGTGATCGATATTGGTAACGCGAAACAAACACAGATAGATAGATGGATAGATTTTGCAAAATGCCGTATTGTACCGGTACGTATTTTGCACGAGTAGAATAGAACGAACGGACGTTCTGCTACGCTGTCTCTACTACCAAACGAACCTACTTGTTTATTAATTATTAATTATTAATTATTAAATTGTACGCTGTACGTACAGGTACAAATTAGCCGGCGAAACGTATCGTATCTGAAACGATGTCTGTCTGTCTGTCTGTCTGTCTGCCTACCTGGCGCAAGCTTCTTTCGACAACCGATTCGTCGTCCAATCGCCGACTCCCGAGCAGTGAATGTCCACGGTAACGCTGTTCTCGTAAGCGCGCAAAACACGTTGCACCTCGTGTTCGCTGAACGCGTCCAAAAAATCAGCGATGCTGAAGGTTCCATCCTGCAACGATATCGATACGCTTGCTACTGTCGGCTGTATCTCTTGGTTATTCGCGCAACAACTACAACGCTACAACGGGGTCGTGACGGATAGTCGGCGATAGAAAAAGCTCGCGTACTTGCAGTATCCAAGAACCATTTCCACCAAAGGTGTATCCTGCGTGCACGATGTGCCGATGTTTCGTGAAACTCGCGAGCAGATTACGAATACATTGCAACAACGTATTCGTTTGCGGATGAATGAGAACTTCCGTAACAAGATTCTCGGTAGCGTATTGGATCAGTCGTTCGCCTGAAATTTCATTCGTCTGATTGAACAAGGAGGCATCGCGCGTTCGCATCCGAGACCCGATCGACCGCGACGATCGGAATCACGGAAAACTACGATACGTATGATAAATGTCAAATACCGTTCCGAGCTTCTTCGCCCTCCGGTGCTTGCCCCACCAAGGCCAATAATTCCTTCTCCAAGTCTACGTGACAGCTGTCTTTGTCCCATGACAAGAATCCTGTAACAAACAAGAAATTTTGTAAAAAAAAATACTATTTCTATTTCTATTTCTCGTAGCACGACCTAGAACGATAGCCACAGAATCTAATGGGTCGTCATAACCAAGAACAACCGCCCAAGAGACTGCAGCACTACGGTGGCTTCATAAAGCGGCGGCTATTGAATTCAGGGTCAAGTAACACACGAGGGTAAGGTTAAGAAGACATGTCCCGTTCTCCCGTTCTCCCGTTTTCCCGTTATCCCGTTCTCCCGTTCTCCTATTCTTCCGTTCTTCCGTTCTCCCATCTTTAATCCCCCATATTTTATTTGTCAATTCGTTTTGCGACAAGGCAACGGTGCAACAAAATTGTTGAGCGCACAGAGTGCGGTCGAACGATAACGCGAGGCAACGAAAAGACAAGGATATCGAACCAAAACGCGTTGTACGTTGAAAGAAAAAAATTCAATCACGTAGAAACGATGACAAAGTCGACGCGAGAAGGGGAAGTAGTCGTCTGATGACGTCACGAATACCGCACCCCGTCACGTGGTTGATTCCGTAGTAGCCATCAATCGATCGTTGCGTATCCTGTGCACCCACCGCACTCTGTTCCCGCTGGCTCGTGCATATGCCCGTGCATATGCCCGTACCCCTTTGCCTTCGCCTTCGCGGCAATACCTCCGACCATGACGGTGCCCGTGTCCGCTCTACCACCGTTCTCCGTAGATCGGTTCGCGACCAACAGACCAGTGTTTCCCTCGCAACTACTTTTCCCCGTGCGCAACGGAACGCAAAAGATGTTTCAGCGTTCCATCGAACACGCGCTCGCTACCACCCGTGACCCCGATCAGTTGCAAAGCTTCACCCCGCGTTTATTTCGATGCACGTTCGTCTATCCGCGAATAGACATGCTCGCGTATTCTCGTATTTGCAGTCCCCGTCTACGTTCGACGATAGACCGCGATACGATATATATATATATATATATAATACGAATAAAAGTAAAACGAACAACATTTCATCCCGAACGTAAACGAATCTCGAAGCGTAGAGAGACAACGACAGGCGGCGAGACAGAATATGTCTTGCACCGAGTACGTACGGGTAACATTCTGTATATTATGCAACGGGTGGTGCATAAGAATCAACTATGCCGGTCGCCAACGAATCGCGTACGGGCATACGCGACGATTAGGAGCATCGCGAACCGTTTAAATGGTTATCCATCGAACCACAGAACCAGCAAACTCCCTATGTCAAATTGATCGGAAGCCCTGGAGATGATAGAAGAGAAGCCGTGCCACATACGCGAGAGAAAGAGGGCGAGTCGGTGAGGGAGGGAAGAAGGGAGAGGGAGAGAGAGAGAGAGAGAGAGAGAGAGAGAGAGAGAGAGAGAGAGAGAGTGCCCTTTAATACTTTACGACCCCTAAACACATTTTCTTTGTTAGAAATATTCGCGTACGACGCATATATGTATAGCGGTGCGATACGCGCGTACGTACAATAAGCGCTGACACCGATCTAAACGTTAAATGGTTCGTGTCGCTCCGTATCGATGCCTCGAATCCATTACGCGTAGGTACTCGTGTACGCGTACACGCATCTGTAACGCATACCTACATATCCCCACGATATGTACGGTGTACTTAAAAACAGTGTGGTGAGAATATACCGTTCTAAATATAGACAAAATCGTGAGTTTCTTCGTCGGAGCATTTACCCCACCTCGGCCATGGTAGCCTCCCCTAGAACCACGCCGCGCGTATCCCTATTCGTCTTCGTATTCGTCTTCGTCTTCGCCTTCGTCTTCGTCTTCGTTTCCATCGTGTTTCTCTATTTGCATCGAGTTTCTTTCCTTTTTCTTGCTTTCTTGCTTTCTTGCTTTCTTTCTTTCTATTTCCTTTTCTCTCGCTCGGCGACGAATGCTCGAAACGTTAGGGGTTTGCCCAAACTATGTTTAGACACAGTTTTCCGTTGTCTTTCGCGCAACTTTTACGCACTCACTTATTTACACGAATATTTATCGAAGCGCGGTAAATTTACAATTCGAAATTTATCGATACCCGACGCGTTATCGAAACTCTGCTAGCCGAAAAATTAGTCGAGGCGTCGAAGGCGTTGCAAATCGTTTCGCATTGGTCGCAGTGTGCATATTCTATGTACCTCGTTAAGGAACAATGCCGCACGCGGCAATCTCCCGACGAAGGCTTTCGTCGCCTAACAGGGTCAAAAAGTTTCTTCGAAAACTGCTGACACTGTTCACGCGATTCGTCCGACGAGAAAAAAGAAACACTCGGCCTCGAACGAGGTCGACGACGACGACGACGACGACGACGAGGAGCCGCTGTTCCAATCGGTTCTAATCGTCGCATCGTCGTGACCATCGTAACCATCGTAATCGTCGCAGCAGGAGTGATCGGCCTCTCGCTACGCTGCGACAAATACTTATTTTCCACTTTAAGCGGTTCAACGAGCCTCCGCGCGATCCTATTCGAAACGAAATCGTAATCGTAATCGTAATCGTAATCGTGATCTATAATCGTTGCTTCGAAGAGCTATGCGCGGTCTTTGTGGAATAGCAGCTATAGAGAATCGACCTATGCTCGACCGTGTAGCTATTAATACGTACGTTCAAGACCAGGGCGAAGACCCGAGTCAACCGGTTCGTCAAAGACACCGCAGAAACTTGAACTTTTCCATCGACAAATCTATGAAATTCGGACAAACAATTTTCATCTGTCACCTATGCGTACACGAGTCCGCGAATACGACTACGTTTGTCGTCCAACTCGAATCGACTCCGCGAACGCTGTCTTTGGAAATTCAGCTATAAATAAACGAAAAGAAAAAGAGCGTCGTTGTCCGGACTCGTCGAGACTATGGAGAAAACGAGCAACCTTCGCGAAGAAATTTGTGGCCGTAACCGAAAATATTCTCGGGCACGAGCTGGCGTGGGTTGGTCCGAGGGTCAGGTTCAAGAACGAGGTAATCGTGAAACGGGTGTTTCACGACTCGAAGCGCACGATGCGCGAAAGAGCAAATCACTCGCGAATGCCGTGGTAAAATTAGATACACTAAATTCGGTTGCACGTACGAGGAAACTATGTATAACGGTAGCCGTGAACGTTTACCGAACATCGCATCATCGTTCCACGCGACACGCGACACGCAACAAATATCAGAAAATCGAACGCAACATCGGTATTTAACGCAGCACCGTGTCGCACCGTGTCGCACCGTGTCGCACCGTGAAACGACGAATACCGGCAGGATACCAGCCGACGCAAACGGTACCCTCTTCGACGCGCCCAACACACAAACCCCTAACCCGTATACGCTTTCGCGATAGTTTGTTCCGGAAAGTTCATTCCCACCCCACGATCAAGTTTCGAGAAACATTCTGCAACCAAGACCACCTATTCGAGATTCTAGATTGAAAATTCGAAATTCCTTCCGTATTCGATGAACGATATCGTAGCTCGCCTGCGCGAATTCGACCGTCCGAAAGAATACCCGATATCGAAATATCAAAAAATCGTACGTATCTCGTTCGTCCAAAGACAACGCGGTGTTTTACGCTCGAACGCGCGAGCACTAGTACGCGCGCGTACTAGCGCATGCCACATGAAAAGCCTAATCTCCAGCGGATCCCTCACCGGCGAGAGAGACCTTCCGGATATTACCGAGCATCGTGTAACTCCAACTTTCTCGATGCTCCCCACGTCCTCAATCATGATTCATGCCGGACAAGTATGCCTTCCTACCTCGCGTACGTGTCGATACTCGTGCAATATCCGCGGGTACATGCACGCGCGCGTTCACTGACTCGCACCTATCGTCGTACGGATCTTATCACCTCGCGTCCTCTCCTAACAAATGATTTCGGTAACTTTGCGACGTTCGCTATCCTAGATCTTCCGTTCCGATTCGAAAACGTATACGTATTCGACCGGAAACACCAGTTCGTACGAACCGCCGAATCGTTCGTCTTACCTTTCCTCGTGTCCATTTACGAACGTGCAACTATGAGTCATACTCGCAAAACTCGACACGCTCGATCGTACCCGCCGACCCCATCGCATACGAAATAACCGGCATTCGAATACCATATAATTCGCACGCGCACGCACGCGCACGCACGCACGCGCTCGTTGCAAATTTTATGCAACTACGTAGAATATTTATTTCGCGATCCGAAAAGATATTCCTCTCGCGTCCGATAATTGACTACTTTTTCATAATTCTGCCCGTTGGCACGGTAAACATCGAATCGATCTTTGCTGGCATGGTCGCGAACGACCGTTATCGATAATTTTCGAGTATCTCCTATGTACCGTACGTTTTACATTATACACTATACACTACCGAAAAACTTTCTCCTCCATCGTTTCCCCATCTTCTTCCTCTTCCTCTCCCTCCCCCTCCTCCTCCTCCTCCTCCTCCTCCTCTCCCTACTCGCCCATTTCTCCACCCTTACTTTCGAAATTTGCCTGCTCGCCCGCTCACACATGTCCGTCCATTTTCCACTTTCCACCCTTTCCTTCGACTACACGCGTATAAGCAATCATTGTACCTTTGCCAACGAGAATGGCTGACGAAATAATGTCGTCATTTTGGCTTCGCGACAGTTTTCACTACCAACCGAGTGGATGGATTATTGATCCAAGTTCTGGGGACTGCGGGGATGACTGTATACCGGTAGCAACATGCGCATGCCGCATCAACCTTTTCCTACATACTCTTTTTCCACCTCCTACGATTTCTTTTGCTCCTTTTCTTTCTGCTCTTCTTCTTCTTCTTCTTAATTTTATACTCGAACAAATCGATCGTATTCGACGCATCGGCTTATTCTTTGTCTCGGATGCCGAGACGAGACGAGACGAGACGAGACGAGACGAGACGAGTCGCGTCGTACCGAATCAATCAAATTTTTCATTAAAAGAAAATCTACTCGCTATCTCTTACCACTTTGTCCTATTTTTTATCTGTATGTTACGCGTATAACCAATCATGATTTTATCCAGGCTCGAATACAGTTCGCTAAAACGCTGACGTACGTTATCCACGAACAAACGAACAAACGAACGAACGAACGAACGAACGAACGAACGAACGAAGAAACGAACGAACAAGCAAACAGACCAATTTTCTCCGTCTAGACGACATCCGGGCTTAAATTCCACCTAGCAACAAGGAGAACCTAGGAAGTTGCTATAAATCGGAAGGAATACGTGTACACGCCAAAGAAGAACCGTTACCGCTTGATATCACGCGCGGAAGTAGCTAGGCAACGCGTCGAACTTGTAACTAGCCCGCGCCTAATCGTAATCGACATCGTAATCGACATCGACATCGAGACGGCAGTTATCGCGACTATCGATCCCCGGAAAATCGTATCACCGCGTCGCAACGAAACCTATCCAAAGCAAATCGTAGACCGTTTCGGTGATTTCGTGGTTCCGGACCGATCTTTCAAAACCAAAAGAAACAGTAACAAGAGAAAACACTCACCTTTCGAAAGACGATTCAAGATGAGATCTTTGTGTGGTGCAGTGTGAGGTTCTGGAAGCACAACGAGGAGGTAGCAACCGCTTAAAGGCGACGGTGGTGGATGTTGTTGCTGAGAACCCGGTGGCACTACACTACCGGTTACCGGAGTAACCGGAGACATGTTCTGTTCAACATTCGACGACGGTATCGGAGTTGATTCGTCGCCTCCTCCACCTCCTCCACCTCCTCCTCCTCCTCCTCCTCCTCCTCCTCCTCCTCCCCCTCCTTCACCGGTAGGATCCGTGGCACTCATTGCTGAAGAAAGATTAAAGGTAGAAACATTAGTCGAACGGACGATTCGCGAATCGACGTCCCCGTTTTGAAATGGTTATGCGCACGAATTGTTCCAACGATCGATCATCTAAAAGCGAATCGAAACCAGCGTCGACGAACGTCCGAATCTAACGTGTACGCATGTACACCGGGCGGTCGCCGTCACCGTCGTCGTCACCGTCGTCGTCGTCGTCGTCGTCGTCGTCGTCGTCGTCGTCGTCGTCGCCTTCACCGTCGCTGTCGCCGTGTCCGACACGCGACATCGTGCTTCCACGCAAGCAGCGTTCGAAAATCGTTCGATCGGTACCTAGCCGGTACTTTGGTCCCCTTCTCGAATCTTCCGAACGCCCGTATCGCACGCCTATGTCACGCCTAGACGAATAGACGTAATTCGCGTACGACGCTTCGCCGTTGCTACTCATTTCATCCGTCGAAGCAGCAGCGCGACGTACCGATTGCTCGTTTATTCGCGCGCACTTTCTTCTCTCTTTCTTTCCAACGATGGAATCTATCGAGAAATTTTCAAACATTGAGAAATCGTGTCCCGAACCATCGCGACATCCAACGATTCTTAATTGCGATAAATTCTAATGTCAACGCAACGCGACGGTTGGGTTTACGATTACGGTTACGGTCGCGGTTACGGTTACGGATGCGAATCCAGTTAGCTGTTACGGACGGTCGTTTCTCTCCTTAAACCAACGATCGCACATCCTTCGGACCGAAACGAACGAGAAACGAACGAGAAACGATCGAGTTTGATACGATCAACGAATCGAAATCTTACCGAGACAAGACACTCTCGAAGAAACCGTACAAAGATGTCACACCGCGTTGTCCTACCGCGATTTCATACGGACAACGTTGCCGTTTAATATTGCGCAGGATTTGCACGACCCTTTCCCTGAAAAGCGGTAGGGCTATGTCCTATCGTCCAATGCGCAGGACCCGAGACTCTCCGCACAGCCTTAGATCATTGATCCAAATTCTGGACGACCGACTAGAAAACAGGACAGAAACATTTATTCCCATTCATCGAACTCGTTTCGTTTTCGTCGATTCGAACGACAAGTTTCTTACGAAGAAAACTGAAAACCGCGCAACGACGGTTGCTTCGTTCGTCACGATACTGATACGATTCCGTCACGATTTCGGCACGATTCCACCACGAAACTCGAAACCGATCGAACGCATCGAATGTCTATGCCATCTCTCGCTGGCTCGCGGTGCGTCACCGATACGCGGCAGCTACCCTCTATTCGAAACGATTCGGATACGATCGGGTTTATCGACTCGAACGCGATCACGAATATTCGAAAGCCGAACAGAAAGAGAGCGAGAGAGAGAGAGAGAGAGAGAGAGAGAGAAAGAGAGAATGGTCGAGCGATCGGTGCACCGAGTACCGGCACTGCGGTCCGCCCCATTAGCAACAACCCCTCCCGCGAACCACCCGGTCCGTCAGTCGATACAATCTATGCGTACTTTTCACAGCTATCCTCTCTCCGTCGAAACTACTTCTTCTTTAGGAGAACCGCAACGTTTCGCCCGAGAATAATCCGTACCAGCGATACAAGTACACGGCAACTTACCTTTTTACGTCGTCCTTCGCCTATTTTCTTTTCGACTTCCAGTATCTCGACGAGTTTTGTATCCGACGAGGTTCTCCTTCTTCCGCAGGAAACGCGACGCACCGGCAAGAACAAAGCGTCTCTGTAGAAGAAAGTCCAAGTTTAAATCGAAGACAGTTCGTCTACCAGCGGTCTGCTTTCTCGTCTAAGCTTGGAATCGCTCCACCCGACTCACCTTGCCCCTTTCGCGTATCGTGGCGCGTGCAGACGGAGAAACAGAGAAAGAGAGAAAAAAGGAGCAGCGGAGAGAGAAAGAGAGAGAGAGAGAGAGAGAGAGAGAGCGTGTGTGTGTGTGTGTGGGTCGAGCGGTCGAGAGAGAGAGAGCGCGCGCGCGCGCGCGCACACGCTTGTCTATCCGTGCACGGGCGAGTTTGCACGTACACGTTTACGAGAGAAAGAATAAGAGAGGGAGAGAAATTAAGTAGGTGGGAGAGGAAAGCAAAGAGAGAGAGAGAGTAAAAGCGAGAATAAGGGACAGGGAGGGAGAGAGAGAGAGAAGAGAGACAGAAAAATGTGTGGAGCAATGATAGAGAGGCAGAGGGAGAATGACAAGAGGCCGAGGGTTCCCCGTAAAGGATGACGCAAAGGATCGTACACTGAACGTAGCTCGGAACGAAAAAGACTAAAAAAAAAATGTACAAGTTCGAATGTAAGAATAGACGATAACGGTCCTGCTGCGACAAACTTGTATATAAGCTACGGTTCACGAATGTCTGTCTCTTCTCCCTACGTCCCGAGCGACGACAGAACGAGAATGTAGTCGGCAGCAACACTCGCGTTGCAGGCTGCCGGCTCTCTGACGAACTTGACGATATCCTGCATCGCTGGCACACAAAAGCAACCCCTTCCTTGCGATCGTTCCAGTATCCCCACTAACGTTGCGCCGACGCGTCGCGTCGCGTTGTGCCGCGTCGCGTCGCGTCGACTCGATTACACGGCTCGCGCAGTTCAAAGACTACTTCTACAATCTCCTCGATTCGCAACGCCACACTGTCCCATCATCGAAAACGTCGCAATGTGGCGATACGTATTTCGGTGCGCCTACAACGAATGTGGTACATCGCATTCGCGTACATCGCTTGCATTCGTACAGGCACACACGTATCCATCCGTAATGCGCGTAGATGCTTCAAACAGAAACGAGTCGTTGTAGGTTGTAGTTGTAGGTTGTAGGTTGTAGTTGTAGGTTGTAGGTTGTAGTTGTAGTTGTAGTTGTAGTTGTAGTTGTAGTTGTAGTTGTTGCAATCGTGCATCTCGTAACGCCGGCTGTGACACAAAACCGGCAAGCCGGCCGGCGAACGCGGCGAGCGCGTGCGCTAGCGCGAGCGCGATCACGGTGAACAAGACGCTCCGCTTTACGGTGCCGCTACCACCGCCGCCGGTACACCGAGGCAAAACGCTCGCACCGGAAACAAGGAAGAACGAGAGAAGTTTGAGACTTCGAGGCCGCATTCTGCGGTACGAGAGCGGTCGTGCTTGGGCGAAAATGTTGCTAGGTGAAACGGTAGTCGGTAGGCGAACACGCGATACGCGAGACCTGCCAGTTGATATATCGTTGATGTCGTTACGCCGGCCGGTACGTTTCACCGAAAACTTTCGAACCCTACAAACATCGAATTTTACGTATATCCACGCTACCCGGCTTTAAGCGTTCAAGTACAATATAATCGCTGGTCGAATTCACGATTCGATTTTACTGTCCGCTCCGAATGATTTTGCGAAACGCGAGACATTGAAATGCATCGCCTACGCGTTTCGTTACATTTAACCCGGACCCAACGGTCGAACAAACGCGATCAACTCCTTTAACGATCGCCGTTAAGCCGGTACACGGAAACGAACTTGAAAGCCTTACGGTGTTTCGCGCTTTCTTACGTTGAACGCATCCTTTAGCGATCTTGTAAAACCTTGCGTCGTCGAATATCGCTTACGCGAACGATTCGCTCGCGTTCCAACGCTAATTAACGCGTATATCGACCGCACGGTCGATCCGTAGATTCATCGACGTTGCGCAATTGCCGCAGTGCATCTCACACCCTGAATCACCGCGTTGGAAAGAACAAAATTTTAACGATCGCGCCGTTCCGTTCGCGAGGAAAACTAGCAAATCCGAAAACTACATGTTCAACGAAAATTGCTATGCGTCTTCCTTTTTCAATAAACTCGTCGTTTTAGTTTTTTGGATTTATTTTGATTCGATTCCAGTTCATTCGCGTCATACGATTCGATTCGATTCGATTCGATTCGATTCGATTCGATTCAATTCAATTCAATTCAATTCGATTCGATTCGATTCGATTCGATTCGATTCGATTCGACTCTACCTGACTCAACTCGACTCGACTCGACACGATTCGATTCGATCGAATCCTATCGGGGCGATAGCGAGCTAGAACCTTCACGGTAGTAGCCGTAGTGCGCGGCGCTGGTATTGACCGGCACCCCTTTACTAACCGTGTTAAGAACATCGGAAACCAAAATATAGGAACATCTTATCAAGTCGAACAAAATCTGTTTCCGTACTCTATCCACGAAACGACGCAGCGATACAAGGAAATGCATAGTCGCGAGACTCCGCGACGTTACCCGAACACCGACAATTTTGCAAAGGGTTCATAGCATCCGTCCACCCTACGGTAGCTATGGTAGCTATATTATTAGGAGCTCGCCAAACATCGTAGACCGCGTTCTTACAACGTAACAACGAATATCTTTGTCGTGTACTAACCACTGATTTCGAGGAAACAAGGCGAAAATAATCTTCTCCACGATGATATCGCGCTGACCGATGCGTGGTGAACGGTAAAAAAGACTGCTCTCGACTTGTTCGATGCGCGTCTGCATTGCAGATATTATGGTTCGCGCATTCGATCGTAGAACGCATTTTTGCCTTTTGGACAAAAGGATGACGCATACGGATCATTAACCATCGTTAACAGCTTTCCAAAGAGAACCGATCCATCCTATAATTTCTATGTTTCGCATTCGATTCGGTTCGCAGGTTCAACGCGCGACGGCGATAAACATTTCTAACCGTGAGATCTCGTTCGACTTGTTCGCGTTTCTCGCGAAAAAACGCTGGCAATTTTTCCATGGTCCTGACGCGATCAAAAGTATCGATTAACGAGGAACGCGATATTTTCTTGTTCGAAAATACCGGTGCGCTTGGAACCACCCATGCTTATTGTTGGCAAGCGCATCAACATTTTCCTTCAAATTACCGTACACTTTGCATTGCAGGCAACGCGATTCTTTTCAGAAGCTATACAGCTGGAACAACTCCCGTGTGGCCTCCTTTTCCAGATTTCAAATTCTTTCTTCGCGATAAAACACGTTTACTCGCGTCTCTCCTGCAATACCTCTACAACAAACCATAAATCGATTACCACGTAATCTATTACTCTTTGCTTCGTCCGATTAAACGATTCAGCCTCGTTTTTGCTACAACGAAATAATGTTATATTTTCAATACATTTACATTATTTCGCTCCTTTCCTTTAGCTTTCGTTTCTTTCTTTTCTTTTTTTTTTCTTTTTTTCTTGCGGATACCTCCATTCGGCTAAACGATCAATAGAATTTTGGCTAAATAAAAATGTCTCGGACAACGATATCGAATGGACCCGGAAAACCGATTTTATCGGAAGAGGCAGAGGCTGGCAAGCTGGGCGTTCACGAGGCGCCACGACGACGGCGTCTCATCGATCTGACTAGCCGAATACCGCAGCCACTTACAATATACACCGACTGTATATCCTAGTACCATAGGAAATCCACATATCCGCAGAGAGTTGCCAACCGCTGCAGAAGAGCGTGTTACCGTGGCACCATGTTCGTTACTTGTATGTCTTTGCAATATCTTTTGAACGCATACTTGTTTCTGCCCTTCTCTCTCTCTCTCTCTCTCTCTCTCTCTCTCTCTCTCTCTCTCTC
>CM052082.1:21492468-21508692 GCA_028453745.1 Agapostemon virescens
TGTGTGTGTGCGCGCGCGCGTGCGTGTATGTGTGTGTGTACCTAAATCGAGCAAAAGAAACGTACAATATCGTCGATAATAGTACAAACGATCATACAAGCATACGACGTACAGTGTACAGTGGCTTACATTTGCATCTGTATAAACAACATCCGAGTACATATGAAACCTTCCTTAAGAAATTTTCTTTCGTAAACGAATAATGCCTCTTTACAGCCGCATAAGACTTGAAATACTTTTGAGAACTGTGCAAGTTCAACCGAACAACTATCTAGCTCTTGGTGAGTACAGCCGAACGCAAATTTTTAACGATACGATGGAACGCGCGTGTACTGTTCCATGTATAATACAATAGTATGCTGCTGCTCCGAACAACAAACATACCCATATCACGGATTATTCGCTCGATATGCTTTTTCATTCGTCACTGCGGAAATCGAAAGGGGATCCGCCCTAACTGTGCATCGCGTTCCCACTCGATTCCTCGTAAATTCCAAAATACGGTCCTCCCTTTTCTTCGAAACTACGCTTACTCCTTTGCTAAACGGATCAACGACAAACGTCTAATCTATGGATGTGGATGTGAACATGGATGCGGGTATGGCACGCGAAAGCAGAGAAAAGGTAAAAGGAAAACAAGAAAACCAGAATTCAAAGCAAAAACGTCGATATTTAGGAAATAATATTATTACATCGTTCGTCGCTCAAACTCCGAATTGCACGCGTATACGCACGTATCTACACGCGCATATGTACCTCGAACAGTCGAAAATACTTCGTTGAATCTTTCCTGATTTTTGAAAATCAAAAAATACCCTTTACATTACAATTACTGCTAATTCCTTGTAGAATTTCTACTACCCTATAATATAAGACACGACGACACGACAACACGCGTACGACTACCCGTTAGAGAAAACACGAAATAAACTATCCAACGAGTAACGTTTCTTTAGGTCTTCTCTATTTGGATTTCACGTATTTTTCGTTGAATCTTTCCACGCGTATCGACACAATTTTAATCGCATCGTTTCTTCTTTTTATCCATATTTTTGCATACATACGTGTACTTGCTCGATTTCACACGTTCCAAACTTTATCGAAAACAGCACAACCTATAGAACCATCTATAGACGAACAAGCGGACGTAAATTTCTTTGTTATCGACTTTGTGCGTGTCAGATTTCTATTTTACCAGTGATACAAGTGCCGACACAGACACGCGAGATACGCAAATGTGACAATCGTCGAGACACCGTTAAAAACTGCCAGCCGTCAATAACGCGAAACTACGAAAGTATAACCGATCTGAAGTACCAACATCGCTAAAAATCCGCGCTCTCTATCTAAATAGGACAGTCCCCGTAGCCGGTGAACTGAATCATAATTCACGAATATAGCCACATTAGCGACCTCTGACATGCTTCGATTCAAGCCTTTGGACATGTTCTAGACCCGCTTTAAACATTACTCTATGTACCTAGAGTACTATTAATCGTTATTACTAAAAAGTTGGACGGCAAGATGGTCAAGGGTGTGTTTGACGACATCGACGAACCAAAGATACTTGAGTTAGGGGAAGTTACTCATGGCTACGCATCCCTGCGCACTTACATAAATTCACCCGAGCCCGATGAACGTAATCGATCGGTCAGTCGAGCCGGGCGCTCCGGCAGGAGCGGTCGGGTTAAGGGATCGGTTCTACCTTGTTGGCCAATTTAAGGTTAACCAAGAATCCTCCTCTGCTGGCAGAATATTGCCTGTTTTGCTGATCGAAAGGCCGAACTACTGCTCACAGTTTTTCACTGACCATGACATTTAAGAAAATTAGTAACTACGCGTTAGCAGGTTTGAAAGTGTGCGCACATGTATCTTGACCATCGTTACCTAATTCTTTCGTTCGAAATAGCTAATTTATGACGCGAGGTCCTTCAGGAAACTCGCAAAGTTGCGAGTCCTTTGGACATCGGTTTCTTCGTTGTTCTTCGTCAACAAATCAACGAATGGCACATTGATTGCGTAATTTATCTGCTTTATTGGTTTCGTCGGAAGGTGGCAACACTATTCACTTTTTCGCGACTAATTCGAGTCTTGTTCATGGCGTAGCAAAGTTGTGAAACGTCAAACGCGGAACGGTGATTGAGATAATCCTGTCGTTTTTGATCGTTGATTGTAATCTTACTTCTGAACACATAAACTCAAAGAAAACCGTATCCTTTTTAGTTCTATAGTGTCGCTTTTAGCTGTTATACAAGTACCTTGTATACAGCACACATACATACATACATACATACATACATACATACATACATATTGAGATGTCGAACAGAAGTGAAGAAACATTTTGTCAAAAAATGCGAAAAGTCACGAGAGAAATTCACACGATCAGTGATGCTTTAGTGAATGCAAAATTAGCATTTGGTAAGATAAATTATATATTCTGTGTAAAATAAAATATACATATATATTTGTATATTTACATGTATATATATCGTATATAATATATTTTATCATGTTACAAAATTTCTTCGAATAGCATATTCAAAGTTTATTTTTAAACATTTTACAATGTCGTACTTTGTAGAAGATACTTTGATAATTGTGTAAAACGATACGCAAATACCGAATTCAAGGTTTTTGAAAACAAAATAATAATGATAATGATAATTATTACCGAATCTCGAGGTTAATCGACGCTTTTTATCTTTATTTCTTTGTCAAGTACCTTTTACTTCCAACAGGATTTCTCAATGATTTCGTATGGGCAGATGGTCTTTTAGTGTTTTACGAAATCTTCCTATATTTAGAAGGTGCTATGATCAGACTGAAAACCACTAAGATAGGATTATATCCAATCGACAAACTTTCTCGTGTGAAAGCTTTCGAACACGACCTAGAATTTTATTTAGGAAAAGGGTGGATGAAAAACTACAGTCCTAGGTACGGTTCTTCTATATTATTTCTATTTCTAAACGTTTCCCTGTCACCCGTTGGATCGATTTTATACCTAGATGTAAATTATAATCGTACACGCGTCCGATATACGTTTAACAAATACGTTTACGTTCGATAAAAATGTATGTTTTTCTTACTCCTATTATTATGCGAACAATGCTAATTTATTAAATCCATGAAAACGAAATTCGTTTGAACGATTGTACACGTTTTTATCCACGATGGATTAACTCTAACGTTCAAAGTTCATGTTTACTGTTGTTTCCTGCTCTAGAGACAGTGTCGTCAAATATCTGATGCATTTAAGGGAAATAGAAGATACAGATCCCACGTTATTGATAGCATACATTTACCATCTGTATATGGGTCTTCTTAGCGGAGGAATTATTCTACGTAAAAAACGACAGCTAATGCAAAAAGTTTTACCATTTAAAAAGATTGAAACAGGTGGTAATAATATTACAGATTTTGAGTGTAACATTTTCGAACTTAAACGAATTATGCGCGACACGACGAACGAGATTGCAGAAACATTGGATGAAGATGCAAGAAATAAACTTATCGAAGAGAGTAAAGTCGTTTTCGCATTGAACAATGAGATTATTAGAAGCGTGCGTGGTGCAGGCACTGTTCTTGTTAAACAAATATTTTACTTTGTTACCATTTTTACGTTAACTGTTTCAGTCTATTTAATTTTCTTCAAGTAATAAAAACTTATTACTTGGTCTCGTTTCTTTAAACAATTTTACACAAATTTTTAACAGCAGAACTTTCTTATGCAAAAAGTAAGTTTCTGCTTTTAGGTAAATCAAGTTTTAAATTTCATAGGATGAATAACTCACGTAAAAAAGAAAAGCAGACGCTCGAATTGTTCGCTAGTCTATCATTGCCATGCAATACTTCATTGTATATCCATGCATATGCGTAATCATCTCTTTTTATACAGATCAAGTAGATGTGAAGCCAACAACTATTTCAAAACTAAAGCTATAATATGTTTTGTAGTAGTCACTAATTATGTTCGACCAGTGTATCATTTTTCTATCGTAATTAAATGATCGTAGACACGTTGTTAATAAATAAACGAAGAAAGTTAAATACTCAATAGCCATTACAAATTAACAACAATGTATTCTCTTTACCGTTATTCTTATTGTACATTACAAAATCGTACAAGAACAAAATACAGTTTTAACGAGAAACTGTCATGAGATCACAAGCGTTTAAAATTATATTCAATTATAAATTTTTACACGCAATTATTCGCAAATCTCTCTCTCTTTTTTTCTCTCTCTCTCTCTCTCTCTCGCTTTGATATAATATACTATATATATATATATATATATTTTAATATATGTATACGTATATACCATAAGAAGTTCATACATCTATAAGTAAGGACTTATAGAACGTGGCTCCTTCATTTGCTTAAAAAAAAAAAAACCTAACAATCGTTTCTTTAAAATCAATTTACAAACAATTCAGTATTGCCTGTTTATCAAACTTAAAGTGTTTCCAAATTATTGAACCGAGCTGCATAGAATATTTCCGAGTTTCGAAATCCTCCGTCGGAAGAAACCGTGCCGGATTGTAATCCATTCCAACGAACGGGGAAGGCATAGCCTTCAAATTTGTAGGTAATTTGTTTGCAGCTTTGTCAAATAATAAAGCTTTTAGATTTTCCCCGAAAATGTCGGTATTTCGAGGCACTTGCGATTTAAATACTCGATCTGAAAGAAAGGACACTTTATCTTCGTGTTTATTGCAAGAACATTTTCTCGAACAACGTACCTGGAATATCTTTTGCAATGGTTTGTGCTTCGCACTTTGTAGATTTGTGGCATTTCACAGATTGAATAGCTGGATCCATTAGAAATCCACAAGTTGGTTGACTCCGCGGGCTATCTGCTAATTGTTTAGCAAGCGCGGACGAAGTTTCATCTTCGTTTTGTTCACCAAATAAATTACGTTTAATTGCCGCTTTCACTACGATATTTTCACTATCACACGAATTATCGTATGCACGCCGTGGACATTTTACCCACACTTGATTTCGAGCCGGCGAGGTATTGGATTCTCGAAAATTTATAAAATCTTTAATACTTCTGATATCATTCTGAAAGAAATTCATTAGAATCTGTTTGACACATTTTCAAAAATTAAACACAAGATAAGCATAATTACTTGAACAAGATGAGTGAATAATTGCTGTTGTTGCTGCTGCTGCTGCTGCTGCTGTTGTTGTTGTTGTTGTTGTTGTTGTTGTTGTTGCTGCTGTCTTTTGCTCTTTGACACAGTTTCAACATCACCAAGAGATTTATGTCTATGTCTTCGTACCAAATTTATGTTTTTCTCGCGTAACTGTTTCTCTTGTATCCAGCGTCTTACTTTTCTACATACAAAACAGAAATGTAAAAAGTCATTGAAAAACAATCCAGCGAAAACTTTGTTTCTACAATTTCCAACATTTCTTTTTATATTCTATTGAAATTGTCTAGAGGAATAACCGAATCATTTCAACCGTTTCTTACCTTACGAAAGGAATTACCATAAAAAATGAATTCCGACCGACTCCTGTTTTTACTTTCGGCGTCAAGTCTTTTTTGTTGTTCGGTAAATCTGCTAGAGAGAACCATTCCACACTTTTAATTTCCTTTCGTGTTTTCGGTTGAAATTTAGTATCTTTTTGAACACCACATATTATATATAATCTCACTAATTGTTCATTAATCATCGACTCGATATATTCATTTTTATCTATCAAATTCGAAATATCAAAACCCGTCTCTTCTAAAACTTCTCGTACGGCGCAATGAGAAGGATCCTCATCCGCATTGACCTTGCCTTTTGGAAAACTCCAACTGTTTCTTGCCCAGTAACTTTGCACAAGCAACACTTTAGTTAAATCTTCGTTCAGTACGATAGCCCCAAATGTGGGAACATTTTGCTTATATTCCCGCCATTGTTCGAGAATGCTATCTATATTAGCGACATGGGCCTTTAAAAATGGTATATGGAAAAATATGTGCATAGCAAATTCTCTCATACTACACGGTCTAAGTTTGGGATTTTCATCGGTACAATAAAAATCTAAATAAAACCAGTGAGCCAGTTCGATTTGAAAGCATATTCGAACCAAGTCTTTTCGCTCTTCTTCGGGTACATTGATGATAAATCGACTGTAAACAAGATACACATTACTTTCGAAATTATAAAGAAAAACACTGTACCGCAAATGGACTTTTGATTAACACAGAAGGCTAACCTGCTGAGATCGTCAAGAATGTCCGATGGTAACGAATGATCCACCATTTCAAAAATGAATAACACCGCTTTAAAATTTCATATACACGTCGTTCACGTTATACGTATAACTTAGCCCAGACACTTTTTACAATAGAAATTCGTGTTTATAAAATAAACATAAAATCATCGTATAAACCATAACATGTCAATGGTTAATCGTTCTATTCGATCTAACTATTACGTTGACGGGATGGCGCATCGTTCGCGACAGAGTGTCTCGAAACTGTGTACAACGTCACTCCATTTAACGGCAAAATGCTGAAACTGGTAACCGAACGTAGGTAAACTAGGTAACCCTTTCGAATGGTGTAAACAGATTTGTAGTACTGTCCTCGGTATTAATAACTCGAAATGACAAAACAATACCAAAATATTTCTCCTATATACTATATTTTACATAATAATATTCTATATTATACATGTACATGTACTAGCTTATTAATCCTAATAGCTGTTGTAATATAAACTCTAAATTATCATCGTTATTTGTCACTTCCAAGTCCCATGTGTTTACGTCATCCAAATTACATTCAGTTTCCGAGTCATCGATACCTAAATACAGTGTGTGCGTATCGTTAGAATTTTTAAATTAAAATAAATAGTTTGCACAATTTATATTTGTTTACCTGCCACAAAGGTCCAGCCACGTTTTTTTCTGGTAACGTCATCCGATACGATATGAATTGTTTTAGATTTACCTTCAAAATTTTCCACAAACCATTGAACGTCGGTTTTTCTTCTTACATCGCTGACTATCCATATTGGTTTGTCGCGTGCTAAACATCATATAGATTGTTCTTACGATTGTTGAAGGAAAAAAAGAAAGAAAGTACAACGTTGTGTGAGAAGAGCGAGGTAAAGAGTGTTTTACCGTTATACATGTCTATGGCAGCACGACAAAAGTAGCCGTAATCTTGTTTTCTAATATCTTCTCCCCATTTGGCCATTTCAAGACGATAGTTTTCTTTATATTTTCCATCTCCCAGTAGACCATCGATATCAAGATCGAAGGATTTAGCCCAATGAGATTTGATTGGTCCTGATAATCTAAGGATAACGCTGTCGGATCCGATCCTGGAACAGATGCATACTTAAATGTACGTACATGCCGATCATGCAAGATAAATTGTTGCCCGTTACGATTAGTATAAATAGAGGAATGCCTTACCTCTGCTGCAGTATGTTTGTAATAAAATCCTTTCCACACTTTCTTTTACCACTAAACAATAAAATTACTCGTGGATTTTTAGTATTTATTGAACAGGGCTCGCGTAGAACATTTTCGGCCGCCATTTTGAAATCACAAGTCACCGTTTAGAATAAATTATTAAAATCCAAAACATTAACCGAAAGATTATCATATTCTCGCTTATATTCGTTTTTCCAAATGGCACAAAAAATTTGTTGCATAATACACGTGCAAATTATGCACATTCGATTAGGGAAACAAGAACACGCGAATGAGAAAGGAAAGGCGTTTCCAACGTTTTTATTATAACAAGCACATCTCTACAAAAACTTATTTAGCAACATCACAACGTGCTTTACGTAATTCTGCCCTCTTTATTTGCTCTTTTGGTTTCAAGTTATGCTTCTTGGCGAATCGTTGATTCTTCAGAAACTTCAAATCCATCTGGAAAATGTTAGGTACAATTTAATTTTCATATAAAAAAATTATACCGAACGATACAAACACATTTTTGTTTAAATAGTTACTTACACCGAGCGTCGACTCATGCTTATAACGTTTCGGCTTTTTAATACCATTCCGGTGTGCTTTACGATCTGTACAGAGAAAAACATAGTACGCGATTGCGTTTAACACAATTGTAAAGTATTGTACACATTTTTCGTTATACTCACTTTGATTGTGATTAGTATGATTCTTGGATTTTGCCATATTTTCCTCTTATGCAATCTGAAAGAAACAACGACTTTAAATACTTAGAAATACATGTTCAACAATGACATGCCAGGTTAGGTCTGTCCCCGAGTAGAATTACATTCTTCGTATTCGCGCATTATCGAAAAAGAATAAAAAATATTGTTGGAGAATATATTTCTTAAGATTGTTGTACTAATTTATCAATTACATTGAAATACCTACCGAACAGATTACACGGATATAAATCGATGAAATTTTGTGCGTGGTACTCACGAGGAGCCGAGATGCGAAGAAAAAGAGAATCGAAGTAACGCGACACGAAAGCAGCGCCATACAGATGAACTTGTAGTTTCAAAATGGGTCTATTTACTCCTATAGCATAGTAGTTTTTATTAGATTTTATTTTCAACGAACAATTATATGCAATTATCCGAATGTTTTGTAAAATTCAAATAAAACTGAATATTTCTGATTTGTAGGAAAAGCGAATTATATATTCGGGAAACGTAGTTTTGTACGTGTTTTTATATACATACGATAGACTGCGTATATTTTAAATGAAATAACTCATCTTTAAAGAAATAAATAGTCAAGTTTTTATTTAGACATTCTTAGTACATTCATAAACACATTGTGATCGTTTCGTTTAATAAAATTTATTTTCCTTCATACGATAAAATTGTCGTACAGATATATTCATACCGTGCACATATTAATACTGATGTATATGACTTGGACTTATATTATATGGTGTGTGTGTGTGTGTGTGTGTGTGTGCACGCGTGCGAGCGTGTGCGCGCGCACGCGTGCGTATGAATGTGTGTACATGAATATTAACCTAAACAAGTTTTGTACAGAATCAGTCAGAATCACAGATGGAAAAAAATAAATATTAGTCGACTCTTAACATGTAATGCATAGAACATATTAATATTCGACAAATATATATATATATATATTTTTATATATATATATTTAATATATATATTATATATTATACTCTAATCAATGATTTGTACTTAATACAAATTCATAATTTTTTTTTGTATATTCGATCGTGCAAAGTTACGATGATGTAGGGATACGAGTGTTACTATGTGCAATATACACATCATTTATAGATTTGACATTTGTTTCTGCAATTGAATCCAATCCATCATCTTCTGTTGGATTTGTCTTTTCTCCGAAAGAACTTCCGCCGCCTTCCGAAATTTATCTTCATTTCTACGTATATACATTTTTGCATCTTGCTCCAGCTGGTTTAGTTTTTCTGGACGTATTTCGTCCATCGACAACATTTCCGTTAAGTACGGATTAAAACGATAATAAACATGCTCGGGAAGAAGGTCGTTCAACACCGTATGTACAGCTGCGTGTGTGTGTGTGTGCGCGCGAGAAAAATACAATATATTATTATTGTTATTGTTGTTGATTATTATTGCTATTGTTATTGTTATTGTTATTATACCTTCCGTATCGGTCGCGCTGGCTAAAATTTTATAAAATTTCTCTTTCCAACTTGAAACCGCAATTTCCATTGATTCGTTGTCGTTGTTGTTGTCACGTATACGATTCGGTGTTCTTCCAGTTCCGAACGAGATTACGCATTGAATCGGACTATTCGGCCACAATTGTTTCGCTTCGTGTATCGCAACCGCACACGGATTATTCACCAGTATACCTGTGCGTACACACGGATTTAACATGTTCCACTACAATGTTTTTCTATAATAAGTACCTCCATCCTGGTGAAGAAATTCGCCGTGTTTAAATTCTTCGAAGTAACTAGGGGCTGCCGCTGATGCTCTTACAGATTCCCACAATTTATGCCTATGAGATCCAATATATTGACTTTCTAGTCTGAATGGCAAAGTGTAATTTCGAAATACATACGCCGTCACGTGCTCATGATTCACAATCGCAGATATAGCTGAAAACTGAATAACAACTTGATAGAATAACACGATCGATCAACGCGCGCGATACCAAAATCCCAACCCAGACCAAACATGGTATACCTTGGGCGTATTCGGTTCGCGAACAGTTTTAATTAGAATCTTATCTCCTAAATGCTCTTGCAATAATTTCTCCCAGAGCGAGGTGTCGTAGTACGCGTGACTCCACACCAAATTACTTGTACCTTTTATCGTGCTTTGAGTGAATATTTTAATACTTAATTCTCTGTACAATTCTGAAATCTCATTCAATGATTTTCTCTTACGTCCACCTATATCGATCAATCGATTAGCTCTAATTTGCTCCAGTTGTTATTGTTTCTTTTCTTTTCTTTTATTTCTTTTCACTTACCTAATATAGCTGCAAGAATTGCTCCGGTACTCACGCCGCATATGTAATCGAAAATTTCATGCGTTTTTTTACCCGTCAACTCTTCGAGTTTTTTCAACATTTCTACAACTAAAACACCACGCATACCACCGCCATCGATGGATAAAACTCTAATTCCACGACCAGGCAATGGATCGGTGTAGCCCAATACCGCTAGCGCTTCTCGGATCGATGCTGCGTGTGAAACAGATCCGAATCATGCGAGATCAATAAGACATACATACATACAATTTCATACCTTGCCACTTACTAATTTCTTACCTTTTATCTGTTCGTCTTCCGTTCTACATCGAGTTTTGAGTAATACTCTGATAGCTCCTTCTTTGATCGCGTAATGTCTAGCTTCAGGATACTGATCGATATGAGTCAACAAATCTTCTATTCTCCTCCATCTAGAAGCGTTGGATTCGGCGGTCACGATGCTGCTTAAAACGTGGCGCGTTCTAGATACAATGCTATGCTTAGACACATTCGCGTGAGCATTTATTTTCCACTTTGGCGGTACCGCGAGAGTACTGGTTCTCATTTGGCTGGGTAACTTAAGCATGAAAGCGTTAAGAAAAATTTGTGGAAGAGTATACAACTGCTCCTTGATTTCCACCTTTCGTTCGGTTGCAGTCTCGTCATCGACTCGCTTCACCTAGAACAAAGGAAGCAAGCTCAAATTAAGAGTCACAAGATTTCTTGCTGCTCGTCGTGTACGACTGTTTACCTGACACGTTTTTCCAGGAACGTCCATCGCCGTACTTTCTTCTCGGGTCCTCGTTGCAAAGATTCGTCGAATATCGGTATCATTAGCTGTGCCTTTTTCTCCTTTACCATTGCTATTCGTATTCTTAGCGAGTACAACAGACAATTGCTTCCTCACAGTATTAACTTGCGCGTACGTCGTCTTGTGTAGATTATCCAGCCAATTTTTAGAAAAACTAATCCAAAGACTTTTATGGTAACCAGCTTTGTGTAGGTAGTCTTTCAATTGTGCCAAAAGTTTTGAATAATTTTGCATAGACATGTTGGTTTTCCATGAAGCATTTATACGGCCCAAGAAATTGTATTTGTAAACACTTCCACCATTGGTTTTGTTTGTTATGGTCTGCGTCAATTGCCTGCAACCAAAAAATAATTTAGTTTTTTTTGGTTTTTCATCGGGAAGACAATAAGTTTGATTAAAACAAGAAATTATTCTCGAAAATCGCGACAGGTACGAATAAACCTAAAAATAGGTGTATCTATAAATGGTGTATAAATAATTTTTTTTTTTCAAACAGTCTTCCGTGGAACCAAGTAAATCTTCATTCCGATAACTACACTGTATACATACTATTAATTTTAGAAATTACTCTACATTCTACGTGGTGTACGCGGAGACGCACGTAAAAAGCACATGCGCATTACACACACACACACATCTTTACATTTTCCTCGAATCTAATTTGCTCCTAACCACATACATTCACGTATATAATACATGCACGAATAGATGGATACAAATGAACTGTACAACTGTCATAGAAAAAAGAAAACAAAGAAACAAACACATTAAACTTACCTCGATAAAGAAATATATTTTCGATAATTTCGAAGCTTTATATATTTTGTCATTTCTCTCGTTGATTAAAAAGAAAAAAAAAAGAGAAATATCCGCGATAACCGTTCGTTTGTTTCACCGATAAATAATAATTGATACCACACCACTAAAATCTCACTTCTTCGATGCTTCGATCGACTGAAACTGAACACTTCGCTTTGTAGGGAATTATTTGCCGTCAGTGCGTGTACCTCGTCTGTAAACTGTGAATTCACACGATGAAACGTGCTGCTTATATAAAAGAGATTCGAACGCGACGCATTTGGGACGGCTCGATTTGTAAATAAAATCACACGATACTGTTTGACCAACGGCAATCGTTGGCAACGATATACCTACACGAATATTTTTGCACTTGTACGGTTCAGGAAGGGATGAAATTTGTTATTGTTTACACTTTTCATTGTACATATAGAGTACTGGATACCACCATATAATAAATAGAAAAAAAAAAACAATCGTAGGTTCGAAATAACAGAGCTGTAAACATTAGAGAAACAATTTATTTAATCTACGAACACGCTTCAGAAACAATATAGTCGGGCAAAGAAAGAACAAAAGATGAAAGTGCATAGAATGGGAAGGAGTGAAAACGAAATTCATCCCATCGATTTATCAGGTCG
Organism: Agapostemon virescens; assembly: GCA_028453745.1. Lineage (NCBI taxonomy): Eukaryota > Metazoa > Arthropoda > Insecta > Hymenoptera > Halictidae > Agapostemon > Agapostemon virescens. The sequence continues at coordinate 21,505,172 of CM052082.1, forward strand.
TCCGTCCACTCGCGCAAAGAATGTAACATCTCTCAATGGCAATATTTTACAGAATGCACGTCCTTGCAGTAAACCTTGTGGAACAACTCCGTATTCGCGAGAATCATTCGAGTTGTTGCTATTATCACCTTCCAACCACACGTGGCCCCTTGGTACCTAACAAGTGACACTGTCGGATAGTATATATATATACATGTTCATACACATGTACACATACGTATACATACGGTTTACAAGAATTCGTCCTAATATATATATATATTACATACTATGACTCCGTTCTCCAGTTTGTCTCCGGGTAATCCCACGACTCTTTTACATATACGTTGTTTAGGGTCCGAAGGACATTTGGAAACGACAATATCACCCTTCTTGACGTTTTCTGTCCTAACAGATATTCGCTCTGTCAACAATACATTGTTCGTATACAATGTTGGTTCCATCGATGGCCCTTCGCACTGCGTAACGTAGTACCATTAGAGCGAAAGAAGTGCTATTGGAAATTGATTTATTTCTTATTTTCTTACCACCACAATGTCTCCTACATATTCGAAAATACAGTGTATTACGCAAGTATACAGGACAGTACGGCTCAAAGTTCTACAAAATAATTTAATAAGCATAGTCATCCGGATGCATTATCATCGTCGTTACACTTTCCTCTGAAAATAATATGAGATATTTTGAACACGTAACAGAGTATGTCAAAACATAAACATTACACACTTGATAAACAATTTTGTATTTACGCTGTCGTTGAGTAATATTCTACATAGAACATTCTTATTATTAGTAGTATCTTATGTTAATGTAGTACATTACGTTGTCGTGTGTACATATCATCAGCAATATGTAACTACACTCAAAAACTCATGTTTCTTTTTGACAACGATATCGTGTTACTTTTGCACAATAATGCATTCAACGATTTGATTGCACGTGTCGCAAACTATTTGGATGCAACGTTCGTACTATATATGTAAACGACTGACTCTGTTGCTATTCGATCGTAGGTGGCGCCACAATTCATTCTTCGCAATCGATGTACAGCTCTGATTTTTTTTTTCCTCTCCGCTAACGATATTAGCGATGCAAGCGTGTAGTCGATGAAAATACATATATTCATTCTTCTTCCAATCAACGCGTATTTATATACATGAAGTAGCAGGATATTATTATAGATCGCACGATCTGTTTCTCTCTTAGAAACCCAGACCAACAATGTATTTCTCTTTTCGCAAAGGCTCCGTTGGTAATACAATGTTCCGACTTATCGCCGCAGTGACGGTTAAACGTACTCATTATCGATCGTTATCGTTATTCTGCTTTATTAATGATTTTCTTAATTCTTCACGGTATGCAACGGATAAATAGCAGCAGTAGAATTCAAACGTAATAATCATGATTATTATATTTAATCTAATAAATGGAAATGAACTCACCCCGTTGCGCGTTATATCACGTTCCGCCGAAGAAAAGAATATTCCTAATCCAGACCTTTCTTCTTTCCACAAGCATGAGATTCTCTTGCATTTGTGCCACTTGACTCCTAACGATCCTTTGTTATTTTCGATCTGCAAATTTCGAAATTGAATTAGTTGAATTCGGATCTAGATCTAACATTAGAATATTTGTCGAATTTTCGGATACAACTTATGTTATTCGTAGTTTTCTCTAATCACCCGACTCGATCGATTCTCTGCAGCTCGTCTTGGGGCGCGTTTGATCGTCATTACTAAAGCGAGCGTTTCCACGTCTTGATTCCAACACCGTCAATTTTAATATTAATTTTTCTCAATTCTCTATTCTAGCTAGTTTAACACTTTACACGCGTTCACTATTATATACATAAATATACTTTTTCTGGCCGCGACGCCGTCAATTTGAAAGAAGCGTTCATTTGCAACATTCGGATGAATTGTTTCAACATAAACGTTCGTGTTTATTGCTTTTTTTTGTTTTTTTTGTTTTGCTATCGAAGGATCATAACATAAGGTACTACGAAATTCTTTTTTCCCAATCTTTATTCATTTTCCTTATTTTTCTTTCTTTTTTTTCTTGCAACATGCAACACGGATCATTGCTAGAATCGATTAGGAAATAAATAATATCTTTCACAAAGTAGACTCAATCAATCGATGGGATGGAGTAAACCGTAATAACGGGAACGTGAATTGGCTGGATCGAACAGAACGAGAAGGGAAATTTATTAAGATAATAATAGAAAAGTCGTTTTATTCGTTAAGACTTGATATTTCTCGAAATCATTTGTAATTCGAATCGTCGATTCGTTCTTACACCTTTCAGAAATTCTCTAGTACGTAGCCGAGACGCTGTGATTCTGGAAAAGAAAAGTGTTATCGTACGTAACCTCGTGCTAGGAATACTTTAAAAAGTCAGATGAATGTACCTTGATGTATCCGCATTGGTTTGTTTGTTTTTTTTTAGAATAGAATTTGTTGCATCGTTTAGTCTAATCTTAAATCGAGACGGTAGGTTTTTGTTAGAATTAAGCATCTTCAATGTACTACCTTTGGATATGGCTATATCGTTGGTTGCCAACGTGGCTGAAAGTACGATGAAAATATCGATTAAAAGAAAATTAGTAGAAAGAAAGAAACCAAGAAAAGGGCGACGTATTTACTTAATGCTGTATGTCTTTCCGCCAATCGTTTTCTCGAGTCCACAACGGATTCCGATTTGGCAAATAATTTTTTGTGAATTTTAGCAAAATTTGGAACTTTTTTCCTCGTGGAACTTCTCAAATCTGAAAAGGAAAACAACGTGCGTCTTCTACTTGTGATATATATATATATATATATATAAATTTTATTAGTTTTAGAAAATGATGGTTACCCAACGTCTTGACGACAGGACGGAACGGAGTTGTTTCGACGTTCGATTTCGCACGCAACTTACCATCCTTAATATTTTTGTTCTCGTTGGATTCCTTGGCCAGTAGGTTTTTGTAGCGAACGTTTGAAAGTCTTTGCAGCATTACCACTGGATGTTTTAACAGTAAACTATCCTTTATAGTGTTGTCTCTTATGAAAGCAGCTATGTCCGTGTTATACATGATTGCTACTGAATTTTCGTTCGCGTTGTATCGTCAATCCTAACGAAATGCACACAGCAATCGATCGCACAACAGTTGATTTTGTTTAAATTTGTTTACAACCATATAGACACGTACGCTTGTATCTAGAACTGGCTACCATGCGACAGTTGCAGGTCTAGAACGTAGTTACAATAGCGCCGCGGTAACACGTGAAACAACTACCAAGGACAGGCGAGAAATTCAAATGTTATCTTAGACCAACAATGTATTTATAAATTAATTATAAATTATTTTTATTCGTATTATTTTATTCACCGCAGCAGTAGAATCCAAACGTAATAATCATGCGTGCCGCGACGAGTATTTGCATCATAGCAAGTGCGAATAGTAAAATTTTCTTTTTACATTATCGTTTCCTAATTCTTCACAGTATGCAACGCATGTAAATATTGTATATATATAT
>CM052082.1:21509192-21523851 GCA_028453745.1 Agapostemon virescens
GTTCATGCCGTCCAAGGATGCAGAAACAAGTTAAAGAAACAGTTTGACCCTTGCGACGGCGATGACGAAGTCTACTTTGTCCCAGATTATCAGAATCGTCGAGATTATCAGAATGGTGCAGCCGTTGAGTGTAACGAGTTCGCAATAAATATCTCTAGAGACATATCTCAAAGGATTAAAACCGTGAACAACTCTGACATTACCAGATATACAGCTCTAAAAGCGGCCCGTCGTCCGAAGGTCGAACCAATCTATATGCTACACGATTTATACTACACGGTTCGACAAGGATTTAGTTCAAGTATTGTTGCCATCGTCCGAACCGATGATACTGTTCCACCGATCAGCGCGACCGATCAAAGTTTTAACCGCACAACGAAGACTATAAATTCTATCTTATAATGAACTATGGAAAGCGAAGCGCGTGTCAGAGATCGGGAATTGCGTTCAGAATCGGGGTGCATGTATTTGCGGAAAAATGGGGTGCGATCGTGCACCCTCGCGGCCCATCGACGTCGTACTGCACTGCGCTTGGCGTCGCGACGCAGGGAAGCACAGCTTCCACCGCCGCCTCTTCGTTTTCGCAGATCGATCCGGCTACTGACAGGAAGCGTGACCAATAGTCTGTTTGTGAAAGTTGTCCTGACAGTGTGCGTAAGTCGGCCGTTCGCATAGTCCGCCGGGAAGGGCACAGTGAAGTCATAGAAGCTGTGGTGCGTTTCGAAGAGGAGGCCCGGGAACACGATTTCCGTGCGAACGCGAACACGATCGGATCCTCCCCCCGTGTAACGATCGGGACGGTTAGAAACGGTCGGGCGGTCGCGGTTCTTATCATGAGACTGTTATCGCCTGGTCGGGACAGACGTTCGGGACTCATGCGATCCGGCGACCACTAGCTGAGTACATGCTACCGAACTATTAAAACCGGCCGATTCCGTAACGCAAGACCAAGCAAGAGGTGGTGTTCGCCGCATTCCCGACGCATTTCAATGTCGTATGACGCCGAAGGCCGAGCCGAAATGCACGCGAACCGTTCCGAATCCTGTGCGTGACCGACCCTCAGTCCTCCGCGATTCCAGAAGCGTCGAGAACCGAGCGAACTTTTGCGAACACGAGGTTGACAGCGATATCGATCTCTGACATGTGGACGAGCTGGTTCGGTACAGGTAAGGCTGTCAAGGCTCGCTCAACGGCATCGGATCACAACCGTCGAATGCAACGGAAACAGACGAAGATCAGCGTCGATGCCGCGAATACGTGAACGCAGGTTTCGCGTTTCGATTAACCCTTTGCACTCGAAGCGATACTACTCCAAAATCGAAACTATATTTTTATCTGTAATTGCTCCATTGTAGATAGTTTCTACTCGGAGCAATTTTAATTTCAAAATCGTGATACTTTTCAATGTACAATTGTTCCATTTTACATGGTTTGTTTCCTGTCGTGCACAGAAAATTTATTACTATTAACCGTACGTGCAACATTTCAATTTTTATTGATTTTTAAAATGCAAATATTGTAATGTAAAAATTGCTTTGAATAATAGTCTGACAATTTTTAGTGTCGCCTCAGAGGAGCCATTGGAGTGCCAATAATTCCATTGTACGTGGTTCATTTCCTTTCGTGCACAGAAAATTTGTTACTATTAATCGTACGTGCAACACTTCGATTTTTATTGATTTTTAAAATACAAATATTGTAATGTAAAAATCGCTTTGAATAATAGTCTGACAACTTTTAGTGTCGCCTCAGAGGAGCCATTGGAGTGCCAATAATTCCATTGTATGTGGTTCATTTCCTTTCGTGCATATCAAATTTGTTACTATTAATCGTACATGCAACATTTCAATTTTTATTGATTTTTAAAATGCAAATATTGTAATGTAAAAATTGCTTTGAATAATAGTCTGACAATTTTTAGTGTCGCCTCAAAGGAGCCATTGGAGTGCCAATAATTCCATTGTACGTGGTTCATTTCCTTTCGTGCATATCAAATTTGTTACTATTAATCGTACGTGCAACATTTCAATTTTTATTGATTTTTAAAATGCAAATATTGTAATGTAAAAATCGCTTTGAATAACAGTCTGACAATTTTTAGTGTCGCCTCAGAGGAGCCATTGGAGTGCCAATAATTCCATTGTATGTGGTTCATTTCCTTTCGTGCATATCAAATTTGTTACTATTAATCGTACGTGCAACATTTCAATTTTTATTGATTTTTAAAATGCAAATATTGTAATGTAAAAATCGCTTTGAATAACAGTCTGACAATTTTTAGTGTCGCCTCAGAGGAGCCATTGGAGTGTCAATAATTCCATTGTACGTGGTTCATTTCCTTTCGTGCACAGAAAATTTGTTACTATTAATCGTACGTGCAACACTTCGATTTTTATTGATTTTTAAAATACAAATATTGTAATGTAAAAATCGCTTTGAATAATAGTCTGACAACTTTTAGTGTCGCCTCAGAGGAGCCATTGGAGTGCCAAGGGTTAGGTACATACATTTCTTCGTCGTAGAATAATTCCATTGTACGTGGTTCATTTCCTTTCGTTCATAGAAAATTAATTACTACGACTCGTACTTAAAACATTAACATCTTTATCGATTTCTCAACTGCAAGCCTAGCGACGTAAAAGTTGTTTAAATAATAGTATGGCAATTTTTAGTGTCGCCTTAGAGCCGCCATTCGAGTGCAAAGGGTTAACACTAGAACTACCAAACCAGTCATTTTCACTGGTCCCTTTTCTCCCGCAATTGTTGAAGTTATAAAAATGTTCTCTTCAGAAATTTTCGGATGTACTTCTTTAACACTTTGACTGCCATGTCACCATGGGTGACAGAATTATTTGTCCATGTTTAAAAATAAATTTGTACATCAATATATTCGTTGCAATCAATTTAGTTGATATCTGGAGAATACAAGAATGTTGGAGGATAACTATCCGTCATACGTTTCTAGGTTTTCAAGTGTTGCTGCATTAAATAAATCAATTTGATTTTGTGAAATTTTTGAGGTTGTTAGTTGGCCAGTTAAAGTGTTAATGGTGTATACCTTACAATAAGAAATGTATGAAGTTTTAACAGATGCAGTCTCGTTATTATTACAAAGCAATGTATATTCATTGTTCAGTAGTTCTAGTGTTAAATAGCCGTGACCTGTCCAAAGAATCGACTTCGAATTCGTGTTGAAATTTATTCGGCAATTTCATCTGGAGTTCGCTGATGTCTCGCAAAAAGAGATCCATATTCTCTCGTACAAGATTTTCCATGTTCCCAAGCATTTTCGGCGTGATTAGCAGTTTGTATTTTAACCGTGGTTCCCGTCTCTGTGACAAGCTTGTTCGCATAATGATCACTCGCCGGGGAGAACCTCTCTTCGTTCGTTCAAAATCGATGCTCGTCGCTCCTCTGACCCATTTTTCCATTGCTGATTTCGAATGCAGGCTGCAAACATGAAATATTGTTAGAATCGTGTTCCGGGAAATACTATTCGAAAATAGTAGTTGGACTTCCTTCGTTCGACAGGACACTCTGCGATAATGCAACCGCGATTATGCGCGATGCTGTTAAATGGCAGCCTCCAACCCTCGGACGGCGGGTCGTTTTTATAATTTTGTAATTAATCAACCGTTTTACCCTTTGCGTTCAAACGGCGGACTCTGAGGCAACGCTAAAAATTGTCGCGCTATTGTTTAAAAGAATTTTTACGCAACGATGTAACTAAAAAATTTATAAAAACATTAAACCGTTGTAAAAACGAGTAATGGTGAAATCACGTAGAATGCGGATACTCAAGGTCGGAATGCAGCCCTGGTTTTAGAGTTGAAACAGCTTCGAGGGCAAAGGGTTAAAATATAATATTGATGGTACATCTTGTACCATTTAAAACGAATTGGAAATGGAAAAAAAATAAAGTGGAATTTAAACGACGATTTTGTTACCCTGGGTCAAAATAGACTCGGCCACCGCAGTCGGAGGGTTAAACTCTGGCTCCGAGCCAATGTCGGGTTAAGACCTTTAACGGCCCTAAGCACTTAAAATATTTTAAGGCCTTCTTATACAGACAATATTAATTAATTAGTTAATTATTTTCTATGATCCGACTAGAAAATGTTTTTAAATGATTTTCATCTGTCTATTAATCTTTCGGTATTGCCATACAGATATATTGCCAGTATGTAAATTCAAAAAATTTCTATGTTCAAATTCGGCACTGCGAATGGTATTTGGAACGATCCAACGAAACCTGCGTTCAACTTTTCGCGCAGTTTCCTCGACGCATGCGCCCTACGTGCATGCGCATGTATGCGCGTACGGTGAACACTCGCCGTGTATACATAACCTGCAAATCGTACGGTGGCATTGACAACAAATCTTAAATATGAATACGAACTGTCATCGACAGTATTCTCGAGGCATAGTTTGCTGATTACAGTTGTCCTTTGTGATACTGCGATACTCGTAGAACGTACGTATAACGCAAATATTAAATAGCATTGTTCGATTGACAAACAAACTGTGCGTCGTAGATAGCGTTATCTATTATTGGCAGCGCGTCGATTTTCATTATACAATGCGTAAACGTATTTTCTGAGGTGGTCCACGTCTAAAGCACTGAACGGTTCGTGATTGCAGTTTAAACTATTCGATTGTTGCTTAACGACGACGATTCTAATTTAACCGTCGTGGAATCGCAGTCCACAATTTTTCCAGTGAACTCACGAATTAATTATTTAGTCGTCTGCTAGAGTTGTTCGTCGCTTAACGATTCTTACGCGTAATGTAATCCTTTGAATCGGAAATGATCGGTTATTTCATTTTGCAATTAAGAATATATTTTTAAACACATCCGTTTGTCCAACTTGGGGCAACGTAATTGCGGATCGAATTACTATAGATTACGTTAGACAATGCACACTTGGCATAGACGTAATCGCGGCAACAATTCAGGCCGCAAGTTGAGAGAAAAAAAATATTCTCTTGTCGCAAGTTGCGGCACTCGCTCTTTTTATCGCAGATCGTATCATGAAAGATAACGATTGATACTCTCAGTTTACCTAGGTAGGACGCGTGTTCTATCGTGCAACGGCCGTCATTAAAGCCAACGTATTTAGAGAAATCACTTGTTCGAATTTTCGCACGAACATTCCGTTGCGAAAATTCGGCGTGACACAGGTGCGTTTTGCTACCTTCTGCCGCAATAGTGTCCGCGTATGGCGGAGTACGGGCGATCGTATTGTAAATTAATGGAAAATCAATATCCTATTGATTTTGCAGATTATATTCACAAAGTGAGTATGTCCAGAAGGAAACTGGGCGGCGAACGACAATTCGACAACGTGGATTACACACAGCTTACAGAAACAGACAATGGCTTTGTTGATTCTCAGGTGAGTTTTAATTTTATTTAAAAATCTGTAGAGAGTTGAACCTCTGCCTAGGAGTTCGGTACATACATGGCAGAGGTTCGAACGCGTATGAGAATAATTAACACTAACACTGACGGTTTTGAAGTTCGTGAATCCACCTGTAAAAATACCATGGAAAGCCATCACGCTGGCAGCACTTTTGTTTGTTGGTGGCACTGTCATGCTGATCATGGGTAGTCTAATTGTGAGCGGTCATATCGACTCGAAGGTAAGCTATATTTATTTGTATCCTATCCAAATCGTTTAAACGATGTGCTTAATTATTATTACATTTCTTTTCAGTACTCGGATCGTATGTGGCCAATCATTATCTTAGGAATCTTGATGTTCATACCGGGCGCTTACCATATGAGGGTAGCTGTTTTAGCATATCAAAAAGTGCCAGGGTATTCTTTCGACGATATACCAGAATTTGATTAATCACTCGCGAATTTTTTTACCAAGCTAGCGATTTTAACGTTTGATTGACATCATACTTGCACCGCATTTTGTCGAGCGAAAAGTGGATCTCGTTTTTATTTTTTCGATCACGTGGATAGACACCTTGATTTTTAATAACTTCGGTGTGCCGCAACGTGTGGGGAACTTGCACAGTGTTCGTTTAGCGCAATGAACCCGGGCAAGTAGTAGGATTTATTTCTGTACATACTGTTTAACGTTTAAGTTTTATTGTTCTCAAACTGTAAGTACTTAGAACACCTAGCAGAAGATTGATTTTACGCGAGTCGTTGACGAAACAAAAAGACGTTTTCTTGCATTTTCAAACGCCATGCAAACCTTACAGATTCCTCATCCGCAAGTCGGATTAAAATATATATGTTTTCTTTTTGTACAAAGCATCGAGAACATCTGTGATTAATAAACTATTTTGCAGTATATATCAAAAAGCGTATGAACACCCTTAACAATTTCGTACATGAAAACATAATGGTGATTTTTTAATATCAATATGCTTACTTAAAAATACATACTTCTTTCTTAGTTGCTAGTTTCTTCTTAACATCAAAATCATACTAAATTCTGTATATAATAAAACTACTACAATCTGTTGAAATGTTGGCGATTAAAAAGTGTCTTTATAACGTATCAAGTGATTAAGAAGTTTAAATGAAATTAAGAATAAAAACAAAAATTGAAATGATAGAAAGAAATAAAAAATTATTAATAGCTAGAACTAAAAGGACTGCATAAAATTCTGATTGTGCTTTAGATACCTGTAAATACTCATACTACTCAACTTTTGTAATTTACCCTTTCTGCTGTGTACCATAGAAAGATGTGGTTGAAATTTTGTTTCGAGCACAGTTTTCATTAATTTTATACTCTTTCTTATTTCATTATCGTATTGTTCGTTGTTTGTTTCGTTGGGAACACGTTGCTTGTTCGATACTTTAGCCTGTAAGAAAATGTCGCAAAGAAAGTTGCATCATCAAGTAGCATCGCAGAAACTCACCTCGAAAACAAGGTACATGGAAAAATTAGACTGTTTCATGCTGTCGATTGCGTGACCAATATTTTGGAAAATCTTTTGCATCGTATACAATATTGAAATATACATCTCTTCACTCGTCCAATCAGTTTTTATGATAATATACATTGTTGGGTGAAACTACTTACGGGAAGTAAAGAATATTAAAACACGTATTGTACTGATAAATCCAGCACAGGAAGAAATTGACCATTTTCGCGACCTACCTTTATTGTTGAATAGATACCTAATAGAACTGCACTGTGATACAACTGCTTAGCCAGCGGCAAGTTTGCAGAAACCAACGAGGAGATCAATGCACGATATGTGATCGGATGTAATATACAATTATAATTATCAATCAGTTTCTGAACCGAGATAATTAATTCATAGTCACGTTTTAATAATAGTGACAATACTAGCTTATTCGTTTGATGCGACAAATCTAGAAAAAGCAACAGACATTTTACATTTTGTTTTCTGTTCTAAATTTGATTAGTTGAAGTTGTATTGTCGCGATCTCAGTGAATATAGCAAATACGCTTAACTGCATATCGTACCTATAGGATAAAAATTGTTGCTCTGATCTGTGATTAAGAACTCGAACAAAAAGTATGCATACTCCAGGGACGTGTCCATCAACATGTCTAAAAGTAGTGTTATTATTTTCGCTCTGATATCATCGTCCTTCTCATTATTGTGTACTTTCCACTTACCACGATGTGTATATAAAATATTACTACCTGGAAAAGACGGATTGTGATATGTTCAACTAACACACTCAGAGTCTGGTCCATAGTTTTCCCACGTGGACGTTGAAGTTTCCTTTTCCTCTTTTTAATTTCAATTCCACCAAATTTACAAATTGTATAATACATAGAAACTTCCACGAATAGTTTTAACTTATAGAAGTGGGCGTTGAAAAAAATAGATCTTATGAAAAGGGGCTGTGAGCGAAAAGATTGGGTAAACCATGGCACACTTGACGATTCTAAGAGAAACTAGAAGTCAACTTACGTTTGAGTAAGGTGAAAGCCTTCAAGGGTTTTCGATTCGCTAAATAAATTTCGCAAAAAAGCATCATCACTACGGCGTCGAATTTAAACAAGCAATTTTGCACGTGTAGAATGACTTCTATATTATTTAATAATTTCAGAGCTAGAACCCAGAGCTCCCTCTTAGCCAGGTCGGCCAGAATGTATATCGTAACGTTGATTAGTATTTTACAAAATGTTGCCGTCGCCCCGTCTATGACTATAACATTCACGAGAAGAAGAGAAAACGATTTTAGGCACAGTATCAAATAAAACTTCAACGACTATTTCGAATATTTCTTTTATTCGGTATTGACATCTTGATGACAAACGAGGAGAGTAGGGGTTTTATATATACTCATACTGTTAACAAAAACGAACTATCCAAAAAGATTATAAATTAATCCAATCTTATTTTATATACAACCAAGTTTTACTACGGGCTTCCGTGTATGCATAAAAGGATCTTTATAAAAATCTAAAACAAGCTAAAAATAATCATACATATTTTGTAATCATCATAAACCAGAGAGCAATATCTCGTTTTAAGGTAAATTATTACAAAATGTACTAAATGAGACCATCTTGACACTATCAAAACTAAACCTATCCTAATATTTCAGCAGAATAATATTTGGAAATACGGCGAACAGAAAGAGATCAGGATACACACTAGAGAGTGTAAAGTTCTGAACTATTTACCTGCAAGCGAAGCAAGTTTACTCAAATGAATCTGAGACTGCTCTACTTTACTCCGTAGAATGTTATAACAAGCGCGGGTGAACAGATTCTCTTGCCTTCCTTCCGCCCTGTCCAGGATCGTTTTAACATGGTTATAGTCGCCGTGTTTGAGCCCTTCCTGAAGGCTATGAATGTTCAAATAAAATTTCCAAAACCTATCTCTGCTCCAGTGTGAGTACGGATTTGGAATATTATCTGATGGCGCAAACGTGACCATTGACCAAAAAATATTAAAATAATTAAGACGTGCAATGAATTTTTATTTAACTCCTGCTCTTATATTTATAAAGTAATGTAAAACAATAAAATTTTAATGTCGTATGTTTTCTGCATGCTAAAACCATTTAAATCTTGGCAATAAGATAAATCTGTAAGATATGTTGCAATAATTACCTATGGGATGTAGCAGAACTGACTCTTCCCTTTGTACACTGTTGTTACTATCAAAAACAACATTCTTCCATACCTTAGACTGTAATTTATTTTCGTTACTAGTGTACGGTACAAATTTCGGTTCACTGAGAGGATTCGGCGAACTAATTCCACTAGAGGTGGATTCCACTGTTTCTTGTACTTTCACGTTCTCCTGTGTTTGTGTAAGTATATTATTAAACTGTAATAATGATTGTTCAGACAATTTTGAGAGGGTCTCGTTATCTAACTTGCACACGACATTTTCGTGAACATCGTTTACATGTTTCTTGCTACATATACAATCGCTCAAGATTATTTCAACAATCTCTGCTTGCAATTTGTTTAACCGCGTTACCAGCGGTTTCACCGTAGGCCAGACATCGCCAGTTGCTACATTATTTATTATTACTCTCAATATATCTGTGATTAACTCTATGTCAGTGGAGTCCACTATTGTTGCCAAAATATCAACAATTTGTTTCGCAGTGACTCTGCATGTAATTAACTTTTTTATAGTCCTGTCGACCATGTATAGTCTCAAAATGGACGAGTCGTATAATTTTTTCAATAATTGTAAGACGTGAGTTACATTTGTATCAACATCGATATATTCCTTGTAGAAAGACTGTAAGAAGGACTTGTTACCGTTATTTATCAAACAGTCTATCGTCTCGAAGAAACGCGTTTCACTCGCGTTATAGATTTGCACCAAAAATGATGTAAACTACATTTAAAAGAAAAATACAATTATTAAATCAAATTAGACAACTGTTAAAATTGATTACAGACATTTTACGTACATCATGCTTGTACTGACAACTATCATCAGTACAGGTGCCCCTTCTTAGCATAATATAACAGAAACCACGAAATATGGATGAAGACATATATAAGTTTGGCTGATTTACTAATCCCATTTGCATCTTCTGTGGGTGTAAAGTAAATCTTTCAGTGACATTTCTGATGAATGGTGGGATTGGAATACTCATCAGTGAAACTGGTTTCACTGATGTCTCAGTTTGTACAACATTTTTGCCCATTTCTTTGTTTTGTGGAACTTTGCGTGTCTTACTATGATTGTAATAGTTAATATTATATGTTTCATTAAATTCACCAATATTTTTCTTGTAATAATTATTAAACACTTTATCAGTCATAACATATTGCTTCTCCTTGGTTGGAATCCTTGGAATCTTTTTCAATTTTTGTGATTGAGGAACTTCTGAAACATTGTATCTACAAACAATGACGAAATTGATTAATATTTAATTATAATCTTGATTCAGGGGAAAGAAGTTATTAACACTTACTCTTCCATAAGTGAAGGATCTGCGAACAATGAGATACAATCGTCATCGTACTGTGAGCTGCTGTCATTAGAATTTTTACTTTCTAAAACTGAAAAAGTAGTTTCTACAACAGTCTTATGAATCTGTGTTGCTGTGTCTTGCAATGCACAAATTTTCGTCGTTGTCTGTGATTTTCTTGCATCTTCCTGTGCATTGCATATTACTTTGTTGCTGTATCCGAAGGTCTCGGTTAAATTCTTCTTTCCTATACTACAAACGCCTCGATCTTCAGTTAAATTCGCTTTTGCATCTTGTACATTATTATTTATGCTATCTTTCTCTGAAAATGCAACAATTGATCTAGGAACATCTGTAGGTATGAATTGAGAAATATTTTGATTGCTCTGTAATTGTATAATTTTCTTGGTTTGATCAACTTCCTTGCTAGTATTGACAGATTTGTTCACAGCTTCAGAATTCCAACACCAAGTGGACCTATTCAATTTTATCTTTTTTACTGGTACTATTTCACTGGTACTATTTATGCTATGTGTGCGCTTTTGCTTCTGAAAATTTCTGGATTCTTGCTGATCATGCAATGTATCCTGTTGTACATTATTTTCTTTACTGATATTCTCTACTGCCTTTATACTTTCCTGGTTACTTAATATAGTATTTTGTTCTGAGTGCCTGTTTGAATCATTGCTATGTAATGTAATCAGTCTTTCAAAAAACTGGGTAGTGTTGGTGGAAGAATTAATCGAACTTTCAGTGGGTGTAGAGGTTGCAACTACTGTTTCTTTTACTGCTATATTTTTTTGAGTATGTTCTACAGCATATTCTTTGGCATTTTTACTTGATTGTTTACTACCTGGCATAATGAATCTTTCTTCCAAACTTTTCGTCTGGAGACTAACTGTAGAAGTACAAGAATTTCTAGTTTCCAAAGATGATAAATCCTCTTCTTTTATTGAACATTCTGATTCATACTTAGTCAAATAATTACCATGTAACATAGCATCTCTTTCTTGCAAAGGCATCGTGTCTAAATATTCTGAAGAACAGACTTTTTTATTTCTAGTATTAGTAATCAATCTATCATTTATAGGTTCAACTTTAATTTTCTTATTTATTTCTAATGGACTGCATTTTTCAAGTTTGATTATTTTTTCATTTAAGTTATTCCTTTGCGGATTACCTGAATTATTTGATATATTAATCATATTTGGATCGTTATACAATACAATCCTGTGCAAACAAATTTGTAAACATTTCCCTTTTTGTATTGCTTCACGTTTGGCATCAACTTTAGTTTTTACATTCACTGCTGTTTAAACAATGAGAAAACAAAATAAGGAGTTTAAAAATTTGTTTATTATTAGTAGACTACAAATATCTGTGCAAATTCTCATTTTTACAAGGGCTCTACTATTTAGAGACATATATAATCTCGTATATATATATATATATATAGTCTCCTCATAAGTAACAGAATTGTAACTAATATCAAATTTAACAATTAAAAAATGAAAATAGAATACTTACCTTTCATTATTTTGTTCAAGCCAGTTGAAAAATTATTTTTGTCAATTTGTGAAACATCTTCAGATGCTTCTGCATTTGATGGAACATCGCTTAAACTGCAGTAACTCATATTCATTGCAGTTTTTTCAGTTGTCTTTTTCAAAGACCTACTAACATTATCTCTTACATTATGTAATGGCTCATGATTGTTTGTTTGTTCAATGTACGGTGATTGATGCGATGCATGATTTGTTGAGCAAACTAATTTGCTCGTATGTTTCGCATTGCATATACTATTTACAGAATTCTTTAGCAAAATGTTCTCTGCTATCGAACATCTTTCTAATACAACAACGGGTTGTCCAGAACTAAAGATGTTCTTATACTTTTTTTGCAAAGTACTCATGCTTATTTTTCCCATTCTTTCTATATATTAAAAACAAACTAGTTTATATGTACACTACAATAAACAACAGCTGAGCAACAAAAAGATATCAATGCAGAATGGTAATTGTAGAAAGTATAACTACGAATCCTATCGAAATAAACCTTAACTTGTGGCATAGAAAAATTAATTAGGGCACATACACAACAGAGCATTAAGAAAACCATAAAAACCGTTCTAAACACATACTAGAAATTTGAATGTGTTTATAAGGTACAAAACACATTATTTAACTCTTTGAGACACGGTGGTATTAAAAGTATCCCAGCTTTTCAAAGCATAAATACACACGGTGGGATATTTACTGACCCACCTCGAAATTTTGCAATTGTGACGTGCAACTTAATCACGTAAAAATGGAAAGACTTAAGAAGTTTTATGATAATTACTTTTACGTTTCGCGGATCGTAAACAAATTCATCACTTACCAGTAAAATACGGTCAAATTGTTCTGATTTCCTTCCTTGATCATTTATTTCATTGATGAACGAAGCAAGAAAAATAAGTTACACGAATAAAAATATCTTGCAAAAATGATAAATCGACTGTTGACTTTTTAGAATTACGCGAATCTATATATTAAAAGTACATTATTGTACTCTGTACAATAACTTCATCGATTCTCGATTGTTAATCGCCATCGTTGGTGTAAGGATCAAGGAAACGCGAGACACTACGAACAACTAGTTCTTTCTACCGAAGAAATTCGCGTAAATACAATTGCCGATCAACTTTGTAAGGACTCGTGAATAGTACCACGTGTCAAACGAAACAATGTGAAAGGTACCACGATAATTTCATAGATTCTGAATCGTTAATACTCGCCGATCTTAACGTTCGATCCGATCCGTTCGATCCGGCAAGAAGTCGTAAAATACTATGAGCAGTTGTATATTTTCACCGCTCACCAACACACCGCGAAAATATTCAAGCGTCACATGGGAGCGTTCGAGAATCGAAAGCATCGGTGGTATCGATATATCGATACCCGACACCGATGGAAGCATGGACGACCCTTCCCGCGAACCACCCGACGCTCCTGTTCCTTTTTAAACAATTTTACTGGACAGAAGAATGTAATAACCGTGAAACCAATGGCAAAATGAATTTGGAGCCCGATCTCGAATCTGCACGAATTTGTCCGAATAAAATTGCTGTCGACCTGCTGCAGGAATTTCGATTCGAATTTGGTGAGTATCCACGCTCTTCTTAAATCTGAAAGTGTTTAAAATTATTGCATATTGTGGAACACTTTCTCTCGCACCATTGAAAAGAAAATTAGAAAATAAGTTAGTTGTCATAACGGATTTCTCGAGCTACCATTTTAAATTGCACATCTCGAGGTGTTGATTTTTATACATAGGCAACACTGTATGTAGATACACTTTGTAGTATACAGAAGAGCACAGGCTCGCAGAAGCGTTCGAGTATTGTTGACATTGCAAACTCGAGAACTGAAATGACTAAAAAACGTTCGTTGACGAACTCTCGCAGTTACTATGATTTGTTTTGTTGAAAAAATGTCCTGGTGTAACCTTGCAATTGTAAACGATATTCCTTTTCACTTCGTACTTCCAACAGAGGAGTGGGGTTAATGGCTATTATAACTCGGAGAAGATTCCAGACAATTGACTTCGAACAAAACATGAAACATAGTATAAAAAATCGGTCGATACAACGATTGATCGAAATGCAACTTATTCATTGTTTTAATGAATTTCATCGATAAATATTGTTTTCAATTAATTAGAATATGTACTCGATGTATTTCCGCATTGATGCAATCGTGGACTAAATAATATTTTAAACGATAGAGATTGTAAGCAGAATTTATTTAGTTGTCAGAGACACAACTATCAATTTTGCAGTAATAGAAAAATGACAAAATATGTAAATGTAATGCTTTATAGAATTTTCTAGTTTCTATATTATTTGAACAAGTATTAAAGAGTCTTAACACCTCTGCAAAAATAAAAATAGGAAAATTATAGTGTTCTGTGACCTCTACAAAAATAGAAATAGGAAAATTATAATTTGCAGTAACCTCTACAAAAATAAAAATGGGAATATTATAACATGCTGTAGAAGCAACTCTAGGCTTTTAGAATTAAAAATGGGTAAATTATACTATGCTATAGAAGCATGTATATGCTTTTAGAATTAAAAATGGGAATATTATAATTTGCTGTAGAAGCACCAATAGGCTTTTAGAATTAAAAATGGATAAATTATAATTAGCAGTAGAAGCAACTCTAGGCTTTTAGAATTAAAAATGGGAAAATTATAATTTACTGTAGAAGCAACTCTAG